>VZRS01008637.1:248741-307506 GCA_013398055.1 Ifrita kowaldi | reverse complement strand
AATATCCAAGCAGCTCAGCAGTTGTCTGATTGCTTCCTCCTGGATAACAGGGGAACCATACTGCTCCCTGACACCATCTACCAGCCCAGGAGGACAGTTGTCCTGAGGACAAACTGTCTTTCTGATAAAGACTGAGGCAAAGAAGGCATTAAACACCTCCACCTTCTCCCCATCTGCAGTCACTAAATTCCCTCCTGCATCCAGTAGAGAACCAAGGTTGTTCTTACCCTTCCTTTTGCCATTAATATATTTGTAAAAACATTTTTTATTATCCTTCACAAAAGTTGACAAATTAAGTTCTAACTGAGCTTTGACTCCTCTAATTTTTTTTCTACATGCCCAAACAACTCCCTAAAATATTTCCTGAGATACCTGACCCACCTTCCAAAGATGATACATCCTCTTTTTATTCCTTAGTTCCTTCAAAAGCTCCTTGCCCATCCAAGCTGGACCTTTGCCTCGTCGACTCATCTTTCAGCACCCAGGGACAGTCTTTTCCTGTGCCCTCGTGATCTCTGTTTTGAAGCACACCCACCCTTTTCTGGACTCCTTTGTTTTTAAGGGCTGCTTCCCAAGGAACTCTCCGAATAAGTCTGAATAGGCCAAAGTCTGCCCTCCGGAAGTCTAGCGTGAAACTTTTATTGATGCCCCTCCTTTTTTCACCAAATATTGAAAACTCTGTATTTTCATGATCACTATGCCCCAGATGGCCTCCAACCACCATATCTCCCACCAGCCCATCTCTATTTGCAAACAGTAGGTCTAGCGTAGTCCCTCCCCTGGTGGGCTCACTCACCAGCTGTGACAAGAAGTTGTCCCCCACACGCTCTAAGAACCTCCTGGACTGCCTCTTCTCTGCTGTGTTAAGTTCCCAGCAGATGTCTGGTAGGTTAAAGTCTCCTACAAGAACAAGGGCTGGTGATTCTGAAACATCCTCCAGCTGCTTGTAGAATAAGTTGTCATCCTCTTCTTTCTGGTNCACCAGCTGTGACAAGAAGTTGTCCCCCACACGCTCTAAGAACCTCCTGGACTGCCTCTTCTCTGCTGTGTTAAGTTCCCAGCAGATGTCTGGTAGGTTAAAGTCTCCTACAAGAACAAGGGCTGGTGATTCTGAAACATCCTCCAGCTGCTTGTAGAATAAGTTGTCATCCTCTTCTTTCTGGTTGGGTGGTCAATAACAGACTCCCAGTAGGATGTCAGCCTTATTGGCCTTTCCTTTAATTCTTACCCATAGGCATTCAACTTCATTGTCATTAGTTTAAATTTCCACAGCATCAAAAGCCTCCCTAATATAAAGGGCCACCCCTCCACCTCTTCTCCCTCTCCTGTCTCTTCTGAAGAGCTTGTAGCCATCCAGTGCAGTGCTCCAGTTATGTGAGTCATCCCACCACGTTTCTGTGATGGTGACTACATCATAGCTTTGCTGCTGTACCGTAGCTTCCAGCTCTTGTTTGTTACCCATGGTGCGTGCATTCAGCTGGGCTGCTGATTTCACCCCTGACTATGGCTTACCACCCTTGGGCTTGCTTTTGGAGAGTTGCATCCTCTTCCCCCTTCACTTGAGCTGATATTGCCAAAGTCAGTCTGAGTTAGTAACTGACAGTGTCTTCTCTGAAAAGTACGCCTCCCCTGGCCTCAGCATGGAAGTGCCAGTGCCTATATCTTTGGAAAGGGATGTGAACCACCAGCCTGTAGTGTTCCTCCCTGTGCTAAATGACTGAGTACCTGTCCCAGTTTGGCAAACAGGCCTAGGAACCAGAAAGGCATTAGTACCTCAAACAGGCCTAGGGACCCGAAAGGCATTAGTACCTGAAACCAGAAAGACATTATTACCTCAAACAGCATGGTGATTACTTTGCCCCAATACAAAGTAATTAAAACCAAACAAAAATGTAATTAGTACAGGGTTTTTTCACTTTCCTTGAACCCCACATTGGGCGCCAAAATTATTTGTCCCGGTTTGAGACAAATGGGAGGAAACGTCCTCTGATAGAAAGAAGGTTTCAGCTGCCCCTCCCCCACCAGGTTCGGGAAAAAAAAATTCCTCGGAGGAAAGCGAAAATAATTATTTATTTAACAAGCAGGGTGCATGCAGGCACCAAAAAGAATGAATAATGTTAAATAATAAAACCTCTCGCTGTGGAGGAAACCTGAGGAGATCCAGAGTTCTTTGTAGGTGCTGGCTCTGCTGTCTCTGGAACTGGGGTGTGGCTTGAGCCCCTCTAGGCTGCCGTGTACAGCCTCCTGGTGATGTTCTGGTGTTGCTGAACAGTCCAGAAGAGAAGAAGAAGAAGAAGCCAAAGTCCCAAGAAAACCTTTTTCCTCAGCTAATGAATGAGAAGCTAGCTAAAAAGCAAAGGAATGTAACTCTCTTCCCTGCTGCAGAAGCTGAGAGCTGGCAAGCAAGCAAACGAATTATCTGTGTTTTTGAACACAGCTGCTGAAAGAATTCCACCAGCTCCCCCTTCCTCTCCTGGACCTAGCTTTAAAGGCACAGACCTCATGTCTGGCATAGGGCAGACGATAGGGAATATAGTATCATACAGTCACCCCAGGACAGTACCTATTCTGAGCTGGTCAAAACTGACATCGAGCTTACCCAAGGAGATAATAGTAGGGGTGAAGTGGAACTTAAATTAACTATTCTGTCCTCTGGTGGAAACAAAGCCACGCAGCTAGTAAAAAAGTTAAAATGGTAACAAATCAGCAGAGGGCTTTTCAAGTTGCCACACAACAGTGTCTCCAGAAAAGCCTCTATGTTCAACAAATCGATATTTGCTGAAAAACCACTTTTAATAGGGTGAAGGTAAATTTGCTCTGACTCTACTATTTGTACCGTACTTTTAAAAATGACTTAGCATGTTTTGTAGTAAACCAGGATCAGAGATAGAAACATATTAGAGACTGTGAATCCTTTTTTTCCCCCCAAAGTGGCTCTGTGAAAGATGTGGCTGTTTATCAAGAGTTGTGGTCCAACGTGGAAGATATTGAACTGGGTTAGTGAAACTGTTACCACCACGAGAAAGGGACTAACACAAGGAAGGTGGGACAGGAGGACTTCTGCTATGGAAACTGGTTAGCCACATGCTCCCTCAGGAGAGCAAAATATGCGGCATTACAGCTTCAGCATTACCATCACACAGGAAATCTTTCTGCACAAGGGACTAAGAATCTGGAAGACTGTAACTGTAAATCCTGTAAATCTGCTATAACATTTTTAAAAAGTGCAACTGCTTTAGAAACTGCCTTTTCATGTTCCCCCTCCCTTGTGAAACTCCAAGTACTGCATTTCTTTTGAGAAGCAGCATAAACCTGAACTCCCTCTGCTGCCTGTCTACAGCAATCTGTTGTTTCCCAGTGACTGACGTTATTAATAAACTATTTAAAGTAGTTCTCCAAAGGACAGTAATGAAATGATTGCTTGATATATACCTATCATTTGTTTGAGTATATTCCTCTGTGAATGTCAACATTTTATTTTACACTTAAATAGTTACAAAGTCTAGTAGTAGGTTTTTGCTACTTTAATTGATATCAGACACGTTTTTTCCTGCCTTTACGTGAAAAAAACATTCTTGTTTGAATGAAGCTTAAACTTTGTCAGTTTGTGTAGGTGAAAAGACAACATTACTTGTTGCTATGTTCAAAAATCTCATGGGAAGATATCACGCTGTCATTCTCCTGCACTGTTCTAAAAGTGTAAATAGAATAACCTGACTAAATTACGAGCAAGAACAAAATTCTGTAACTATTAATTTTAACAGAATGAAATACATTTCTATTTGAAATGGAAAACACTAATTATTAACAGCAAGCAATTTTCTCTTTTAATATATTACCAGACAGTTTTCTCACTCTTGCTCTTCTCTTTGAGTTTACAAAAATGAAAGCAAATATTACAACTTTATAGGTGCACCTGTGTAAGTATCAGGATATCAGGATAGTGGACTGTAAATGAGACACTCTTCTAGAAGGAAACAAAACTTAACTTTTACAGCCAATCTTCATAGCAGTTTTTCTAGGCTGCCAGTTTTTCGGTTACATTCATTACTGGCCTGCTAATTTTATGTTATCTAACACTGAATTAAGTTATGGGATGAATCTTCCTAAGGGCTATCACAAGTCATATGAAGAACATGATTGGGAAAAGCCACCATGGATTCACCAAGGGTAAATCATGCTTGACAAACATGATCATCTTCTAGGAAACAGTAACCTGCTTAGCTGATGTTGGGTGAGGGTGGACATTGTCTACCTGGATTTCCCCCAGGCTTTCAATACAGGAATCACAATTCAGAAGTGCAGCACAGACTGGGATCTACCTGACTGGGGACCAGCTCTGTTGAAAAGGACCTAGGGTCTCGTGTGGACAACACACTCGGTATGAGTGAACAGTGTGCTCTTCAGCAGAGAAACCCAACAGGATGCTGGGTTGCATTAATAAGAACATCACCAAGAGATAAAGACGTTATCCGACTCAGCACCTCTCAGGCCACACAGTTGCTATGCTAAAAAGATGTGGACTGGCTGGAAAGGGTCCAGGCAAGGGCCACAAATATGATCAATGGACTGGAAAGCCTGCCATATGAGGAAAGGCTGAGAAAACAGGGTTTGTTCAACTTGAGAAAAGAAGGCTTAAGGGAGACCTTATCACCATGTTCCAGTATTTAAAGAATGTCTACAAAGAGGATGGAGACTCATGTGGAGTCACATGGAAAAGAGGAGGAGCAATGGGCACAATTTAATCTTAGCTAGAACATGATTTTACCAGGAAAAATTGGACCAGAAAATGTTTGATGTCCCTTCCAGCCTGGGATTCTATGAATGATAATCTTCACATAATGTTTAATTAAAATATGATAACTTTAATTAGAAAGGACTTTGTTATTACGCATGTAAGTTTGTTGTGCATTTTAGTCATTTTGCCTTTAGAAGAATTTACTATTTTCACTTTATTTTTTGTGCTAAAGCAGATCTATAAAAGCATTCTGTGCAAGCTGGCCAAATGATTTATGCTTGCAAATTCTGATTTTTAAAAATAGATAGTATTTTATATAGCTTCCAAAAAATGTGAATATATTTATACTGATGACAGATGATGAGACGGATGAAGTGCTTTTCCAGACTGCATTAAACTAGAATTTCCTTGGACAGCCTTCTCTACTGGTTGTAATTTTGTCCTGCTTCTGCTTAAGAAAGAGCAGGGGTATTTCCCTCTCTTTCCATCCACAAAACATCCCCCTCTGGGATTTTTCCTTCCCCATTTCTCTGTTTTTTTTAATCATCTAGATTTCTGAACCCCACTGTAGGAAATACTACTTGTCAGACCACACAGGCACCAGGCTATGCTCAGGAAAAAATAAGCTGCTGATGGGTAATGTGTCTTACAGCAGAGCTTTTCTTTGATTGGTAGCCCTGCTAGGAAAGTTTCCCAAGTGCAATACAGCACCACAGCTTCTCTATTGTTCTACAAGATACAGATGCTGAGTGAAATACTGTCATGCCTAAGTACCAAACATGGAATATCAGTGTGTGATAGGAGAATATAAGTGTGAACAACTGCCCTGATCACAGGAAGTGTAAGACTTGATATGCCTGCAACATGCTTCAGAAACCAGTGCAGAAAATATAAGTGGTGTTTGCAAATAAACACATTGGCCTCCGTGCTTATACTGTTTGCCACACCTTCCACTCTCTGAACCATCGTGTTTTGCATGAACTAGAATATCTTTTAAGGGACTTCTCTTGATCTTTGTTTGCAAAAACCTTTGACATAATATCATCCTTCACTAGAGATAACAATTACTACAGAAATATCAAGAACATATCTGACTGCCCTGAATTTATCTCATAATGCCTTTGTTTCCTAATTCTGTTGTGTGAGCAAAACCACCATTAGTTACAGACCTCTTTCTTAGTCTGGTTGTTCGCCATCCCGCTGCTTAAATAGTGACCTTGAAATTCTACCACTGAAAATGTGGAAAAGTAACTAAATTTTAGTACTCCAGCAGTCTCTTCCTTGCCAGACTCCCAAAATTTTAGCTATGCAAAAAACTCATGTGACTGAAATTCCTCAGTATCTCATTCACCAACATATGGCTGTTCTCAAGTCACAAAAAGGATAGCCAAGACCTCTACCCACAAGCAGTCAAATTAGAACAAACAGATTGGTAGAAATGGTGTCACTGGAAATGCAATTATGTTGCCTAATTTAGGCAGTCATATATGGGTCTCCCAAACAATGCCATTTAAATGTAAAAATAATACATTTTTCTTTTATGAGCTAGGTCACAAAATAAGTATATTATATGAAAATGATAGGAAAAAATCTTCATTTTTATAAAGCAAACATTTAAAATTACTCATCAATGTAACACCCTCATTTAGGTATTGCATGAAAATAAAGTCATTATTTCTATATTTTGAAATTATAAGTGCAAAAAAGAAAAATACATTAAATATTATTTTATACAATAATGGTGCAACATTGTGATACGTACCTGTGCAGGAGCTCACAGTCTTCTGAGTCTTGGATTATGATTTCTCAGAGCAGAGCTCCAGCAGCACACAGCAACCAGGAACAACCACCTCCCCCTTGGCTCCTCCCAGGGCTAGATTTATAGGGCTTGTGCCCACCCTGCAGCTACAGCTGTTTGGAGGAGGTTAACGAGCACTTTAGGTTGAGGTAGTCCCAATTGGATTCAGGTGTAGAATCCTGGTCCTGAGTGAGAGTTTGGCTAGTGCACACCACCAGGGTTTAAATACATATTACTACACATAACCATCTGAAATTTCAGAGTCACAACTGTAAATATCTGAGAGTTGTGACATAAAATTCTCTAAAGACATAAGAAATTATCTTGATGACAATTAAAAAATCAAGTCAGGTTTCACGAATTATAGAGTAAGAATCAAGTAGAAAACACTTTTCAGTGTTTTATAACAGTTTATGGGGACCTCAAGATGGCATACTAGACCTGGAAGAAATGTGAATTTGTGGAAAAGAATAGGCTAAGAAATGTAAGGGTGTGTGGAAGGACAGAGCGGATACTCCCTTGAGGGTATCTGGTCAAGGACTATTTCAATACAAAAGGGGATAATAAGAAAAGGAAGAGGCCATGAAAATAATATGCAGACACAAACCTGAGAGATGAATATAAGGGAGGCAGAGAGCAGAACACACCTCCCCAAACACAGTAATTGATGGACCATTATATTAATCCTTTCTTAAGTATCTTTCTGAGTCATCTCACTCTCTACCCCATGTGTCCTGCAAAGACTAGGTGCCAGTTACTAGGGTGGTCACTGTGAGCAGATTTGGTGCCAGTTGGAGCCAGACTGGAGGTGTGGGTGCCCCACAGTCTGTGGTATCAACTACCGGAGCAAGTGGCATCTCAGTGTCAGCTGCCTCAGTGGGTGGGGCATCTCTGCCTCTCTCCGTTGCGGTGTGTGTTCCAAAAAAACCGAGCTACTGTGGGTGGCCAGTGTAAATGAGGTCACTGAGGGGCTCAGTGCTGTCAGCTAGAGTGGGACAGCCCATGTGCCTCATGCCAGCTTTTGGGGGAGCCAGAGTCTGCATCATCCCAGCCTGGGATGTGTGCGGTGTGACTGTGTCATTCACCAGCAAACCTCAGGCTGGAGCAGCCAGCAATTGTGGGGGCCTGGGTTTAGGCAGGGAGATCAGGCTGCTAGGGGGGATCTGTGCAGGTATTCAGGGGACCTGAAAATCTGTGCGTGCGTGTGACTCCAGAGAGTGTCCTGGATGTGCCTTTGTGTGTGTGCGTGTGTGTGCCCGGGGTTCACTACCCACTGAACCTGCAAACCTGGGTAGAAACCCTGGATCCACAGGCATACCGAGCTGGGGTCCAGTGGTCAAGCAGAAGAGTCCTGGTCCACAGCTGCTGGAGGGAGTAGTTGCTCCTAACATGACTTAATAAGAGCTACAAAAAAAGCTTCTAAATAAGGGGAAAATATAGGACAACTCCATCTTGGAAAAGGTATGTTGTGGAGGATTATAAACCCATGAATGGTTTAGAGAAGGTGAATGGGAGCTGATAGTTTCATCATATGAGAAGCAAGGAGCTTGGTGAAGACAGGTGTCTGTCTTCACTTCTTGCATATAATTCATGGTGAAATTATTGCATTTGTTGTCATACGAATCTATGGAGGCTGGGAATAAAAATGGATTCAAAGACAGATTAGACAAGCTCATGGAAGGCAGTTCCCCTGGTAGCTGTTAAATGTGATGGACAGATGCAATGTCCAGCTCATGAAATCCCTAAACACACATTGTTGGAAGCTGTGAGGCTATGCTTGGATCACACTATTCCTACTCTTCCGGATATAATCTTTCCCAAAGCATCTATTAGGAAACTACTATTGGAAGCAGGACTGACCTAGTTTGGCAATTTTTATGCCCTTATGTCACTAAGGCCTGACCATTAATCTTGGCTTGCCCTGAGTACTGCTATAAAACCTTCAAATACAGTCCTCCAGTACTGAATACAGGTGCGTCCTCCAGGTCTTTTGCCAGGGGATAATGTCTACCTGGCTTGTGACAGCCTGTGTTTAAACATCTTCCTTCAGCCTGATTTGTATCTCATGGCTGAATGCATTACTTCAAAGACTGTGATCTAGGAGAAGAGAGGAAGGCTGCCTTTTTCCTTTGTCAGGTAGAGTCCTTTTAGGGCAGAAGATGAGAGGCTTTATCTGGGCAGATGGATATGGAGGAGAGCAGAGGGAGCTGGCAGAGAAAAAGACATACTCTGCAGGATGCTCCAGTGGCAGCCAGACTAGAAGGTTACTGAAAAGCAAGGTAGACTGAAGTGTAGCCAAAGCTGCCATGGAAAGTAGTTTTTTTTTCCCATGGACCAGAGGAAAATCCTAGAATCATAGAATGGAAGGGACCTTTAAGGGTCACCTAGTCCAAGTCCCTGCAATGAACAGGGACAACTTCAGCTAAAACAGGTTGCTCAGAGCCCTCTCCAACCTGGCCTTGAATGTTAACAGGGATAGGGCAATGTACTGTAGAAAGCCTTTGCAAGTTGCTGGACTGAGAACAAAACTGATCTAGGAAGTACACAGGACTAAAGGGATTTAGGTGTGCCTTTTTTTTTCCTCTCACTCAGCAGATCAGTTTTTCTACTTCAAATGTTAGATTTTTCTAATTTGAATTCAAGTAAAATGCATCTTTTAAGATTCAGATTTGCGAGACCTAAGTGTGTTTACTATAACATGTAGGAAATAACCTGGAGCAAATTCATCTCAAAGCTTTGGCTCCATCGGAGTCCTGTCACATGGTCCATATTATATTGGATGTTATAAAAAATATTTGCTGAAAGAAGCAAACCTAGACCATAGTGAATATGAGATTTATTAAAACTGCTGTTGTCTGAGCTAATTCTCCTTTCCACGGCTTGAGCTTCATTCACAGCACTATCTTTTTATAGTAAATGGCTGTTCAAGCTGCATTACTGTTAAACTATGAATGACAGGCTCTGGGTGTTGGCATAATATCATTTAGCTCAGCTTGGTAGGTAAATTCCAATGTAACATTTCTTCAGAGACAAAACCCAACTTGTTTCTACCTTTGTAGTCTTAATTTCTAGCAAGGGTGGGACAAGAAATATATCTCTTTAGTACTCAGTAGTGACTTAAAGTAGGAAAAATATCTCTAGAAGGTAGATTTTGGAAAAGAAAGATAAAGCTAATATGTTCGTGCATAGGTTGAATACTCCCTGCAATTACAGCAAATCATTCTCATACTAGGGAGTCAGTTTAGATTAGGAGACCTTTTCTTTGATTAGTCTGCATGTGTATGAAATGTAGCAACAGTCATTCAAAGGAGACTCACAGCAGAGGGGACAGAGGTGAGAGGAAACAGCAGCTATAAGTAGAAAAAGCCTGCATCAAACGGAGGAATAACACTTAGGAAAAGACAGATTTCTGGACAGAAAAGCCCACATACATTTTTAAAACAATGGAAGCAAAAACTCCATCAATTTTCAGAACTGACCATTGAAAATAAAGAAGAGGGGAGAATAAGGAAAGTTATCATTGCAGGGACAATGTTGCTGCTGCTGTGAGAAAGGCTGATGTATGTGTATTGGAATGAGACTGGAGAGAGAGGGAGGTTACTTTGATTTTCATTTATTTTAATCTGAAACCTGGAAGTAGAATAATGAATGACTGCATTAGGGAACTAAGTATTCTGGCATATCTAACTGCTCTGAAACCTCCTACTCTGTAATTCCTTAATTAGAAAGAGGCTCAGTTGTGGAAAACTACATAGAGGTGTAGAGCTAAACCTGGGGAACTGACTCCAAGTAGGGTTTTGAACTGCTCAGTGAAAGGATTAGGGCAATGATAGCCAGGAGTGGAGATCCCTGGGTCTCTTGAAAGAAACCTTGGATTCAGAACAGGGAAAGACTGTGATAATGTTATTACTGCAGTTTTTCATGAAAGGAGCAAAGAGGAATAATATTTCCAGGATTATGGGATACAAACCCTCTTTAATTTTAATCTCCCAGTATTGCAGCAATTTCATAAAGAATAGAGGAAATTGATGTAATAACTGAGACAATGGCTTTTTTTCACTGGAATTCTGTAGCTGCAGGGTGACTTGACAGATCCAAAGACTCATGAAATATGTGTAAGGCAAGAGAATGCTTCTGGCTTTTGTGCTGTGTTCATATGGCTCTTGATCTGCACTTTAAAAGCCCTACTGAGAAGCTGAACCATGTGGATTTGCTGACTGTCCATTAACTTGGGAGTATTTGCACTGAACTCTTCTGTGTGGGGCACTCACATCCTGTAGCTTCCTGGGTGGTGAAAAAACCTTTATAGAGGAAGTAATTTAAATCCGTTTAATAATAAGCTACTAATTAAAGGATAGAGGCAGGAAAATTAATGGAAACACAAGTGGGCTTATTTTTATTTAACACCAAGGATAACTTCTTCTGAAATATGATGGCTTGTTTATCACGTAAAATTTTCGGATCAAAATTCATCGTCTTTCTAAGGTAAAGGCACCAGCTGTAGAGGTACAGGCACCAGCTTTCCTGGGGTTACTGATTTGATGCAGGAAAGAACGGGCAGAATTCAGTGACATATATTATGCAGGTCAGATTATGTTAGCCCATTAATGCCTGTTGGCTTTAATACCCTTGAATCTATAGAACTTTGTGCACTAGAGTAGCTAACAATGCTGACATTTTAAATTGCCATCTTCAGATTTCAGAGCTGGAAAAAATGGGGCAGTTCATCTGTGTGTTTGCTGTTTTCTTAGCAAGCATGAAGGTCAGAAACATTTCTTCTCAAATATAAAATCTTTCATTGTATAACAAAAGGTACTTGTTCTAGGAGGGGGCAGGAATTCTTACCCTGGTATTGTTAAGTCTGATATGATGTAAAAATTCATCCTATTTTGGGTGGGAAAAGACTTTTATGAGAGTATTGCTTGTCAGTTGTACAAAAGTCGATTAACCCTGTAGTGACTCTGGTCCGTTAGGGATTTTTAGCAAGCTGACTTCACCTTGGAATGCTATAAGCAGGTGAATGTGGCTCCGAATCAGTATAGGACCTGTGTAAATACAGGGCTCCTACCCAAAAAGCATGGGGCCCTGGGCAATGGTAACTCCCTTACCTTTGATGAATCATCGGAAGGAAATGAAGGCACCAACTGGAGATCAAATCATTCCAGATAACCTCATTGTGAACATATCTAATGAGGCCTTGGTAGTCAGAAACAGACAGGAGCACTCCAACATGCCAGACCTTTGTGTATCAAGGGCAACAGGAGCTGGTGTGCCTCAGTTAGGCCAGCAGGGTGGGCTGGGTAAGGCTGTGCTTCTCAAATGTGGCACTTGAGCAGTATAAAGCAGAGGAAGCGTAGAAATAAATTTAAAAAAGGAACATGAACTTCAGTTGATTTTCCATTGGAAAACCCCCTTATACACTTCAGTTTAAATCAAGGAACTAAGTATCTTTTCAAAATTATGGAGACTTTGCTTTACCCTAAAAATACCATATAATATACCCTCTCAAAGTGTGCTCTCTTGTGCCTCTTGGTACAGATATAGAAAGCATTGTGCTTGTTTTAGAGCCCTCGTCTCCATTTGAACTTAGTGGACCATGGTTGAAAGTGATTGAATTATTGTGGCTTAATGAGTCTGCTGAGCCTGTGCAGCTGATGGTGAGCCTGTTGTTACAGGTACCTGCTTTGATAGTAAAATAAAACCTGTGAAGTTTAGACATGTTTTTGGTGGACATGATTAGGACTAGAGGAGAAAAAAAATATTGAAATGTGCTTAACTTTTCAGAAATTTGTTTGACTTTGGCATTTCACTGCGTGCATTTTCCTTGAATATTTCCTTATTTAGAGTATGAATGCTTAGTTGTTATAGTAGTATAATGATCTCCTGCAAACTTTCTTTGCATCTTAAACGGCAATGAAAATTTTAAGGGACTCAGCCATGCAATGTATTTGGTATAAATGTCTCAACTTTATCTTGAAGGTTTTCAGAAAAATGTGGTTTTGCTAGTTTCTGAACTTAAAACATCTTAATTTATATTGAGCTACAAATGCAATGATTGCAGAATATTAATAATTCTCTTAGAACACATAATAAAACGCATGTTTTACAGTTTAATGTACCTAAACAGTATTCTCTTCTCTGAAACTCTTGCTTTATTGCAGTAGACATGAAATAGTTTTATTATTCAAAGTACCATTTCTGACATAGTATGAGAAATTGAAACAATGTAACAAAACCTTGTTCTGTACATTTTAAAATTGCAAGATATTATGAAAAATTGAAAGAATGGGGAATTTCTGGAATTGTGCCCATAGACTAGCTCATGGATAATTTAAAAAAAAAAAGAAAAAAGAAGTATTTTTTCTGCTGACAGATCAGTCTTGGATCAGCATTAAGAGTTTGTGACCTTTTCGTCAAGTCAGTCTGTAGTCTGTAGCATGGGTGTCTGCACTTAAATGTAAAATAGAGGTGCGAAAAAGTGACAAAAGAGGTGAAGTTTCATATTTAAATGAAACCAAACCAATGAGGCCGTTAAGGGTAATAATTTTCAAGATACATATAAGGAGCCGAAGAGTCAGATAGGCTACTTAAATTGCTTTTTAGAGCAAGTAAGCTGAAGACCTTTGAACTCAATGGGCGTTACTACATATTTTCAAATAGTAGTACTTTTGAAAGTACTTTTTGTAGTACTTTTGCTAGATATTCAGTTACTTCCACTTCTTTTGCTCAGGGTTTCCTGCTTGGCTGCCTTTCCTTGGTTGGTTTTTGAAGGATATGGAGAAATTACTCAGTGTGGGTGGATTTAGATATGAGGTAACAAGCAATTAACATCTTGGCAAAGGTAGGATGGTCTCCAACAATTTATTTTCTAAACTTCAAAAAGGGTTTCCAATGAAACACAACTTGAAAGATCTCATTTCTCCCAAAAATTCTTTTAAACACTTGCAACCCAACCTACTTATTTTGCCTAATTTGACCTCAATAATAAGTTCTCAACTCATTTAACTTATTTAGGCATTTTCTCTTAATCAATCTATACATATTTCATGATCTAAGTCTTTTCTGTTAAATTGTTCTCGTCACGTACTCTTATTGCATTCATGCTTTTGGTTCCCTCAGCTTTTCAATGTCTATTGGGCTGTACTTAGAATTGAATACATTAGTCTAAATTCTACTAACTTTGTAGAATTAAATATTTTTTCTTTCCCATAAGTCAAGGTAGTTCTATACATGCTGTTCAAAGTCACACTGTCCTTTCTGTGCAATTTGCTATTGTGTAATTCACACTTTACTGTACTGAAGTAATATTGGTGGTTCAGCTTCTTTTCTCATGTTTTGAAAAATAACTTCATGTGGTTTCTTCATCCTCTATGTATTTAGTTGAACCTAAGGATATTCTATACTGCATTTTTGTGCCTTTGCTGTAGAAAGGTCATTTACTACACTTCCCAATTTATTATCATCTGTTAATTTAATTATTGTGCTGTTTAACCTCTTCCTGATTGCTAATGAAGATGAATGTCTTACATTTTTTCCATTTTCAATGCTGGCGAAAAATGATCTGTTAAAAGAGTACAAATCCGGCACTTACAGATCTTGAAAAAAACCCTCTAATTCATTTTACTGCTATTTATTATTATATTATTACTCTTCTCCTCATGTGTTCTTCATTTGGTTTTCTGATGATGACCTGTTTATTTTCAGGACAGATTGATTGAACATCAATAGATAGCCCAAAAATACTAACAAAACTTTTGTAAAATTGAAAATTGCTTCCATGTGTTTGTATTCCCATAACATACTAATTTCATCCAACATAATAGACTTTTGATAAAGCAAGAGTTTAGTAAGTTCAGTTAATATCTTAATAAGGCATTTTTTAGGTTACCTACTTAATTTTCTCAACCTGAAGTTTGCTAGGCAATAACTGTTGGGTTCATGTGTTTATTTTGAACACTGGTTCTCTATTATCTGTATCTCAGATTATTCAGCACCTGCAGTTTCTACACATGTGCTCCAATACCTGCTAGTAGGATAGGTTATTCACTTGCTAACTGGGTAACTCATGGATTTGCCAATTGACCACCTTCCTATTTGTTTGTATTCCTGTTCCTTATTTGTCAATATACTTATTTTGCAGTTGTTAGTTCTCTCTTAATAAGTAAATCAAGAAGGATACTTAGAAGGTAGTTCAGCTTTTCTGTTGCAAAGCTTAATTTTTGATTCCCTCACCATGACAGGGCCTTTAGAGTATTTTGGTGATGTCAGTTCATGGCACTGTGACTTCTCCTGCAGTAACAAACCACTGCTGTGGGATGTTTTCTTTACATCTTTATCCTCTCTCTTGTGAAGCTTGTCTGTTGCAGGTTTCTTTCATGAGAAAAACAGTGTACTAATTATATGTGCCAAGTCAGATGAGAAACAGGTAACCTAGATTCTGTGTTGGACATAGAACATGAGAAATTAGAAGGCTGCTCCTAAGCAGCCTGCTGCACGCAGTGAAGCTAGAGAGGAAGGACAAATGTAAAGAGTTTGCTGTCTTTCTGAGAATCAGAGATAGCAGAAGCTGATAAAAAATGCTTCGAAACCATGCTTTTACGAATTCATCTGGCCCATGCTGCAATTTGAGATTATGTCCATTTCCTGCAGACACTTACCAGTCAAGGTTCCTGAGCTGAATGCCTGTTGGTCTTGTTTTTGTTATTGTGAAGGGATGCAGGTCATTACATATGTTGTCTAGGTTTCTGTGTCTACCCTAGGTATTTTTAGTCTTTGGACTGTGAAAAATCAAGCAGATTTTTCACAGTGCTATTCAAGACTGGACCCTATCTAAGAAACTATCTTTAAAAAGCCCATTTTGTTTTTTAGTGAGCGTAAAATCTAGCAGCTATAGTAAATGGTGTGAGCATTGCACTGTACCTCTAGCAAACACTGTATTGCACTATATACCTAGACTCACAGTAAGTTAATGGGATTTAAAAAATACAGTATAAGATTAGCTCTCAGATTCAGTGTCATAAGTAGATTCAGCTTATGAAAAAGTATAAGCATTAACTAGCTGTGGGAAGGCTTTGAGTTAAAGTAATCCAGAGAACAGAAAATGATAGTTGAGTCTACAAATGGTCTCACATCAGAAACAAAGTGATTAAGTTCTTAACACTGAAAAATCCAGTAACTTCAAAGATAAAGCCCAGAAGGACTGGTTTAACCAAATGTCACATAGACGCTGACAATAAAGATTGTTATCGAAATACCTTACAGAGCTTCATTTATGAGGAAAAAAGTTATAGAAGATCAAGGAAATCAAGTGTTAAAAAGGGGCATTGTGTCTTCAGCAGGTTGTTCATGGGCATCTCCACTGTTATTAGTACATTTGCTCTGGTGAAATTTTATATGGACTATGGGAAGTTAAACAGTGCCACTCAGTGAGAACAGTATCTGCTGTCTGAGGTTTATGACTCATCAGGTTTTCGAAGTGACACTTGGTCCACTAACACCTAAGACATATGTAAGGATAACAGTCCTTCAGATATTTCTGAGCCTAAGTTGAAAACACCATTCTGTAGTAGGAGGATGCCATATCGTTTTCACACCTTGCCCTTCAATTCACCTGCAGTGCTACAGAGATTATGGAGCAAAGTTACGGCAGCTTTAATTTTCAAAATGTACGTTTCTATTAACAGAAGCATCCTCTATTTTCCAAAAGTATCCACAACATCAGCTTTTACAAGATGTAGAAGCATTTAATAGAATATGAAAAGCAGGGATTACTTGTATATTAGAGAAATGTCAATTTCACTTCTGTTTGGAATAGTAGGTAAGGATTAAGAGCAGATTTTTGCAAATGCTAAAGTGGGGTTGAAAACACAATCTGATAGTCAATTAAAAGAAATTACGTCATTTTGAGGAACCATCAAGTACCACTGAAACTACATGCCTGACTGTTCTGTTAAAGCTTCCCCTTCAAACAGCTCACAACATATGCCTTTTGAACAGACTTGGATATGCTAATAAGCCTTTCAGCTTAAAAGTATTTGTCAGCAGTTTTAAAATATTCACAATTCAATTCATTGAAATGTCTTTCCTAAGATTTAGTGGCATGCTTGGGAGCATCCGTCACAAAGCTTTTCCACAAAGGATCACATAGTGTCATAGCTTATTCTCTATTTCAAGTGATAAAGAAATACAATAAATAGTATGAGGTGAGGTGCTTTCACATTCATTTCTGCTGCTGAACACTTCTTCCTACAGAAACAGTTACTCTGGTATTCAGCAACAGAAAGTGTTCTTGAAGTAATGGTCCATCTCCCCAGTTGCTGTAAATTTGCAGAGATTCACTGACTGCAATTTCATTCAAAGTCCAGTGTAGTTCATAGAATCCTAAAGGTGTGAAACAGTAAGAGGGTCCAGACAGAGACATATTGGGAACTTATCTTTCAGGTTTCCCCACAATATTGTCCATCACAATATCTCACCTTACATTAATCAGTTTCAATAGGTAACTAAAGTAATACCTCAGTTTTCAAAAAGTTTTGGAATTATGTGAAGATGAAAACTATAATTTGCCCTTCTCTGCATACAGGTTCAGATTAAAGCCTGGAATGCAATTACCTTTTCCAAGTTTGTTCAGTCATTTCAAATTGTAAGGAAAGGATATAAGTACTGTAAGAATAATAAAAATGCTCATAAAAAGATATAGGAGAAAAATATTTTCTTCCTCTTTCTTGCACTTCAGCAGGATTATTTAGAGTGACTTTTAGCCACTTCACATTTATTTGCAAATGGGGTAATGAGGTTAAGAGCTGTAAAGTAGTTTATTTTATATTTCTAGAAGCCTGCCAATTGATCATAGATACTAGAAAGTGAACTTGATGAATGCCAACTGAATATGGGACCAGAAGTAATGTGTACTTTACTAATCAAACAGCTGTGTAAGTAAAGACTAATTGCCCTCGTCTGGGCTGAAACCTTGGAAAGGTGGTGCCAGTTTGGTGGTTAAGGACATCGTGGTGTCGAGTAGTCTAAAAATACAGTGTAGCTGGTGAACAGTGAAAGAAATGAGAGAGTGAAGAGCAAATCACTCCTATTCTAGTATGGGAATCCCCTCTCCACACAGGGGAGGTGGAACATGCATTTCTGTCCTTTGTCTCTAATCCCCACAGAGAGTGCGCTGTACCTGTCTGAGATGGAGTCAAATTTCTTCACACGGTGAAGGAGGTTTGGATTTGTGATTAAAGCCACCTGGTGTTTGGCTGCTGACAAACAGTACCTGCAGAGCACTGGAGCCTTTTTCTGTTTCCTCTCTGCTCCCTCCCACCGCAGTGAGTAGTTGGGGGTGGGCAAGAAATTGGGAGGAGACACAGCTGGAACAGATCATCCCAACTGCTGAAAAGGTACTCCTTACCATAAGATTTCATGCTCAGCAGTAAAACAGGTAAGAAGAAAAATCACGCAGTTTATCTTCTAGTTGTTATTCAGAAACAGCCTAGACATCGATCTGCTTGTGAGTTGTGGAGAGTTGTCTTTGCATCACTTGTTTTTTCCCCTCCTTTCTTCACTTATTAAACTATCTTTATCTCAACTAATCTGTTTTTTTGCTCTTGCTCTTCCTATTCTCTCCTGGTCTTGCTCGGGGCAGGAAGTGCATGAACAGCTGAGCATGTACTTAGCTGCTACCTGGGGTCAAACCGCAGCAGAGAGCAAGCTGCAATAATATCAAAAATGTCACTCTGACCTAGTTCCTAATAATGCTGCTAGTGAAATGGCTAAAGAAACGTGCTAGGGTCCCTCCTGCCTCACCAACAGGTAAACTATTCCACCTTCTCATTGTGCTCTTTGTCTCCATCATTTTTTTCAGCACAGATCTAGTTCTGGAAATGGCAATTGATTCCTTTCAGTTGTCTGAGCTCTGTTAAAATCAATCAGTGTAAAAATACTGATCTTGAATTTAGATTCATGCAGTTCCTTTGCTGTTGGTGAGAACACACAAAATTGGGCTGGTGAATGGTCCCTATTGGTCCCAGCACAGGAAAACCTGGCTTTCACTCTCCTGGTGTCACTAGTCCGCATTGACTAAGCATAACACATTTTCACCTCAGAGATCAAACCTGGTGGCAGGTGCAGGACTGAAAGGCATGTTACTTAAAACAATCTAAGAAACCGCTGTCTTGAAGTATAGGGTGGTGTCTCTTCATTGTGGGTGGGTTTTTTGTTTTGTTTTTAGGCAAAGAACAGACATGGAGGGGAGGGTGGTAACACAGAGAGACTTGAGAAGATCTGATAAAGGTATTTAGGTAGGAGCAATGATATGAGCATCTCTTGTTTTGAGTGCCCTAAGTTCAAAGGGCATGAATGAACTAAAATATATAACTGATTTGTTTCTCAGAGCATGCAGGAAATACCTTTAGGAACTCAGTTGTTCCTGAGTTCAGAAGGCACAGGTCATTTTGTTGTACTGTTGACGTAAAAACATGAGGATGTATTAAGCACAAAAGAAAAAACAAATTCTCAGCTTTCTTTTATAATAGAACCTTCTACGTTTCATAAGTAATCTGATCTCTACCAAAACAATAGTAGCTAAGTATCTAGTTTCTACCGTTGCTAACAAGAAGAGTCTTCTGTGGTGTCTTAAAAAGCTCCTTTTATTCCCGCCAGTGCTACTCTTCTCTGCTGCAGCAAGTCCTTAGGGAAGCTGTGTAGTCTAAGACTGTATTTATTCAATCTACAAAACCAGCAAAATACTTTGACATTCGGTCAGGTGTTTTTGGATCGATTGTCTACATTTATGCTCCTGTTTAGAACATCCTCAATTTTGTCTTGAGGCAAAACAGCAAATCATATGCTGACAGCATCAGTCTTGAGATCTCTGATGGGGTGTTCCTGTTTGTCTCCTGGAATGGAATCCTAGGTGTGTCCAGCATGCTGCAATCACATCTGCCATGAGGAGAGCCCCAGCAGCTGCTGTGCAGACTGCAGAGGACAACACTGTCACATCCCCCAGCATCTGCCACAACATGCAGCAGGACATTCAGGCTGCCAGTTCTGAATTGAGTGATACCTGCTTGTGCTAGAGCTAGATCAGTCTTGGGAGCAGCCTGAGCACTAATGACTTATGTAGTTATAGCTACATTTCAGGTTTCTTTGTGCTTCAAAATTTGTCTGGCATAGACTTTAGCTGACATATAACTATGCTAGGAGCCCCTCAAATAGAGCCAGTGTCATGGGCAAGCACTGTTCCTCCAGGATCACTTATGTTTTTGGAAAGAGAGTTTCGGCTTTGAGATTTTTTGTTGGCCACTGGATAAGTTAATTATTACTATCTCCTCTTGGCAACTGTATCATTGCAGTGTACCTGCCTGACATATTTTCCAGTGTCTCTGTTTAAAATAGTTTGTAAACTTGTTTCTGGGCAGTTTTCATTGCCCTCAAATAGGAGATACTGTTTTTGTGACTGTATAAATTACAGTAGCACTTCAAATGTAGAGATGTCAGCAAAATCCTGATAATTGTATGTTGACCTTAGATAGCTCAGTGATGTCTTTGTGAACTTAACAGACCAACAGCCCTAATACACAAAAAATAAACAGTAAACACTGAAGTCAGCAAGGTCAGACTGGGTAGTTCACCATAATGAGTTCCACAGGTGGCTGCTGATGGAAACTGAGCACAAACTGGATAGCCAGATCACCCAAATGCACCTGTGACAAAACCCTTAAGAAAGCAGAAAAAAAACCCCAACCAAACCAAATTATTCTGAATACACATTTGCAGCCAGAGAAGAGACGAGTGAGAACTTGTGAGAGAAACAGCACTGCAGACATCAAGTGAGGAAGGAGGAGGAGGAGCTGCTCCATATACTGGGGCTGAGATTCCCCTGTAGCCCATGGTGAGGCAGCTGTGCTCCTGGAGGGCCATGGGGGAGCAGATATCCACCTGCTAGCTGTGGAGGGGCCCCACTCTGGAGCAGGTGGTTGCCTGAAAGACATCTGTGACACTGTGGGAAGCCCATACTGAAGCAGGCCCCTGTCAAGGACCTGTGGACCCTTGGAGAGAGGAGCCCACACTGCAGCAGGTTTGTTGATAGGACTTGTGACCCTGTGGGAGATCCACACTGGAGCAGCCTGTTCCTGAAGGAATAGAGAGGGGCCCACCCTGAAAGAACTACAGCCTGTGGGAATGACCTAACCAGAGAAGTTTGTGGAGGACTGTCTCCTGAGGGAGAGGCCCCACATTGGAGCAGGGGAAGGACTCCTTTCTCTGGGGAGGAAGCAGGAGTAGAAACAATGTGTGATGAATTGACTACAACACCCATTCCATATCTCCCTGCACCAGCAAGGTGGAGACAGTAGAGAATCAGGAATAAAACTAAGCCCAGGAAGGAGGGAGGGGTGTGGCAAAGGTGTTTTTAGGATTTGTTTTGCTTCTCATTATCCTGCTCTGATTTTATTGGTAATAAATTCAACTAGTTTCCCTAAGTGGAGGCTGTTTTGTCCATGGTGCTAATTGGTGAGCCTTCTCTGCCTGCTTTTAATTCATGAAGCTTTTGTGATATTTTCCCTCACCTGCTCAGTTTAGGAGGAGAATGATAGAGTAGCTTTGGTGGGTACTTGGCATCCAGCCAGGGTAAACTACCACAAGAAATACCTGGTGTTAAAGGGAGTCTAGAGGAGGAAAAGATAACCCAAATATATATTATTCATGTGGGAAACTTTTTTAAAAATCAAATTGTAAAGCACATACCTGAGTGTGATGTTACCCTGTCCAAAGATTGGTCTGAAGAGTTATTTATAGACATGTTACATGAGGGCTTTGCTTGTTTATTTTGCACTTATTTGGGGATTTGTATTCAGACTTCCAAAGATGGGTTTTTCATTGCAAGTGGTGCATACCAGAAAGTAAATTTTATTTTTTAAATTTAGCGCTAGTTTTCATTAGCAGAGTCACTCATATGTCCCATTAAAATGTGGATTTATTATTCTTGGGCGCTTCTCGTGAGAGGATTTATTTCAGTGTTTTCGGGAACTCAGAATACCTGAGCAGGTTCATTAGAATCTGATGCAGAAGCTAGTAAAGTGCTTTCAAATATATGATTTCTGTTTCTCTCTTTCCCTCTGTCTCTTTCTGCTCTTTTCCACTCCTGTAGCTCAAATTCTAATTGTTTTGCTCACCTTGAACAGTGCTTGTCACTCTACTTGATGTTTGTTGGCCTGCGCAAGGTACTGGCCTTCATTGTGAGCTGAGTTCTCATAGTGCTTCCCTTGGTGCTGCAAGACAGATTTTATTTATTAGGTTTTTGTGTGCTTTATTTTTTTTTTTTGATAGACTAACAAGTATAATCTATATATGAAAAGTGCTAAAAATAGTATTACTCTGCTTTCTCAGAATGAGGTTTGTGTAACAAAGTTAGTGGAACATTTGAAAGTGCTGACCTTTAATATGAAACATACTCCAGCTGTAACACAGGACTAGTGTGCCCTTCAACATGAATCTTTGTCACCACCATGCAGACATATCTTCCTGTGAACACCAAATTGTTATGTACAAGCTCACCTTGAAATGTGCAGATTGCCTTTGCTCCTGAGTTAATTCTGCAAACTGCCCTGTGGTTTCTGAGGTGTTGCCTGAACCTTAACCTGCTTATTTCTACTTTATGCAAACTGTTTTTAACTGACCCTGATTATTTTAATTTCTTGGAACTTTTTCCATCCTAATAAACTGAGGATGTCCAATCCACATGTTCTTAACTGCTCTGAGAAATAAATCAGGTTCTGGTCAACCTTTGGTATGGATCATGTGGGTCCCTAACTTTGAAAGCAGTAGGAGAGACCTGCATCTATATGAAAAGGTGGTTTCATCTGGAAGAATTAGAATTTTTTCTCTGAAGGGACAAGGGGTCAATCACTGGTGTGAGATTACAATTTGAGATTAAGACACTTAAAATTATGGGTATACAGGTCAGTGAAGTCCAAACTTCTGCTACAGCAAACAAATATCCAGTCAAGCCAACCAGTGGAGTCTAGAGAGATAATTTGGTCATCATGTGCTAAATAAGAACTTTAGGATGAGCTGAAGTGTTCTACTGGCTGTATGCATTATAGTGAGAGTTTAGACATTACATTTGTAGAGATTAACATTTATATCTTTTAATATGGAGTTATTTCAGCATATAGATATGTTGCCTAGATATAGGGTCTTCGTGTCATTAGAGATGGCCCAAGGTAACCAATGCATCCGCACAGCCGTCATGTCGTCGCCATGCCCACTGCCTGCTACACTCCACTGTATTTCTGTTTCCTTACACAGCTGGCCAGTGAGTAATATTTAGTTTTCAATGGGTTTTTCTTTTCTTCTGTTTGTTCTGTATTCACTCTGAATTAGAGCAAATAAGAAAAATTTTCAAACTCCTCTAAATCTTTGAAGTTCTTTTCTCTTCTGGGAAACTGGAGGGATTACCCAGTATCAAGGCCAATGTCATGCTGTTTTCCCAGGGAATTTTGGTGGTCTGAGGAGGCCCTGGTGCACTCTACATATTTTGAAATTTTTTGACAGTCGTATAGGAGGTATTAGAGCCTTCTGGCTTGGGGCATATTGGACAGTGCATGTATTCACTAAGCTAAAGTTTTGAGGCTCTTTCTATGTTATTACTTTCTTTATGACAGACAGGGTTAGAAGGCCACCACTTCCACATTACTTGGCTTTGTAGCACACATATGGTAAATAGAGAAAATATTGCCTTGAAACCTTGCCTTCAGTACAATGAAAATTACTTGTCACCGAGATATTTATGAAAAAAAATTTTGGGCTTGATGGACACAATATTTTTATAAAATTATTCTCCTTTGAAGTTCCCAGACACCTCTATTTCCACAGTAAGAAAAACTTTTGCTATTCTAATTCTCAGTTGACTGTAATTTTAAGAAAGAATCTAACTTTTGGTTATTACAGTCGAAAACAGTCATTACAGTGTAAGGAAATTTTAACAGATATGTAGCATCCCATTTGTTTTAAACTATTTTCATGTGCCTATGCAGGCTTTGCAGGAGAGTACTGCTTCTTCCTACCTGCCAGAAAAAATAGCTGTAAATAAATTTTAGCCCTTTTTTTCCCCCCTCTGGTGTAAGCTTGGTATAGTCCAAGAGAAAGATAGGAGACAAGAATGGAAGAGGGTGTGTGAGGATTTATGCGTCTCAAAGATTATCTTGCTACACCAGAATAAACGATTTTCTGTGTGCTGTTAACTTTCAAAAGCTTAGCAGACTCAGTATTTGAAACATTAATGCATAGTAAAGTCTTACTGTTGACATAAGTAAAGCCCATCAGATATTTGAGTCTCAGAAGCTTTCTTCATTCCAGCAAAGTGCTGTGGTGGCAGTTCGCTACGTCATTTGACTCAGCTCCTGGAATCATCAGTGCCATTGGTATCAAATATGCTAAACACTACAGCAGATCCCCTTGTGAATAGAAACCGCAAACGGAAATGGTATTAAGATAAAACCCCTGTGCCATTTTCAGATTAAAATGAATTTCTTTTGTTGTTCTTCCTGCTGCTTCCATAATCTTTGACTGCTCCCAGAAGAGTAAATTAAAGGCAGTGGCCTAAATTTCAGAAGTGATTAGGAGCCTGATGGTTTACTTTCAAGAGGACCAACTGCTGCTACCCAGAACAGGATGTATTTCTGTAAGAGTACCCGCCTTCCCTTCAGTGTGTGACAGTGGCTTTCACTAACATGGAATTCCTTTTAAACTGATCTCTTCTGGGAGCTGGAGTTTTAGTTGCCCTTTTTTTGAGTATGTTTTTTTGTCTCAGGATTCCTATACAACAAAACCAGACTACTGAGCATACAAAATCACTGATGGACTCAATTAACACAATGTTCAAGAAATTCCCTGATGCTTGTCATCCTTGGTTGTCCCTTTGCCCTTGAACCATCCCATTCACACACTCAGAAAGACAAGCTGCGCCACAGATAGTTTCTTTTCCATGTTAGCCCATTACTGTAAATGTAGGAATGATTTCTATGCCATTTTTGTCCTCATTCATCCCCAACAGCTGGAATGTCCCAGCATCTGAAAAGCCCCAAAATATGTAGAGCCAGTCAGTAACACACACTCTGTGCAAATGCCTGACTAGGAGTATGACATTAATAATTGACAGTATTTATCCCAGTTATTCCTTAGGCCCAAGAGCTGTAACTGGTACCATGCAGCTGAAGGTCCTCACCGGCAGACTCGGCTCAGCAGCACAGTTCTGCATGGCCCCTGCTCAAGCTCTTCCTGCTCAGACAAGACTCATGGTCTGTGGCAGTACATGGCTGCAGGAGGGAGGGATGAACAAGTGGTAGTGAGAAAGGTCACTTCAGAATTTCTATGGGGAGATCTCAACACAGTGAGGAAAGGGAAAAAAGATAAGGTGGTCAAAGAGGCATATTAGAGAAATGCAATAAAGTATCAGAGGGCTGAAGCAATTGAAGCTGTTGGTTTAATATTTGGAGATTTCCTTCACCATCTTGGAACTAATGCATAGTTTTCCTCAAGAGCGGGAAATTGTAAATGCTTCCTTTGCAACTAAACACAATGCTGGTAACAGCCTTTGTAGAGCTGGTGTAGGATGCACCACAAGATGCTCTGGGGCACTGGCTTCTAGAAAGGTTTGCCAAAGTGCTGTATGTCACTCAGCACACACCTCAGAGCACCCAGAGCACTCATCCAAAATAGACTCACTGTGACGCAAGGTAGTTGCTGTGTCAGAGAAATTATAGAGAGCCACAGACACGGGTTGTAAAAAAAGAGGTCTTGTATTTACCAAGTGCCAAGAATAGAGGGTAAACAGTACAGTCCATAGTGAATATTTCTGCTGCCTCTGTCAGGTTAGACAAGAGGATGCTTTGCTGTAGCTTCCAAGTCTTTAAAGCCTTTTCAGAAGGGAGCCAGAGGACAGACAGGGTATGCTTAGCTGGTTGTAAATTATCTTTTCATTTCTTTGGCAAATACATTAGTATATGTCCCAGTAAGACAAAAATGCAGGAGCTGCCTAAGTTCTTCTAAGATCAAAGATAGTAAGCCTTTTGTGCATAATCTAGCTAATCTGTTTTCAACTGTGTTGTTTCAGACTTAACCCCTTCCTGGGCATAAAATTGTTCTTATCTGAACAAGCATCCTGGGCACCACATATAATGGATGCCCAAACTGAAAATCTGACAGCTTCCTTTTGCTCTTCTCTCTGCCTATTCATAGTCTCCTTTTTAGGGACTATCTAATATTTTGTTTTCAAATATTCCATTTAATTTTCAAAGTACTTAAAGTAAAGGAGTTTCCAAGCTATGGTGACAAAGAGAGAGAAGATGGTTGTGTTTCCAGCTGATATCTGGCACTTTATTGGGTTTAGAAATGTTTGCTGCTCTGTGCCAGTTGACTGACACCACCAAGGAAGCAATATTTTCTAATTGCCAACTGCCTGTCCTAATTTGTGCTGATGTAGACTACTGCCACTAATTATCTTATTACAAGAATTTTTTTCTCTCTCTCTCTCCAAATCCCTCCCTAATTAAGACCCTGTTCTTGTTAAAATCCACCCTACATCATTTATTTCCCTTGTCAGAAGCTTGCTATCCTCTCTTTCCTTCTGCAGTGCTCTCGAATCATTTTTGTCGATGTTGACAGTATCTTAGGTTATAAGCTGTTTAGGGGCAGAGAGTGTAGTTTCTGGACTTTTTTGCTACTATGCTCTAAAGGTGGTTTTCAGGGCTGCAAGGACTTACAAATATGGAACGTTTTCAAAAATATGATTCTATGAATGACAACTGTAATAAAATAATCAAATGCAAAAAATCTAGTTCTGTATGAACTGATTTTATTTTTATTTCTGGTTCTCAGAATCTAAAATCTGGAAAGACTAATTCAGGAAGATTGCAGAAAAATATGTCATGTCTTTTAGGAGTTTTAAATGCAGACAAAGTGCTGGAAATTAAAGAATGATCTATATTTACATAAAGAGTAAGGAGATAATTGTGCTATCCTTATGCACAAGAAAACACTAGTTAGGACTAGTTAGAGACCTGCTTGGTATTGAGCAAATACTGGT
The DNA here is from genome assembly GCA_013398055.1 of Ifrita kowaldi. NCBI lineage: Eukaryota > Metazoa > Chordata > Aves > Passeriformes > Cinclosomatidae > Ifrita > Ifrita kowaldi. The sequence continues at coordinate 280,890 of VZRS01008637.1, read as the reverse complement.
TAGTACCTGGTGACACTTTCATCATGTACATGTGCAGTACTTGAAACACAACTTTAGCAGATTCCTCTGAGAGGACGAGAATGACCCGGCCTATAGACTGCAATACTGTTTGGAAAAGGTAGTACAGATTTAAAGTTTCTGTAATTTTGTAGAGAAAACATTATTAAGCCTGTCTCACTATGTAGAGATGGGACATTAAAGGAACTTTCTGCCAATCACTGAACTGTATATAATCTTGAATGTAGAAAGACAATGCACTGTGATTACTTCTTTTATTCAGTCTAGGTGTTATACAGAAGTCCATGTATGACATGCTTCTACTTTCAAGCACAGAATCATAGAACAGTTTGGGTTGGAAGGGACCTTAAACGTTACCAATCTGGGTCCAATCCTGCTGCCATGAACAGGGACACCTTCCGCTAGATCAGGTTGCTAGGAGTCCCATCTAACCTGAGCTTGAACACTTCCAGGACTGGGGCATCTCCAGGTTCTCTGGGTAACCCATTTTGGTGTCTCACCACCCTCACAGTAAAGAATTTCTTCCTAATAGCTAATATAAACCCACTCTCTTTCAGTTTAAAGACACTCCCTCTTGTCCTATCACTACATGCCCTTGTAAAAAGGCATGTTTATTCCCCCTGGAATTATACAGGACAGGTCACCATCTGCTTTAAAAAAAAATTCAAATGTAATCTCTCTTAAACTGAGTGTGTTTTGTTTATGTGGTGAACTTTGGATAGTAGGGGAGTTTTATGAGTGGCTTCTGTTGGAAGATACTAGGAGCTGCCCCCAAATAGGGCAGAACCAGTTATGGTTGGTTCCAAAATGGACTCACTGTTGGCACAGGCTCAGTCCACCAGTGATGCTGGTGGCATGTCTGTGATAATATTTAGGAAAGGAAAGTGTAAAAATTACTGTGCAGCAGCTGTTATAGAGGAAATGTGAGAGAAAGAACCCTGCAGGTACTAAGGTCAGAGAAAAAGGAGGGGCTGGTCCAGGTGTTGGAGCAGAGGTTCCCCTGCAGCCCATGGAGGACCCTATGCTACTGCAGCTATGGTACAAGCGCTTCCCAGAGTGCATTTCTGTAAACAGAACTTTCCAAACACAGGTAAACGTGCTTGATGGACCACGGTGTTTTGAAACACAACCTTTTTGTTTATTTAAATTGAAGAGTCGGTAATATTGTTTAGAAGCTGTAAGTAACTTTCACTGGAACTCAAGCACCAAGAGCATTATGGTGGTAGCAATTTGAGAAAGTGTTTGTAACACCCGCCTCTAGGGACAGGCAAAACTTGTGTCAGAGAGCTAATGCAAAAAATGAGAGCTAATAAAAATAATAAAAAAAGAAAATATTATTTGAGTAGAACCCTACTAGGAGCATTATCTAGGTATATTTTCTTTTACATAGAAATTTTTTACCAGCCATAAAATTTGTGTACTTAGACTCAAATGAGTTAAAGCCACGAACAAGGCTCTGTTCTGTAGGAACGAACAGAGATGCAAGACTTGGCAAGGAGGTGTATTATAAAAACATAGGATATGATGAGTTGGAAGGAACCCACCAGGATCATAGAGTCCAACTCTTGGCCCTGTGCAGAACGCACCAAGAATCCCACCATGTTCCCCAGTGCATTGTCAAAATGTTTCCTGAGCTCTGGCAGGCTTGGTGATGTGACCACTTCCCTGGGAATCCTGTTCCAGTGCCCAACCACCCTCTGGGTGAAAATGGTTTTTTTTAAAGAACACTTTGAACTTTTCTTCTTTGGGCAAATTCTTCCAACAAAGAAATTGAAATAAATTGTTAAACCAGTTTCAGGTTAGTAGGATGTTTCTTAGTAGCAATAGTACCATTCATTTTTGATGGGGTAGGTAACTTCATTGAACTGAGGGTATATTTATCGCTTCCTTGGTACAAGAATTTATTTGAACCTAGTAAGAAAAAAATGCTGTCTGAATGGTGTGTTCATCTCATTTTTTAACATATTTTAAAGAGTCTTCCAGAAAATTATTATAAATATATATTTTTCAACAGAACTTAAAAAGGCATTTTCCCCTCGTTTTTGAGCTAGGGTTACTTCATGGTGGGATGAAGAGGCTAGTGATGCATATTTTGCTTGGGAAACTGGAGAAGTTAGTGTCAGAAAATATGGCCTTTAGTCTCTTCAGTCAGATTTTGAAGACCTTGATATTTGATGCTATGGTTTTTTTCACATTAGCGTTTTGTTATTTTATAGCATTTTTAACTCTCCAACCATCTGTAACTAGTTTTCTTTTGTAAAAAAAAAAATCCCTGCTAACATCTGTTTATATGCAATTGCAATTGTGGGCATGTAAATTACTACCTTAAACTTAATATTTGGCTAAAAGCCTGAGAATCTGGAATGATATTAAAATTAACTTCCAATTTATTATGCTTAGACATGGGTTTAGAAAAATGTGTTGACTTAAACAACAGAGTATCTGTTATGATACTCTTAAAGACACATTAATGTCTTTAACTAACTTTAGACTTCTTAGACACTTCTAAATATTGAAACATAGTAGTATCCAAATTTTTTTTAATCTAATAAAAAATGATAAAAACTCTAAGAATTTTTCAAAATAAAGCCTAGGTGACTTCTGATTAATCTCTCTAATAATTCAGGTATATTTTTGTAGTGTTTTAGTAATCGAGCACAAAAACTCATAAGGGAAAATTTATAGTAAGTGAAGAACAGAACATAATTTTCTTTAGTTCTACAAAAACAGTTGATTTTGTGTGACAGGATTCCTCTTTCAAGGGGTAAAACTTCCAAAACAATGACAGCTCTCTTCTAGTGTACAGAGATTACAAAGTGGAAGTCACCCATGAGTTCCTATTCTCAAAAATAACTAAACAATAGAAAAAATTCCTTCCCCCCCCACCACCCCCATAATTTAAGTTTGTAACCACAATAAAAATTCTTTAACAGTGAATTTTAATTAGAGTATTCCTCTGAATTAATACTCCAGGTGACTATGTATATCCTGTAAAATAACATATAAAGTGTCAAAAAGTAATAGAAGGAAAAAGCATTTCTGAGTTAAGGAAGAGGGTAAAAACAGATGGTACTGGGGATTTTCTTGCATATAAAATGTGCATCCATGGTGTCTTGGTTTGAAAAGACAGGTGTCTGTGCAGGAGGGCAGGAGCCTCCCCTGGAATGGAAAAATGCAACCCCCTTCCCTCCGAATTATTATAATTTTGAAATTAAGGGGCTTTCAGGCAAAGATAGGGTTAGGAATNACATGGTTGCAATAAATGGTGACTAAGGTGTAGACATTCTTTCTAGTAACATTAGCACTTCTGCTTGTATTGGTGACAAACTGAATACATGGCATGGGTGCAGGTATGAGTCAGTGAAGATGGCAATGTTAGCTTATGAGGTAGAAATTAAGCTAATTTAACTTCACTTTAACTTTGCCATAGTTTTGGATTTTGTAATGACCCTGCTGATTCAGCTGTTACAAATGGGTTTTGTCTCCGTTTGGCAAGACAGTGATGATACACAATGCTTAATTTTTGCCTTAAATTAAAAATGGAGTTTGAATTCAGTCCATAACTGGGTGATTGGCAGCTGGTGAAATTACAGTGTGATAAAGCCAAGACAATTGTCAAAGCATACTTACTCTTGTATTAATAAATACACTGTATTGAAAATTTTTTTCTGCTCATCTGCATAATATATTCACCCATTTGAACATCTTCTATTTATTTATTAATTAAAAAATCAGCTCTTAGTTCCTAATTTCACAAAGATCAAGAATACTGACACTAGATGTTTGCTCTTCAAACCTGTAACTGGACTCAGTAGTGATTTCTGTAGGTGCTCTTTCCTAAAATATTCGTGAGCAAACTGTCTATAACGAGACATTCTGAATATTCTTAATTATGCAGGAAGAAGACAAGAAACTACCCTGAATCTCTCAATGAGCTTTCAGAGACTAAGGCCTACATTTTTGCTTTACTGATTTCTCATGTCTTCTTCAAAAATATTTCTTCATACGTCATCCTCGAGTGTGTATTGCAAAGGATTTCACCCTGAGAGGTACAGAGGTGTCGAGTCTGCTGTACAGTAGCTGGGATCTGGGAACATCATACCTATACTTCTCTCATAGAAGAGGAATTCCACTGTATTTGGGACCTGGAAGAAGGAAGATAGGATGATAACAGATGTTTTGTGGAGAGAGAGAACATCTTCCCCTCTCTGTTTCTTAACACAGGAAGAGAGACTTGAAAGGGATATAATAACTTTCTCTCAAAACACTGAAGGAGTTCAACAGTTCATCCTCCCAGTACTGATCTTATGTACCAGATTTGCCCAAGGTTTAAAGAAGTTTAATGTTTAGCCTCAAAATAAGGGGGCTTCTAATCAAAAGTTAAATGATGTTCTGGAAGAGGCCAGATAACTCGACACAGACAAGGCCTTAACTTATGTTGGAATGGAATTCTGATGGAAGAGACAATATGAGACAATTGCCCTCACTTGGGAGTTGTACCCAAAGCTGATGGCAGAGATCCATATGAGCTGCACTATTCTGTTCCACCACGAGCTATGCCCTCCTGTGAAAAGCTCATGGGAAATGAACTACTGCTCAGAAATAATAAATTACTGCTCATAATCAGTTTCCCTGACAGCTCTTCAGTTACTGGTTATAGAACAGCTGCAGAAATGGATTTTTTTGGTGTCCTGCTTGCATACTTTTTGCTTAATGTTAAAAGGTATGAATACTGTGGGATAAAGATGGGTCATTAGGGCAGAAGATATGTAAGTGTGTTTAACAAATATCATTTTACTGTGAGTGAGACTCTCTCGTGAGTCACTGGAATTTGGGACCAGATGTGCATGCAAGCAGTTCTGTCTTCTGCGTTGATCAATCTCAGTCTCACCACATTAAATAAATCCTGAGTTGGAGAAAGATGGGGAGGGGAAAATTGAAGCCAGTTTCCCTAGTGAATGACACTTAGCACTTAATCCTCACAGTACTGATAATGCTTTCTTTTCTTGAGCCCTCCTTAGTATGCTTAAAAATAAAGCAGCTGCATGAAAAATGCTGCCAGGTTATTCTTTCTCTGTCTTAGTGTCTTTGGTGTTTTAAAAACAAAATAAATGTTTGAATTTATAAGTGCTGATCAAGGGTTTTTGGAGTCTTCTTTTTTTCAGTCCTAGAAAATTTTTACTGACATTACAAAATCCTTTGGAACTCCATCGGAAGAACTGCTGTTTAGGAGCCTTAAGCCTCTTAAAGTCTGCATGGCAATAAAATCTGAAAAAATTTGGGTTTTTTGTTTAAGTACCAAATAAGATGACTGGAGATGCCCATTGATAATTTTTTCTTGTTTTTCAGATAAGGGTCTCATTCTCTGTATGATGTGATTAAAATCATCCCCTTCCACTGTCTTTTCTCTTTTTTCCTCTCACTTTCTGTCTTTTCTATTCCCGTAATCTGTGAAAATTTTTTTTATAGTTAATATTGAGAGCGATACAAATACTTCTTGAAGAATTCTACTCAGTGATTTTACTAATGATCTGATGTTTTCAAACTGAAGTGTACATCTAACCTCCAGTATTGCAGAGAACTCTCATGACTCATCTATATTCTTGTTGATGAGTCATGTTACCACCTTTCATTGATATGTATAGCATTCCGTAAGCAATTTCAAATATGGACTACTTCTAAGTACACTCCTATAAAATCTGGATTACTGAGACCCCAAAGGAGAATACTTCCTTCTATGGATGACGTTTGCTGTAACATGGTCATAGTACGGGAATGGGGAGAGGAAAATAGATGTCCTTCATAGGCAGGATTTCTTACTTGGCTACTGGAAAGATTCCCATGCTGGAATTACTCACCATTAGAGGCAAAGCAAACAGTCTAGTGATCTTAGTAGGACTGAGTGCACGTCTTAAAACACAATAAATGCAGGAGTCTGCAATGAAAGAAGGCTGAGCTGAATTATGTTGCATTTGCCATAAACTAGGAGTGTGCATGTGAGCAGTGTAATGCATGATAATGTATTCATCTACAAGACCAGAGCCCTGATACTGTGCATTCATATGAAAGGAACAAATTTTCAAGCACTCTGCAATTCCTATGTATGTCCTTCCTTGATTATTGTTTATTACACTCATAATGAAAAAATCTAAATATACTTTGCTTCTCAAAATCTAATATTAATTTAAATTGTCTACTTTCAAAATATACCTGATATTATAGATATAAGGAGATGTGGACAGCAGCTTGTTATACCTGTAATTGGTCTTAAAATGAGAGAATATAAGAGATTGTAATTAATCTGCTCAAATCCTGTAGAAGCTCAGATGCAGTAAAGCCTGTGTTTCTGCACTGAAATCAGTGGGAACATATACCCTTTAAAAACTTAGTCCAGCTAAATAATGAAACAATGTAATGGACATCTGTCATTAAGCTAATATTTCCATTCACCAAAATTGCTCAGTCATGATATCGGCTTTTTCATGCGCATCAACAAAACGCAGATTTATGGAGAGCTTCAGTGTTACGCTGATATGCAGGCTTAAGGGAAAAGGCCTTGCTGCAGTAGTACGTATTCTTGAGTACATTGCTTGAGTTAAAACTCCAGGACCTGATTGTGTGCTGAGTCAGAGCCTTAGAAGTCAATAAAAGTATCAATCAGCTTCTCTAAGCTGACACAGTCTAGTTCTTTGCACAGTCCTTCAGACTTAATTAGGCATGAATTGAATTGCGATGGTGTCTGTATCCCCATTACCTCTGTACAGTACTCATTGCACTCTCTTGTCATAGGATACCCTGCTAGGACCACACTTGGCATGGGTGTGCTAGCTCTGTGTGGGGAAGAAGTCTCCAGATATAGAGAGATATAAGGAAGTTGAGGAAAAGATGGACTTTTGCTCGATGAGTTTAGTGATGAGTCAGGTTTCTATGATACCAAGACCTGTTTGCCAATTTTTTGAATCAGGTAGGTTGGATGCGGGTTTGACAAACCTGCCCATGGCGGGGGGGGGTGGAACTAGATGATGATTAAGGTCCCTCCCAACCCAAACCATTCTCGAATTCTAGGTAAGAAATGATTTCAGATCTGAGAGTGTTTGTATATCCTCATTTATTTCAATATGCTCTTTACATATTAATGCCTAATTTTTAATGTTTCTGAGTGCATATTAGATCTATAAAGTCACATGAAAAAATCAATCTTTCTATTTGTTGATGTAAGTGAATGTTTCCTCTCCTTGCTGTATGTGTGCTTCCCCTGATCTTCATGAAGCTTTTTTGTCTGTGTGTTATTTATTGTTAGGAGAGAGATTGTCCATTAAGTCTTCCTAGGTCAATTCAAAAGCTGTTATTTAGACTCCTGATTCCGTTAGTGCTTACATCAGTTAAAGTTCCTAGAAGATCATGATGAACAGCTCTCCCCGAATCTGCAGTCTCTTCTTTGAAAAACTACTATGGGTAAATTCTGTTTTTCTTCTGTGATGATAATTTTAGGTAAAGTATAAAATGGATGAAAGAGCTGAATCAGTGAGGATGAGATAACATTGGCTGAATTGTATAATGCTGTATGGGCAGGCCTGTTCAGCTACAGAAGGGCCTATATTCTTACTTGATAAAGTGCTCTGTGAGCATGCTATTTCTCACAAAGGTATGGTGTGTAGGCAGAATAAATGAAACTCAAATGTGGTTAAAAGAATTTTGCATGTATATGAAAATGCAATTGCTTTTCATGAATGGGGCAGGAGAAAGTAGAATACTGTGTGCTACATGAAGTCAATAGAACTAGTTTCTAGTGAGCTTATCCTTTCTGTTGTTTGTTCATGCTGGAAAAATCTGATGTCTATGTACGTCACCAAAATACCTTCCTGATTTACAAAAAAAAAGGAAACTTTGAGTGTCTAATTGTATTCAGTAGATCTACTACTACCTACTTACACTTATTTAAAAATCAAAAGTCCCGGTGCGTTCATCATGTCTTCTGATCAGAAAGCTCTAATTAAACAAGAAGCCATATAATGAGATTTTGGTGACCAGTCATAGAGTTTGAATACTAAATTGCCCTGCTGATTTCTACTGTGCACCAAGCAATATGTTCAATCATTATCCCCTAAGTTCTGTAAACCTGTGTATTTATTGGTCTCTGCAGTTTCCACACTTCAGCTTTTTCAGATTGACCACTGACCCTAAAAATGCTCTTGCCAATAAGGCCTAAGGATACTTTTAAAAATATGTCATTTTAGGATATTATGCTGAGATCATCCCCTAATGTCCTGACCAATAATATCTCATTGTTTCCTGTGATATCCCTGCTGATCTATGTTAATATTTATCTCTTATATTTAGTTGATGCAAGGACAGTGACTGTCTTTTGGTTTCTTTTTTGCAGTGTGTAACAGAGTACAATCTTTGTTCAAGAAGAGTACCCTGAATAAATTGTAATTAATAAGAATTAGGGGATAATTTTTCATGGGTGAGGTACTCCCTTGTTTTATAATACAATCTTTGGGAAACCTGTGAGAGGCGGGGGGTTAAATTTAAAACTTTAATGAGAAAATAGTGTTAGTTTCAGTCAGCTCCTGAACTTAACTATGTATTGCTATCATCATGCTGGAGGTCACAAATGACTTCCGATAGTCATACTCCAGAGAGTTATTAAATTGTGAAATGTCCTCAGAATATTTTGTTCCTGCACACATCACTGGGTTGTCCCTTTAGGTTAGTAACATCCTGTGAGTGAAAACCTGGTGAGAACTCAGCTTGATGCTCTGTAGGCAAGGGACAGACATCAAATCTTTCCTCTGAATCATTCTCTGAATCTTCCTTGGAATTACACTCTGCTATGCTGCAAGATTTGCACTGGGAAAAAATATTAGATGCTAAATAATTCCTAGGACCCATCCTATTGAGATGTAGCTTCTTATTGTAAGATTGCTTTACCTATTGGCATGAGGAAAAGCAGCATGTGACATGGAAATGGATCAATAACCAGTAATAACATGTTGCAATTACACCTGACGAATTGCAGGAACAGGAAAGATCTTTCTATTGTGTGTGGGGGGGTGGGACTGTGCGTGTGTTTTTGGGTGGGTTTTTTGGTATGTTTGTTTGGGTGCTTTGTTTAGGGTTTTTTTTCAACTTTTGTTTGTTTTTTTCCACAGAAGAGAAAATAGCACTAAAAAATACCTGGAGTAAGCATTTTTAGACTTTAAGTGATATGATTTTTCCAAGACCAATACTAAATTTCAGTATTCTGGTTTCTTTCTCACAGGAATGTATACAATTTTAAACTCTCTGGTACTGTTGCTGTGTAGATAGTACCTTGCCTACACAGTTTGCATACTTTTGCATTTGAATATTCTTTACTCAGCCTTTTCAGAAAATGAAATATTTAACAGAATCAATTCATTTTAGTTCAGGTATGCCAGTCAGAAGGATGCAGATGTAATCAACATTCCCTGTCTCATTCTTCCTCCCCTCCTTTTCCAAAGAGGAGCAATGTGCTGTAGTCAGCCCTATCACAGCTCACAGGGGTCTGACCATTTAGAAGAATAAGAGTCTATCTTGCCTGCTAAAACCTCTCTGAGTGGTGCAATGGAAGCATATTGCCACACTGCTCTTATCTTCTTTGGTGAACATCCCAGTGTGTTAACCCGATGCTATACGTTGCTATCCTACTGGAGTTTCAGTTGAGAAAATTAAATGGATATGGTAATTTAAAGGTGTCTGAGAAATGCTGAAAAGAGTCTATTCAGGCATGTCTTACTTTACAATGAAATAGTGGCAGGTTTCAAAAAAGGATTCTTCTATTAGAATGCAAATAAACACTGTTTTCCCCTAGAGCCCCCTGCCTAACTATGGAAAAATACCTCTAGACAAAAGCTGTGTATTGTCATCTTTGAAATTTTACCTCTATTATATGCTTAGCTTTTCCATAAATTATAACATTCTTCAAATATGATTAGATATGTGCAGTGGTGAAACAGGAATTGTTTATCAAAATTGCTTTAAACAGTCACGAGAACAGGTATCAGTGAAATATGGAAAAGGGCACAACGAAGAGAATGTCTGTAGTCTAAAAGGTACTCTTTAGCAGGATGCAATTTTAAACAAGATGTTAGAGAGGTAATGTGGGTGTGTGTATTAAGCACTGTGGCAGAAATTGAGTTCATGATGATGTGAGCCTCAATGAGTGGCTTAGAAGTTAAAGAAGATGTCATGAACCAAACTGAAAATGGAACTCTTTTTTTTCTGCTCCTTTTAACTGCAGTATGAGAAAGAGGTGAGAGGGAAGAAAGAGGAGAAGGAAGAAGAGGGGTGGGGTATAGAGACAAAGAACTAGTGAACCCAACGAAACCATACTGAATGTTTGAAATACTTGAGCATGAAATTCCAGGTACTCAGTTGTAGACACAATCTTCATCTGTTAAGGGAGTAAAAATTGAAAGTGTGATTCCAAAACAGTACCACACCTCTGCTAAGGATCTTGGTCTGGCTCTCATAGTCTACACAACTGCTGAGCCTCAGGCTTCTGTCTCCCTTGCCTAATGCAGATCACTGATACTTGGAGGATGACCCTAACAGCATGATGTCCTCAAGTAGCCAGTCTGCAAGATTTTAGTTACTCTGCATCAGTGTATCTGATTGCACAGAATACGGTTCAGAATACTAAAAAGAGTGATTATAGTTACATTTTCTAAAATCAGGCATTTTGATGCAAGATTCTTTTTCATTAGGTCTATGTGTTCAGTGTGATAAACATTACACACTGATCCTAATTCAGTTTTGTGGGGGTTTTAGTTTCTTTCTATTTGTCTGTGATATAGTCAGATAGCATTCATCTAGCAACTCTATTTCTTTGGAAAAGGGCCTCTGGTTTGGTCTGTATGGGTTTTCTGGTAAAGAATTTGTTTAAAGCCTGTCTCTGTGTCTCTGTTATACCTAATATTGTGTTTATTTTTGTAGTGGAGTATCTTGAATATGTGGAGCAATCAAGAAGTTGCATTGTTGACACACTGATTAACCTGTGAGTTTGGGTTCTGTCTTTCTGCTTTGTGTGCACAGGAAAATCCTATTTATGAGCTGAAGCAGACAGGTTAGCATCTTTGAACTTCTATTTATCCATTGATAAGAGTTTAGTACACATAATTTTCCAGCATTCCCCTAACAATAAATCCCAAACTCCAACTGCAGGGACTTGTTCTCTAGCATGTATCTAGGCAGTTCAAATCCTTACGTCTTTAGCTAAGATTTCCAAAAAGAACAGCAACGCATCAGTGATGAAAAGTTCTATACCATGGGTTTTGTTTCATACAGAACAACTAGACTCACAAGTCTCTTAAATACTTAAATATCTTCACAAGGGAGTTAAGACCTAGCAATATTTTGCAGATTTGAAACGAAGAGGCTACAATTGTTATTTTATATAGCCTAACAAACCCATGTGTCTTTTACATTATGATATACATATATATAAATATAGCACAATATCTTAAATCAATATATCTAAAAAAAAATCCAATAAAAGATAACTTTATTGTGTGTACGTGTGTCTGATTTTACTTGTAAGAAGGTTTCGTACATATTTTCAGAATGAATAGCATTTTCTTCCCAATCTGCTACAAATTGGAACCTGGTGGTTGTCAACAGCCTTTAATGAAATTCAGTCTGGGGCTTAGGATCACTCCAGAGCCTATGTAAGCCCTCCAGCAGCTTTTAAGTGTGGGATTGGACCTGTGTTCTTAACTCCCTCAGCAGAAACGAGCTGAGTGCCAAATCACCCTGCAGATTTGGGAGAGCATCCCAGTGCAAGGAGGAGTAGCTGATTAGCGGGAAAAGCAAAATATCCTTGACCGTTGCCAGAAAAATTTAATCCACTTCACTGTCAATAGTAACAATGCTGGAATGAATCTGCTAAGGCTCTGCTAAGACCACAGGGCTTGAAAATCAGGTTTTCAAGCAGAGAACTTGATCAATGTGTCCTCATTTTCATTTTGAGCAGGTAAGGTGTGTTCAACTGTCAGCTACTAAAAGGGACCATAAATATTTCCACTTCTCCTAACTGATTAGAAAATAGACACCCTAATACAAAGTTTATCTTCATCTTAATGTTTATCCTGTAGCAGATTACACTGTTAAAATTGTGCAGAAGCTAGTTGTTCTCGTTTAAAACAAGATTTTAATCACAGCCTTAGATGTTTTTCTGAGGTTATATGTGCTTTTCTCAGTCCATGTGAATACCTCAGACAGGGTCAGACTGAGGTGTTTTAAGGTTTTTCATGGCAGCCTTTCTATCTTCCTGGAAGACCAATAGACTTTTGCTGTCTGAGGTGTGAATGAAGTATTGATTCTGAGGGGATCAAACCTCTGTGGTGCTTTGTAAATCAGGAAAACTTCAATGAATCTACAAGGATTTTATGGTTGGAAGACCTCAAAAGAGAAGTTACTTGCTCTCCATGAGGGCATTCTAAGGAAATAAGTTCAATGTCAATCTTACTAAAAAATCTAAGGACTGTGGGTGAAATTGTTGTCCCCGGCCACCAGCAAAGCCAAGAACTGACCAATGTGACCGCCTTGATGATGACACTCACCTGTTAAGATTTGATTAAATCTGCTCTTTGGGTTCACCATAGTTGTACATAATCCCCACTGACCTCCTTAGTAGTGTCTAATATAATTATGGTTTATTTCATTATGGTTGTCTTTACTGGTGATTCATTTATGCTTCATACAAAATGTTGCCTGAGTTCTTTCAAACTGTGATGCAAGTCCCTTAGGAAACTTGTACATAAAACTTGAATGTCAAAGTTCAGATGTACAAGACTGAGAGTAACAAGTTCCATTAAGCATATTTTTAAGGTCTGCACAATCTGATTATTTGGCATAGTTATCTCACATCATTCTTGCAACTGTACCTTAAAATTACAGTTACAAACTGAATATTAATTGGGATGCTGACATTTTACATGCTGCCAGGCAAAAGAATATTTAGGACCCTGTAGATGACTCGAGTCTCCAGAACCTCAATTAACTGGTGATTTCCATTCCACCAAAGTGCTGTAACACCAACCTGATGAATACAACAGTACTTACAAAGAAGGGTAGAAATGACTGTTATTTCTTCTTACACCAGGAGAGAAGCTTCTTTAGAAGGCAGACACCTGGTAGGGGAGCATAAGGATTACTGCTCTTCCAGTGCAATTATGAGTTGTCTGTCATTAAGAGAGCATGTAAGACTGTGGAACACATCAGCTTTTGCTTTAGTGTAAGTTAAATGCACAATTAAGCCTGGAATACAGATGCTTTTCTCAACTGGAAGTTTATTACATTTGTTGGATAATCCTTTTCAACACACCATTTAATTCAGTCATTAAATAACATTGGAAATTACTGGAAATAACAGATTGCTGTTTTCTCTCTGGTTGCATTCCTAGTCCAGGTCCCATGGTCCTATATGCTGCCTAAACAGTCGTACACACTGTTAAATTTCTTACTAGCCATCCTGCCTGAATAAGTGCATTTGAGAAACTGATTTGGTTTGAATCAAGCTAGTGGTTTGTAGCTACTGGGTGCTAGGGGGAGAGGTTGACTTTGGGCAGCTGATTGTAGAAAATCCATGAGTATTTTAGGACAGTTTCAAGGCGGTATAAGAAGCAGACTTATGCCAACACGAAGGAAATATTGGGGATCTGGGACTGCGTGCATGAATGTTATTATCATCAATGTATGTGTCTTTCTCTTTCTCAGTATACGTATATTACCTTCTGTTCTCATTCATTTTCAACATTGACTTTGATTTCAACTCTTCTCTGAATTTATTCACATCCACTATAATTTGTCGGCTGAAAAGCTAAAATAATCTAGACAGGAAAGAAGAATGTATCAAATGACTGATATATCCAATTAAGCCTTCTCTGTGGAGATATATTCAAAATGTGATGTTGGTAATCAATCCACAGGGCAGAACATAGTTCTATGAAATATTATTTTAATAAATGAATTCATCTAGGGTACCCTTTATCTGCTGAAAAACTTTTTTTTTGTCAACAGGAAATAAGTTTGAAAAACATGATTCCTACTTAGTACATTCTCACACAAGCTTTGCTGGGCTTAAAATAATAGCTTTTGTATTATTTCTTCTATGAACTTAATTTCCCCATGAATTGTTGCTTCCCTTTACTCCTGTTCTGCAGCTTTTAATTTTAATAGAAAAAGACGTGAAGCTTCCCAGTTTCTTCATGTTCTTTTCAAGTTAGGCTTGCCCTGTCCTTGTACCATCTGTGGAAAATGTCTTAAAGATCACAGATAATTTCTTGAGTATTCATTAGTCTTTGGTAGGTGTGTGTGTGAGATATAGATAAGTGCATGTAGAGCTGCTACTGTGAAGAATGAGACAGACACCTGTGCCTCTGGCTTGCAATTACCAATTAAATGCTGTGGAGAGGGTGAAATTTAATTTCTGTGTTGCAGGAAAATTAGACTTTGAAAAATTTTTTATTCTGATTCTTAAGGAAAATTAGCCTTTTCAGCAGTGAAAAATTTTGAGACATTAAAAGCATATTAGAAAAAGAGAATCACCTGGGTTTACCGTTTAGCAAAACAAACACAAAAACCCCACCAAAAAAGCAACAACAAAAAACCCCCCTAAAAGACCAAACAAACAAAAAAAAAAAAAAAAAAAAAAAGAAAGGGATGCAGCTCCTTGTGTAATGTCTAATCAGCCACCAAAACCCCAAAGACTTACTAGGCTGCCTCAAATTCATGGCAAATGCCCCAAAAGCAAGGGACAGCTATATGTATGCATGAAGTTGGGAATTTATATACATTGAAGAACACAGATTTAAGACCCCAGTCCAGGACTGCTAAATCCTAGCTGTGTGTGGGACCCCAAGTCTCTAGAAGGGTGCACTCAAAGTCCAAGCACACAAAGCTAAGGGCTGCCATGTGTTGTGCATCTCCTGTTGCATGATGAGCACTGCTGAGTGTGCTGCTGGTTCCAAGCTCACGATGTCAAAGTTGCAGAGCTCCTATTTGTGAAAGAAAACCTTAATGCACAAAATTCTGGAGTTCTGAGGCAATCCTCTTGTTGAGATTGCAGACGGTAAGTGATTAGAATTTTGAATGCCTTCCTGGTTAATCAGGTTGAAGCTCATTTTTCAGCACCCAAGTCACTGAGGGCAGTTCAGTGCACAGGACCACACTAAAAAAGTCTCAAGTTAAACATCCTGAAATACCTCAGTGTGGACCTCAGTCCTTTAGTGTCCGTGGTCCTGATTTAGCCAATAATACAATTCAGACGTGACCCACCTGGCTTACAAATTATAATTATGTTCCTTGAGCATAAGGAATTCCTTGGTAAACTGCTAAATACCACCACTCCAAAGTACCTTTTTCAGAGGGTCAGAAATAAAAAGTATGTTGTGATAGCAATTTTAGGGATTATTGCAGGAGTAAATTACGCAGATCCATGTCCTGAGTACATGGACCACTTGGAACTGTTTATGGTGATAGGAGGATTCGAGATTGTGGTTTTTCCCTTATAATTTTAGCAATATAAACATCAGTGAGATAATCTGAGTGTAATCTGAACCAGCAATTCCACCTCATAGACAGACACCTACACAAAGTTTTGAGGTTTATTTTATCTCATCCTTGTTTAGGTTAATTTTCAGCTTTCAGTTTAAAATGATGTAGATTTACATCAGTAATTTAAATTATTGAAATTGATGCAGATACTTATGTTAAAAAAAAAAAGGCAAACAAAACCACAACAAACCAAAAACCCAAAACCAAACACCAACAAAAGAATAAATGAATAAGCATGGGAAATAGAAGTGGTAGCACAAACTACTATCACTTTCACTATGAATATCTTGTTAGATAGTTGCTGTTTAGTTCCAACAACAGATTTGTTACCTCATAGGGAAAGTTAAAAAGTGGACAGATGTTTATTTGACAGAAGATGGCCACCGAAGTAGTCTTTCGATATCCAGCTGCCATTAGTAGCCTTCTGTTTAAATTTTTCCTTAAATTTCCCTCTTACTCCTCAGGACACACAACATTTAATTATGATACTTGCCAACATATTTTCTAATATATTTATGACATTCCATATTTATTGAACATTAGGTGTTTTATTGTGATTTTATACGTCTTCAAGGAGATTATTTCCCTGAATTGTTATTACTCTCCTTACCCTCTCTAGCGGTACTGTCCATGGTAATGTACTTCTCTATTTTCTCCGTATCCATGCACGTACTTACTTTCAATTTAATGTGAAAAAAGAGAAATAAAAGGTGCATGAAGTTGACTGTGGCTGCCTTTGTCAATTATTCAGAGTAGGATATAATGGTTAGATAATAATTCACAACTTCATTCAGTTATCACAGCACTCTGACATGGAGGCCGTTGATGAAAAATCCTCCACTCCCTCCATTGCCTGTCACTTTTTGTACATTTACTGTTCTGAATATAATGGACCTAAGCTGAAAATTCTATTATCAGATTTGTATCTGATTACACAGCGTTTGCTATTCTGACTTAGAAATTGGAACTGCTATTGCTTGCCTGGGCAGCTCCTGAGTATCTGTGTAAAATATATTTAAACCTTTAAAAAAAATATTAGGAAAATAAAAATCTTTAAAAAGGCTTTATAGGCTACTTATCTGGTTTTAAGGTTGCATTTAAATATAATCTATTTAAACAAAATACAACATGTCCATAAGGTAATTTTTGAAATCCTACTACTCCAAATTCTTTATTTGTGAAATATATATTTGTTCAATTTCCAGGGAAACAGGAAATGGGAGCTTTATTAAATTTGAAGGATATTTTTGTAGCTGTTTCTAAACTATGTTTGCTGACCACAATTTTCATCATTTGGATGCCATGTTGGTTGTCCTGTGAGAGTTGTTCTTCCCTTATGTCACTGTCAGAATGCCTTTGTCTCAGAAACATTCACGCAATGCAAGGAATTACTGGTCTCCCATCTTAGTTGAGTAACTTTTAAACGTGCAATGTGAAATTTACCTTATCTTCATTGCCTCTCCTGCCTCAAGGTACACACAATTCTTGAATTCTGTACTAACAGTTAACTATCAGAACAAATTCCTTGATATATGCCACTGATAAAAGGCAAGGAGAAACAAATTAATCACAAATAAAGCTTTCTTGTTATAAACACAAAACTTAAGTAGATAACTAAGGCTGTTTTCAGATTTATAACCTTTGTATGCCTTGTTCTTCTTTTCTATCTTCTCCCCAATGTTCCTGCTTTCATTGTTAGTTTTTTTTATCCAAACTTCTATTTGTCTCGCCTCACAAAGTTACACTTCTCTGTCTGTTCTGTCTTCTGTATTGGCAGATACGCAATTTTCTCCACTATATTGATTTGGGAGTTAAAACAATAATGTTCTCTGGTGAAAAAATCACTATTAGTGAAAAATGATAAGGTAAAATGACAGCAGGTTACTTTTATGATCTTTTATGAGTTATTTAATGAGCAGAAGAATCTTTCTTGAGGAAGTCCTTGACAACTCTTCTCAGATATTGGTAGTGCGACATTTTTTGGTGAAAAAATAAAATGAAGATGACGTATAGAATAGCAGTAATTTGTTTTACTTTTTAATATTAGTGCAAGATAAAAATATAATCAATAGTTATGAGCATGTGAGAAGCAAAAAACCCAACGCAGATCTAAATTGTTTGTTGTACAGCAATATTAATATTGTGCTTGCACACAACTCTTACTGTAAGATTTTAGTATGGCTTTTCTATATTCTTCCTTTGTGATCTTATTCCTTTAATTGTCAGATTTGTATTTTTAGTTTAATATACTCTGTTAATTACTTTCATGTTTCTTTGTTTGTAGTTTAAATTCTATCTTCCAATATTTTAACCTCTTTTTTTCTATACACCTCTTTTTGCTTCTTACATTTACTAACATCTCTATTTTGTCCATGGTATTCATCATATCTATTTATAAAATGTCCTTTTGTCTTCTGTTCCACTTTTGCTCAAGATGAGAAGCTGTTCCTTTATTTGCACCAATTCTCGACATACATATCAATGCAATCATTTGAAAAAAAAGAAAGGATATTTTGACTTTAATCAGAACTTTGCCTGAGCCCCTAAATTACCATGAAGACACTTTTGTAAAATTATTTTCTCTATTTCTTTTAGAACAGCTTTTGCCTTTCCAGTAGCTATGGATAATGACTGTTTGTAATTATAAATTAATACTTATAGGCTGGAGATCTCAGAATACAGAACAGATTTCTGAATGCATATCTGAGGTGGATATGATCTGAAAGCTTATGCCGGTCTTCATTGTAGCTGAGTTTAGTAGGATTCTCTGACTAAGTGGGAGGTAAAACAGCTTGAATTTTACCCAATTTGCAAAAGCAATCCATGGTGGATAGAAAAGGGGGGTAACGCTGCTTTTGGTGTTAAAGAATGCTGAGACCAGCCTTATTCATCAATCCCAACGTTAAACATTCTGAGGACGTGAAGAACAGAAACTTGCACTGGTGAAGATGTGTCAGACAAAGTTCTCAGAAAGGAACCAACAAATGATAGAATTGATAGCTTGTCTAGAGCTGCCAAGTTGGGATGGCTGGCCTAGAAACATATGACTGACAGTCCATCACTATGTACTATAAAAGCACAGTCTCACATTTTAATGGCAGGATCTTCTAACACACCCGTTCTAGGAATGTGTGGAGATTTCTCCCTCTAGTGGGGACACCCCTCAAGGTTACTCAAACTGAGTGAAAGAGTTCTGCCCATGGACATTGGTGTGGGTGAGCAACATCAATCTCTATTTAATAATTATTTTTCTAGCTCTAGTATTGTTGCCTCAATATTGCTTAAAAAATAGTGCACTGTACTAGTAGTTATAGCTATCTATATTGAGTAGAAAGTGTTTCTCATTAAGGTACTTTAGTTTAATCATTATTATAATCAATTCAAATAAATAATTCTATATGTCTGCCATCCTTAGTCCTGCAGGACAAAATTGCACAAAGGTTCAATTACACCTATACAATCCTTTAGATACTAACTCTTCACCAGGTGTGGGACTAGGATTGAATCCAGTTGCACCTAGGCTCCTCTCTGAGGAGTTTAGAAAGCAAGGGGGTCTGTTCTGAACCTTGTGGTTCAACAGGGCTATTCCTCTAATAAACCTTGTCCAAACCTTCCATTCCACCTGTGGCACTGACAAAAAGTACATTAGCAGTACATGAGAATAAGGTTTAGTGCCTAAGGAGTCTGGGCCTTCCAGATGTTTCTCCTCACAATAAAAAATGTTATTTTGATGATATGCTGTTAAACTGGTTGACATGGTCTTCAAAAAGTAATTTTTGATAAGCACAACGGTTCCCATGAAGTGCCGTGTGCTTTCACGAATGCATCCAGTAGGTGCAAGGCTGCTGGCCATTGAGCCTCCTACTCCTGTATTTTTTGATGTTCATATCATGGTTTCTCTAATGAAGAGGTGAGCATGAGGAGCACTGAAAAATTTTGCATGAGAGATGTTCTTTTGGGAATGTTTCCACTGCTTTTGGTTGCCTGAGGCTTCATATACAGGACACACTAAGACAATGTCAGAAATGCCTTTGCGATTCCTGTCCTTCAGCACCCACTAGCAGTTTTGGAGCTCTGTGACCTATTTCAACTCAAATAGTCTCATCATGGAATAGCGCAAGGAAGGACTATCAATTAATTTCCTCCTTTGCCTTGTCTGTGGAACAGGCACCATGGGGAAAGGAGTTACATGAGCAGCGGCAACTACTCTTCCTTCTGACTCCAGTGGAGACCACAGTGGAAGCAGAGATGATGCCCTTGGAGCTCTGCAAATTTATTGTCCTTGATGAAATACGTACAGAAGA
Organism: Ifrita kowaldi; assembly: GCA_013398055.1. Classification (NCBI taxonomy): domain Eukaryota; kingdom Metazoa; phylum Chordata; class Aves; order Passeriformes; family Cinclosomatidae; genus Ifrita; species Ifrita kowaldi. Next base: position 260,989 of record VZRS01008637.1, on the reverse strand, counting down.
GTTTAAAAAACAGTGTTCTTTAGGCCTTGAGTGCTTACTAAATAATTGGTCAGTTTTTTTTTTAATAATATAATCTGCATAAATATAAATTCAAACCAATGAAGAAGCCTTCTCTTCAAATTCATGGTGGCTTTCTTCTGTTATGGAAAGGAAAATAAGTTTATTTTTCTTTAAATAAATAATGTAAAAGTTACAAATGAAATCTCTATTAGAAAACTCAGTTGTTCTGTATTTTCTTTTTTTTTTTCTGTTGAACCCTAAAATACCACCTCTTTAATTGGATATGAAAGCTGTCCTATGGTTGGGAGCTCCACTAGTCCTTCACAGCTCCTTCCTTGTCAAAGTCGCCATTCCTCAATTTTTTTCCTATATAGGCTGCTCTCAAAAATAAACAGGATCCCCTCTCTTTAGTGTTTTATTTCAAGTCTGTATAAGTGTCAATGAGAGATCTCAGGAGAGATGAAAGCTTTCTCATGAGATAAAAAGACAATCAAATAGGTTGTTAAAGGTCTCTGTACCTCAAGTTTAGTTAATCTATACCAAAAATAACATGCGATTAAGAACTAAACCAAACAGATTATTTTAGCTCACCTGCTGAAGTCAATCATGTTAATGACATTAAATATGTGTGGTAGTAACACTTTCTGTAATTCTTTAAAAAATTAATTTGGGGTTGATATTTGACACAATTTACCAGCTGTTGGTCACTATATAATTTCTAATACCAAGAACATTGCACCTTCTATGATTTATGTACTGCATATAAAGAGGTAGGTATGATAAACCTAAAACAAATACAGTGTAATTGCATTACAGGTAGTTTTGAGAGAAAACTAACTACTATAATTATTGATAGAAAAAAACTCTGCCTGAAATAAAGCAATATCTCTCTGAATTAGGCATAAAAATAATAAAAAAAAGGGTAATGTGTGAAAATAAAATTAATTTTTTTCTCTAAATTTTGTTAATTTTTTGGATATGATCTCTCGTATCCACAGAAAAGCACCAAAAATGCAGTCCTCCCTATTTCTATAACCTGTCCAGATTTTGCCATCTGTACTAGATCGTTGCCTTGAAATAACTATTACTACAGATTGTGAGCAGCAAAAGGGTGGCCTCCTCCACTGCAGCCTTTGGATTATCTACTTGCATAAAAGCTTCCATAGCACAGAGTAAGCTGCAAGCTATGGAGGACCCAGTGGTAGCAGCTTCCCATGAAAGGGTTATAGCCCGGATGCTGGGCACCATTTCAGAGGATTGTATTGACAACTTTCACCCTTCATGTTTTTTTCTTGTAGCTTCAGGAAACATTTTGTCTATATCTGCACCTCACTTTACATTCATAATTCTCTTTGTAGCCTGGATCCCCTGCACATCTCTGCTGCATAGAGCTACACTGCTAAGTTATTGCTCAAGTTATTGTAATAAATTCTTAATGTACATTGTATATTACTGCCTTTGTCTTTCAATCTTATATCCTGGTACAGTAATTGTAAAGCCAGTAGAGGTCCTGGTGAAAGAGAGGAAGAGATTTTCTGCATCTGGCTTTGTTGCTGCAGATCTACATAAGAGTCAGTTAAATACATTACTCTTGTTTAATGTTTGACTGATTAATATCAAAAGAAAATAATATAACTGATTCCAAACAAACATGAGGAATTTCTTATGGGCAGTGCTAATTGCTCACGTTATTAGTTACCTTTAGGTAGAAAAAAAATCTTACCTATTCTGTGACATGTTCTGGAATACTGATTCAAGAGTTCTGAGTTTTAAATTTCTGCAGTTTTCGTTTTCAAGGATAATATTTCTAAATGGCACATTACATCATTTATAATGACAACTTGGTTAGATCTTTATTAGAAACAGCTTAAAATAGTGTATAGTATCAACAAAATCCTTCTGATGATGAAATATAGGGCTTTTTCTTATCTTTGATTCTTTAGGAGCACGAGGACTAAAATGTCCTAGTATAGTAAAACTACTGATCCTACATTGCTCATGTTATGTTGTAACTAAAGTTTGTGCTGAGGCCCAGGTAACATATTTCTCAACAATCAAACAAAATTTCTCAACAATCATCTCAAGCATGTACACGTTTTTCCTCTTTAAAAATGCATGTTGACATTGGTTGCTCTCATCTATCTCTTTGCAGGACTGAGACCCCAGATTTGTATCTGTGTCCATAGCTAAATTTTCACAAGTCATTTTAGAATAACCATTTTGATTCACAGCTATCTTTACTCCAATTTACTGTGAAGCCCAGCTTGCTTCCCTATTCTAGTTTATCAACTATAGTGCTGCCAGGATTACCTCTTCTCCTGTTCTCCTGAACATATCTCTTTCTGTTTTTTAAATTTCTTTCTTGGCTTCCAATTTCCTTTTACATCAAGTCCAACCTCATGCTTTGTCTTCATCTTTAATAGTTGTGTTGGTTTAACACAGCCTGGTTTTTAGTGGGCAGGGAAAACTGCTTGAAACTTCTGCTATGTCCAGCACAGAGCTAATTGCTGAAGACTCTGACTATGGGCAGGTTACTAGGCCAAGGAGAGAAGTTGGTAATGCCTCTGTGATGACATATTTAAGAAAGGAAAAACCAAGGGAAGCTCTCTTTTTTTCTTCTCCCGAGAGGTGGTGAGGCAACCGCCAGGGGCGATCCTGGCATGGCCTCCGGGGCCAGTCCCGGCGCGGTTGGGGCGGCGTGGCCAGAAGCGTGGCTGGAGCCCTCCTGGGGCCAGGAGTGGTGTGGCCTGGGCCACTTGTGTGGTGCCGGTGGGGACCACATGGCCAGCGACAAAAACATGGCGAACAGTTCCCCGACACAGAACACAGATGAGATCAACCTTTGCAGCGCAGCGAAGCTCTGTAAGAACTTTTCAACTGGTAGAACTTGAGAAAATAATACCTATGGACAACAATTTTCTTTGGAGTCAGAGAAGAAGAAGTGAGGGCACGTGAGGAGAACCAACATGGCGGCACCGAGGTCAGTGAAAAGAAGCAGAGGGAGGAGGTGCTCCAAGTGCCGGAGCTGAGATTCTCCTGCAAGCTGTGCTGAGGACTATGACACAACAAACTGTTTCCCTGTAATTCATGAGGTGCATGGGGTGACGCAGAGATCACTTGCAGCCTGTGAGGAAAAGTGCTCATGCTGGAGCACATGGATGCTGAAAAGCTGTAGTCTAGTAAGGAACTCGAACAGAGAGAGAAGACCCTTGTTTCTAGAGACAGAGAGAGCCCTTGCTTCAAAACTAGAACAGCTTATCCTCGAAAGACTAAACCCCTTGAACTAAAATGACCCGCAAAAACAGTTGTGGGAAGACTGTTTGCTTGTGGGAGGGACACACATTGCAGCAGGTTGAGCGGGACTGCTGCTTGTGAAAATCAAAACCACATTAGAGACGTTCACAGAGAGCTGTCTCCCGTGGAAAGGACCCTGTGACATAACAGAAGAGACTCCTCTCCCTAAGCGAACTGAAGAAAGATTTTTAGAAGTGACAAACTGACTAAAACCCCCATATTTTTGTCTCCTTGTGCGGTTGGTGGGAAAGAGGGAGGGGCTGGGAAGAAAGTAAGTGTTCTTGTTTATTTTAGTTCTCAATAGTCTTTTAACTTTCAATACTGTTAATAATAAATTTTCTTTATACTGTTTAAGTTTTGAACCTGTTTTGTCTTAAAGTGTTTTTCCTCTAATCCAATCTCAACTCATGAAGTTTTTGTTTTAATTTCCCCTCCTCTGCTCAGCTATAGCAGAGGAAAATAAGTGGATAGTTTTTTGTGAGTGCTGGATGCTTAGTCAACATCAAACCCCGACAATATTTCATCTATTTTTTTTCTCAGCTTATTTTCCTACCTCTCACCTGTAACTCTTTGTACTGAAGAGCCTAAATGCTTCTTAGGTAAGCAAGATCTGTGTAACGTGCAACCTGGGAATAATTAAACCTTCTCGCATGATTTCACTTCACGTTTGCATTATAATACTGGTAGTAATGATACTCAGTTTAAAAAGTGCATTGAAATCTAAATATGAAAAAGACTAACACCCATTATTTAATAGATAATTTTAATTGCAGATTCTTCATCAGAGCAATAGTTATAAGATCTAATATTAGGCTTGATCTATTCAGGTTATATGCAAAGACACCTAGATGAGAGCTGAATCCTTTGCTCAGTGAATTTCATTATTTCTTGGTTTTTTGAGTTGATTTGTTCTTTCTTGTAATAGGCAGCTGTCATAGCAAATGATCTGTGGACACTTGGACATTGAGAGTACTGAGGTTGTTCAAAATGTGAAGGCTCAAAAGAGCACTATACATAATCTGCTATTTTTGAGTGAGGAAGTTACTCTCCATTATCTAAATCTGACAGGAGCCTGGCTTTATAGAGGATCATGTCTCCATGAAGAAATAATCAGGAACTTAATCCAGGTTTTTGTAGATCATAATGGTCTTGTGTTATTACGTTTCCCTCAAAAGACTTGGCATTCTGAATATTTGTAGTGACCTTCTTACAGTAAGTGTATTCTCAACCTCTATATTATGGTAACTGGGATTTGCAATACTGTTGGACAGTGGAGTCTTGGGTCACTTCAAGAAATTGGGAAATTCAGTTTATAAAGTCCAACTATCTGATTTCAAAGTTGAGCATGCTTATCTATGCAAGGGAGCAAAGCCTTTCATGTGGTCCCCCGAAATTAGCACTTTACCAAGACAAGGTACTGTTTTCCTCCTTTGGATAATGCAAGGTTTTATTTAATGTATTAAATTTATTTTCTGATCTCAGAAGCATGTGCATGTTTTCATAAAATATGGTTAGGAGATCACTAAGTGGAAAAAACACAAAGTACATTCCTTTCCTCTTAAAAAACAGTGCTATTTTGTGAAGATTTTTAAATGAAATAAACCACATCAACCACTTTGATTCTCATGTGAGGTATCTGCTGTGCTCTGCTTGCCAGTTTCTTTAGACTGAAAAGCTTGTGGTACTAAAGGATACTACCAATTTAGGTACAGACCTGATCCTAAGGTCATTGTATATAAGGATTAAATGAAAAGGGAAAAAAAGAGGGGAAGGATCAGGAGGAAGAAGAGCATTTGCACTGAACTAACTGCGTGATACACAAGAAAACAGAACTGGTTTTTTTACTATTTTTCCAAGCTGAAAAAAAAGGTTTCATAGCAATAACCTTTGCAATTTTCAACTCTAAAATTTTTTAAATATTTCATGTTATTTTTCTAGTATGCAATCAATGCTAAATGCTTAGAAGTTTTTTATGTATAATTAAAACTTACTCTTTCCAGTTTCCTCTGCATATTATGTGTTTTGCAAGTATGCTTTCTTTAAAAGGTATTCACCTTCAGCCACTTTTTGTTGATTTCTACCCTGAAATGGTTTGACAAATTCAATACCATGTGGGCCTTAAGTCTCCAGGGAAGTGACATATCTCAAGTCAATATTGTGTAGGCTAAACATCTACACAATTGACCAAAATGATTCCTTTAGTCCCATTATGGCATCTCAAAAACCCTTTACTGCATATCTATATACACAGTGGGTCAAAGCACCTCTGAAGCCAGTGTTGTTAACTGAGTCACTAATTACTATTTTAAAAAGTCATTAGGTAAAAGCTATCTGAGCTTTCAAGGCAATTAGATTTTATCCCTTGTATGCAAGTTCTACAGGAGACTTTGAGCAGCACAATGCCTCATAATAGTTAACAGTACTGAATTTGATTTACTACTATAGAAAAATGTGTGGTGCTCTGAGTAAGAACTAACCCAATCCTTGAACAAACCAAATGATGTTTTTATCGGTGGTTAGTAATTCATGCAACTACTGAACTGAGCGTTAAAAAGAGCTTCTTTAATAACTTTGCTTAAACATAAGCTGACCAATGAACATCAAGTGTATGACATTTGATACAGAGGGACAACTGGAGTCCTCTCCTTGTAAAAGATGAGAAAAATCAAGAAATATCCAAAACTGAGATGAATGCAGTTTAGGTTATTTTATTGTATTACAGCATTATTTCCTTGAACTAGATTTCCTGTTTTATAATAGATTATATAATTACTCTGCGAGGTCATCACTGACATAAATATTTATTTTATAGTTAGTATTGATACCAGGTTCATTGACAGAAATACTGAAATGAACAGGTTGAAATAGTTTACAGAAACTATGGAATTTATAATATATTTGTGAACTACATTGTGGAACCTAAAATCATCCATGCCCCAAGGTATACTCCTCTTACAGTTTTTCAAGGATTCAGTACTTTGAAACATTAAAGTTAGAATTGCACGGCTTAAAATCATGAATCTTGTGCATATGCAGACTTGTTTTGTTTTTTTTTTTCTTGACCGAAACATTTTTTTAAATGAAGTTTTTATATCTTTTACAAATTTGTAAATAAAGTTCCTTTTTAAACAACAATTTTTAACATCTTTGTTTCTTTAGGTCCAAGGTTCTGGGTGTTGTAATTTCATTTGGGGACAGTATTAAGCATACTTAAGTTAGAAATATGGTTTGCTTTAGAAAAAAAATCTAGAAATGAAAAATATTGAATTTTCTTTCTGTAGCTATTTGTTACACATGTAAAGCGTGAACAGGTTTGACTTCATTAGTATAAGCAGGGTGTGAGAAGTATTATGCATTGTTTCTGGCGAACTGTTGCTTTCAGTATTTTTCCACACTAAGGGAAAAAACCGCTACTCTTTTTTCCTCAGAAACAATGATTAAATATATATGGACATCAAAAAAGACATGGCAACTGTGTGAAAACACAAAGCTTTACTTTTGCAATTCTATAATACGGTATGAGACTTTTTTTTTTTTGACGATTCTCAAATTATATATGTAGTTCAGTAAAGAAATTCCTAAGTTCTAATAGCACATACAGTTGTAATGTATTTACTTGTAAAAAGGGGAATATAAGTCTGGATTTGTAACCCAGTCCCACAAAGGAAAGGAGATCCTTGCTATCCCTCTGAACTCTAGTAGTATTATGAGGTGTTGAATGCTGCATGCATCTGTTTTGTTAGTTTTTATAATGGGATAACTCACGTTAATATAAATAGGCATAAACACAGATATCTACAATATTGAGGGCTCAATTTAATTTATTATGTTTAAGCAGTGGACATCATCTCCAGGTCTGGATAAGGAACATATTTTCCTAAACTTTTTTGGGGAAAACTAAAAAGATATGAACAGAGAAATCAGCTGAAAGTCAACCAAACAAATAAAAGTAAACCCCAAAGATATAAAAAGTGTCTTGTCTAAAGCTATGCTTCAGCTGACTGAATGTCACTTAGTTCTTTAGAAAAACATTATAAGCATCATTCCTAGGAAGAGATTCCAGGTCAAAGGTTTACAGCTGGATAACACCACCTCCCAACACCCCTGCATGAAGACCCTCAGATTTGAAAAACCACCCCTTTGTTCAGCAGTTCTTACTCGTGTCTTGGACCTTGGACTTTGGATCTCATTTTAATCTATTTATCAACTCCCTGGTGTTAACTAAGGAAACGAACCATTTAACCAGGAGTTGTGGCTCACTGCAGGGTGTTTTCAGATGCCTCAGTCTTGGATCTAGCATTTTTAGAAGATTAACTGTAATATGAACAGGTTTGGAAAATGGCAGGGAAGGGTATCTGGATATTATTGATTGGTGAATGTGGTATTGAACCACTAACATGATATAAAAATATAAATACAGTTTGAAGTATTATTATTACATGGTATTTCTGGTAGAGAAAGTAGTATAGGAACAATAACGCATTTTTACATTGCATTGATAGTATTGTATTCAAGGCTGGTACAATTGTCATGTTTCGGAAAGTTTTAAGATGGAGCTTCACTATTAAGTGAAAATCTCTCTGTGCATGCTTATCTCTCATCCCAGGGACAGAACAGAGAAGCTATTTTCTACAATTCCCCAAAACATATTTCAAACCGGTGGTCAGAATCATTTATGTGTCTCACTTGCTTGGGTAATGCAGCAATGCCCTCATTCTTGTTAAAGTAATTTTGATGTTCTTTGTAAGCTTGACAATTATTTGGGAAGTAGAGCCCTTCTGAGAAAGGGGTTTAAACGTGTCCTCCTAGAACCAAAACTTCCCTGGTCCCCAGGAACTGTTCTAAGAACTAGGTGATTATGTAGTCATGTGTGGGGGCAGTGACACTTCTTTGTCAAGTGAAAGAAAGATACTGTATTACAGGCGGTCTTGATGATCTTAAAGGCCGTTTCCAACATAGGGGATTCTGATTCTAACTGATTCCTTGGTACTAACACTAAAAAAACTGCAAAAACACAGAGGAAAAATAAAGTTCAATATCACCATCATGAAATTCAGACTAAGCCAAAGTTTTTGTATTTTTTGTCTTTTTAGTTTTGAGAGTAAAAGAACCTTTTTCTAATAAAACCATAAGGTTTTCAGTACTTGGAACATTATAGACACATTAGTGCAACTAATAGAATGAAACTAACTGAGAATTTCTAAATTAGAGAAAAATAGATGGAATTTCCTTAATTAATCTACAAAGTTTTAATTAACCTCTCCAGTGGCCCAATTATGGTTCAGGAGATATCAGAAGATATCCTTGAAATAAAACAATGAATTACTTTAAGTTGCATATCAGTTGATTCCACCAACTAATTAGTTTTATTCCTGGCATAACAATCTAAATTAGAAACAGCAAATATGTGGGGGAAGAAAGAATAATCAAAATATTCTGAAAGTAGCTTTGGCTAAAAGAAAATACCACAAGTTTCTTCAGCTGGATAGAGGCACATTAAAGACTGGTAGAAAGAGATTATTTTAGGAAGGGACTTAAGTACAAGAGAATAACAATAAAGTCCACTATATTTGGAAACGAATCAGCATTTTACCTATTCCCATGCTGACTAGATGATGCCAATGCTTTGTAGCTACCAGACACTTCAATTTTTCGAAGTATAAGACAGTTCTAACAATGTTTCTGAACTCTGGCCTTGTGGTCAAACTCTCTTCAGTTTGCTGCTGCAGACTGAAATAACTCCAGTGGATTTATTTTGGATGTACTCTTGGGAAGGTGAGCATTTCTAACCCTGAGGTGTCAGGTAGCCTGATATGATTACTTCTGAAAATGTTTTACTCTCTCCCACTTCTTTCCTTTCTGATGTAATAATTGTAGGTTTTGGTCATTAAATTTGTTATGAATCTATTTTATGTGTTTGGAAAAATGTCCTTTGGTATGCAGTCAGTTGAAACTCTGTGAATGGGGGTTCAGCAAAACCTTCTGCATTAAATGTTTATTTCAAAATTAGGCTACAGCTCTGCAAAACTGGACTCACGGTCTCAGCAGCCTATTTACACAAAATCTACCACAGAAATAATATGTCAAGGCTAGCATCCATACAGTGAAATAGTAACAGATACTAGTAATAGAACTAAGGTAAAAAAAAATGGAACTGGATGCAAGCTGTTTGTAGGTCTTCTGGGTACTCAAAACGATTGAAAATTTTATTGCTATTATGTTCCTATATTTGGTTCTAGGAGGTTGACTTCAAATTGTAGTTTTTACAATTAAGTTGTAGACTGGATTTCTTCATGCTAGAAAAGTGTCAATAAGTAGAAAAGTGTCAGGAACTACAGAACAAGGGAAGCAGGGATGCAGAAGTAGGAACTGCATTCATCTCAGACCTATTCTGAGATGAATGATTTTACATTCTATTTTTATGTTCTGGAAGCTTTGTTAATGTTGGATCTGATGAATTCTGTCTCAAAAGGACTGAGAAACGCAATTTCATCGAAAATGAAATATTTTATGAGGTCAGGAAGATTGAAGAAATATTTGTAACAAAATGATTTTTTTTTAATGAGAAATAAGTTTCTGCATTTACTACTGAAAAACTCAGTCCAACTCAGGACAACTGCAAAAAAAAAAAAATTCTGGTTTCTGTTAAGAAAAAACGGTCCCCACACACTGAAACTTCATAGTGCTATTAAAAGGTATTAGTTTGAAGAAAGTATAATCTGGGAATTAAGACAGGAGGAAGTAGGAGCTTTGTGCATCAACAGTGCGGAAAGACAAAGGCACCCACAGGCCAGGCTGGCCCTGACCAGGCCACTGGGGACCCCATCTCTCCCACTTCCCACACTCCTGGGGACCTTCTTCAGCTCAGCCCTGGCCACCAACCCTGTCTTATGGTAGATGAGCTGGGGTCTCCTCTCTGGGAGGGGCTCACACAGGGATGCTTTCTCCAGCCTGTTCTGTGTTCTTCTCCTGTCTGGACCTCAGTCCTGGTTCATCTCTCACCCTGCCTGTGGCTATTGATGGATGGTTCTCTCTATCATGCTCAGTCCCCACAGGACAGAAACTCTTGGCAAGGGCATGGCTGGCATCAGGGTTGCTTCCAGCTTCAGGTTTCCCCGAGCCAAGGGAGCAGCTGGCCCTCACGATGTCTTGGTCGTGACTGGTCTGTGGATGAATTCTGGTGTCCGGGACAGAAAGAGGAATTTTCAAAAAGCGTGAGATATGAAAGCAGACATGCAAAAGCAAACCACAGATGTTGGAATTTGGGTCATGAAGTATGAAGGCCTGCGCAGAAGTCAATGACTCTGCTGAGAGGCTGAAAGGAGTGGAGCAGGTTCTGCACTTGGAAAAAAGATCAGCAGTATGCTCATTAATTGGTTATTAACTTCTTCAGAGCTGCAGAAAATCCTTTCTGGTAGACCTGGTGAAGTTCTATTGGTTAAGTTAAATTTTATTATTTAGCAGCTGAGTTTTGCTTTGCCTTGTGACAGACTATCAGCTGCTGGTCCCAAGGGTGCCAGCTGTGGCATGTGTATGCATTTCTTGAGGGACAGCTGTAGAGTTGTGAGATCCTCAGTCAAGAGCAAAGGCAGTATAACTCTATCAGAGACCATCCAACAAAAAATATTGGAGTTTCCTATGAGCAGTTAGCAGAAATCTATGCCACCAACTTCCTTCTCAATATGTTAATATCTGTTCAGAAAAGATCACAGTGTAAACATTATCTGTCCAGGCAACAGATGTATAGTCTTACACCTCCTACCATAAATGTAATTGTTTATGCAGTTTTTCTATCAGAAAAGTAGAATCAAATTGCAAATATTTGCATTAGCTAGTGTAGAAAGGAAGAATAAAGGCAGTATAAAAAATATTTTGGGCAGTTACTAGGGTATTATGACCTTTCTGTAAGTTGATTTAACAGACCTACTAAGATGTAACTTTTTAGAATTATAGAGTACCCTGAGTAGGAAGAAACCAATCAGGATCCCCAAGTCCCTGTGCAGAACGCTCCAAGAATCACACCAAGATGATAATTTGGAATAAATTATCATATATTAAGAAATTTAAAATAGTTCTGATAAAAGAACATCACATGAGAATGATAGCATGCATGTTAAGAGAATGGAAGTGTGGAACAATCTTTCAGCTGAGATCTTTTAAGATCTGCAAAGATGGTCCCGCACTTAGATTTCCATCCATCAACCTTCATTGCAGTGTTAATTCATGTTGCGCAGGACTGTGTGCCATACCAGCTAGTAGAAACTTGTGGGTTTTTTTTCCTAGAGCTTTAAATCCAAATAGTATAAATCTATTTTATAAGTTTATTGTACCGCATGGTAACAATTCCATAGATTTTAACTGAATCTGTTACATGCTAATATTATTAGATTAATGGATTGGCCTTGGGTATCTTTAAAAGGATGACATCATTAGTCAATGCCTTGTTCATCGAGATGCAGCCAGTGAATGTTAAGGACACAAGCTTTTGGCAAATGGAGTTGTCTGCAGCTGTGCTGGAACTCAGCTATTCCATGTTGAATGTGTTTCTCCCTGCTTCATGATGTGTGTGTTTCAAAACTGGACTCTGTCAAGAGATGCAGAAAATTTCTTCTGAAAGACCTGCCAGAAGGCTTTCTCTGAACTTGCCGAGGAATAGACAGCACTAATGAAACGTTAGCATCACTTAAATAATATTATTATCCGAGGATTATACGCTTTTCTTTTTACAATATAAAACAATTTTAATTGCAGTACAAGTTATACAGTACAGCCATAAAGCAGTAAACAATTAATTTGTGTTTCTTCTGCACTTATCAGTCATTGACTAATTAGTTTCTCTCTCAGGTTCTGAGTGACTCTTAGAAAGAAGAATCTCTTGAGGATACAAAGGTTAATTTTGAAGTGATTGCAAATATTCAGCTAACATTATAATTAATAGCAGTACTTAAAGCACA
>VZRS01008637.1:193516-248677 GCA_013398055.1 Ifrita kowaldi | reverse complement strand
GCAGTATAACTCTATCAGAGACCATCCAACAAAAAATATTGGAGTTTCCTATGAGCAGTTAGCAGAAATATATGCCACCAACTTCCTTCTCAATATGTTAATATCTGTTCAGAAAAGATCACAGTGTAAACATTATCTGTCCAGGCAACAGATGTATAGTCTTACACCTCCTACCATAAATGTAATTGTTTATGCAGTTTTTCTATCAGAAAAGTAGAATCAAATTGCAAATATTTGCATTAGCTAGTGTAGAAAGGAAGAATAAAGGCAGTATAAAAAATATTTTGGGCAGTTACTAGGGTATTATGACCTTTCTGTAAGTTGATTTAACAGACCTACTAAGATGTAACTTTTTAGAATTATAGAGTACCCTGAGTAGGAAGAAACCAATCAGGATCCCCAAGTCCCTGTGCAGAACGCTCCAAGAATCACACCAAGATGATAATTTGGAATAAATTATCATATATTAAGAAATTTAAAATAGTTCTGATAAAAGAACATCACATGAGAATGATAGCATGCATGTTAAGAGAATGGAAGTGTGGAACAATCTTTCAGCTGAGATCTTTTAAGATCTGCAAAGATGGTCCCGCACTTAGATTTCCATCCATCAACCTTCATTGCAGTGTTAATTCATGTTGCGCAGGACTGTGTGCCATACCAGCTAGTAGAAACTTGTGGGTTTTTTTTCCTAGAGCTTTAAATCCAAATAGTATAAATCTATTTTATAAGTTTATTGTACCGCATGGTAACAATTCCATAGATTTTAACTGAATCTGTTACATGCTAATATTATTAGATTAATGGATTGGCCTTGGGTATCTTTAAAAGGATGACATCATTAGTCAATGCCTTGTTCATCGAGATGCAGCCAGTGAATGTTAAGGACACAAGCTTTTGGCAAATGGAGTTGTCTGCAGCTGTGCTGGAACTCAGCTATTCCATGTTGAATGTGTTTCTCCCTGCTTCATGATGTGTGTGTTTCAAAACTGGACTCTGTCAAGAGATGCAGAAAATTTCTTCTGAAAGACCTGCCAGAAGGCTTTCTCTGAACTTGCCGAGGAATAGACAGCACTAATGAAACGTTAGCATCACTTAAATAATATTATTATCCGAGGATTATACGCTTTTCTTTTTACAATATAAAACAATTTTAATTGCAGTACAAGTTATACAGTACAGCCATAAAGCAGTAAACAATTAATTTGTGTTTCTTCTGCACTTATCAGTCATTGACTAATTAGTTTCTCTCTCAGGTTCTGAGTGACTCTTAGAAAGAAGAATCTCTTGAGGATACAAAGGTTAATTTTGAAGTGATTGCAAATATTCAGCTAACATTATAATTAATAGCAGTACTTAAAGCACAGCAGTCATCTCCCATCCCTGTAAGGAGCATTTGCTAATTAGAGAGACTATTGGAATTTTTCAGGATATTTAACTTTTCACTGTTCAATCGAGTGAGCTCATGAAGCTGAGAGAAATGTTAAACCACTTCAAATTCTTAAGCATCTAAACAAATAAATTTTATGTACTTAATTTTATCCCAATAACTCCCCAAACACTTTATAAAATACTGGGCAGATCATGCCATTACATTTGTATAAATCTTCCATGGATTCACAAACATTTTTATGCTACTAACAAATAAAACCAAAATTACTTCTAGGCCTACAGATTGCACAGAATAATTTATCCACCAGAGAAATTAATTTCTGTCCTGCTTTGAGGTGGCATAAAGTTAAATTTCTTCACAGTTGTTATTATGGGGCTCTGTTTTGGGTTTGTGCTGACAACAGTGTTGATAACACAGAGATGTTTTTTACTGCTGAGCAGTGTTTCCATGGAGTCAAGGTCTTTCCTTCTCTTCACTCCACCCCAGCAGCGAGGGGACTGAGGATGTGCAGGGGGCTGGGAAGAGACACAGCCATGACAGCAGACCCCAACGGACCACAGGGATATCCCAGACCATATGGAGTCATGCTCAGCAATAAAAGCTGGGGGAAGAAGGAATAACGGTGTGACAGTTGGAGTGATGGCATCATTGCATGTGTGCAGGCCACCTGCCTGCTCCTGAAAAGTCGTGGAACTATTCCTCGGTTTTCTTTCCTTGCATGTGTAGCTTTTGTTTTTCCTGTTAAATTGTCTTTATTCCAACCCATGAGTTTTCTCAGTTTTACCCTTTGGATTCTCTCCCCCATTCGATTGGGAGTGAGTGAGTGCCTGGGTGGTGCTTAGATTCTCACTGGGTTTAAACCATGACATTTTCTTAATAGAAACAGAAATGAGTACGAAGTAAAACAAATTGTGATATTAGGCATAGCAGAACATAAAATATATTCAATATTTCAAAATGAAAAATTTTATATCTAGGTAAAATGAGTTGAAGAAATAAAGAAATTCGCTTATTCATTGTAGTTCATAAAATTGCTGTGGGAATTTCTGACCGTGGTCAGGTTGGGATACAACACATCCTATTCAAATCTGGCATGGCTGTATTGAAGTTAGACCACACATAAAATGAAAAATATCTTTCTTTCTTTATGACATGCAAAAGTCTTGTGAACGAATGCAGGTAACTCCAAATGTCAACTCTGCTCTGAGAGCTGTGAGTAATTCAGCTTTAGGTGATCAAATCTCTGGCAAACAAAAGCATTCCAAATTTTTGTTCCAAATTAGGACTCTCGAAAAAGAAAAACCTTTAACACCGAAATATTTCTGGTGATTGTTAGTCCACATTCTGTATTGAAGAGGGGCTTATGATGCCCCTGGTTGGATTGACAGACATATTTCAGTAAAGCACACAGCAGATGTAGCCATAACTTGCAGGTAGTTTCTTAACAAACAGCGTGTATTTTGCAGAGAACTTGGTTTGTCCCCATCCACCACCCCTCCTCATAGACTGTCTTTATTAAAAATATAGTTATTTATATTTACATGTCATCATTTCAATTACTAGTTCAAACTCTTTTATTATTTTTTGTTGTCTGGAAAAAATCATAAAAGGAGTGAGTGTCAATGGTTGTTTGCAATGGTCTTTTTTTGCATGTTTTATGTCCTTGACAGAGTAGGAAATGGGCATGAAATGTGTGCATGCTTGACTAATATGAGTCTTATCAGAACCTTTGTGTGGAAAGGTCTTTTTCTGATTAATAGTAAATCAATCTGAAACGGTAATAATATTTTTTAATGTCAAATAGAACGACAAACTTGAAATACATATTTTTTTGTAACATTTTAAAGTTCAATCAGAAACTCCAAAAGAAGAAGGGCTGCTCAATGCATAATTTCTGACATTAATTTTTGTTATGTTTTTTATGGACTCATAAAGTATATCTGGTCTTGTTTTTAATAAGTGTTTTTTTAAACAGTCATAAATTCTGAGATCTGAGTAAAAATTTACATAATATCAAAGCCAAATTTAAAATTGCTATTCAGAGAAATGATGTTGTTTGTATACCCATTATTTTGAATGTTGCATGCATATGGAAGACGTCTGCTGGAATCTGACCTTTTTTGTAAACCCTGTATTATATTATGCCTCTAAAATTTACTGCATTTTTTGTTGATAGTAAAAATAAAAATAAAAATAATTGTTATTTCCATGGGGAATTAATAATTTGTCTCAGGAATGAAGTACATCATTAAATTATAACTACTGAAATATCTCTTTCATTAGTTTGGAATTGCAGCGTCTTTTTTTCCTGAAGTGTAGGACCTACTCTGAAGCATGGGAAATCGATATCCTTTAATTGGTCTTTAGCTTTGAAGTAACACAGGAAGGAAACTACTATTCAAAAGAAGACCAAATATCACTCTTCATTGCACTGGTTCTATGGGACAGAAGATGTATTTTGTGTGTTTGTAGTAGTCCTTACTAGATCATCCTATTTTGATTTCCTATCCTTCAGTAATATAAATATTTTTCTTCATATAGACAGAAAAATTTAGTCTAGAATGCTACTGTCCCAGTCACAGGCATTAAGAGATTTGTGCTAATGTTTTAGGAAAAGGTGGAAACTTACCTGAGCAGAGCTGTATGGCTAGGTGGGAAAGAATTGGATTTAAGGTACTTCAAGCAGCAAGTCAAAAACTGTGAATAAAAAATTCTGATTTAATTGTCTCTTACACTTCTACAGCACAGAATGGCTTGGGTACCCAAATGTCCAGCCAATAGCTAATGCCTGGTGATACCCAGAAAATCAACAAAGCAGGAACTACCTGTGTAAAGATCCTGCCCAAGAGATACCAGTGACTATGGATGGTGTAAGATTGTCTTGCCACATGAAGAAGCAAATTTTTTCTAATTATTTTATTTTTTTTGATTTTTGTGTTTGTTTTTGATTTGTATTTATTTGTATGTTTGTTAATTACTTTAAATCTGGGCATGTTATTTTATCCAGCCTGCTGTTGCTCCATAAATCCAGTTCTATTTTGCTTTTAATGGTTTGCAGCAATTGATTTATTGAAGATCACAGAAACAAAGTAGTCAAGGTTAGCAATGTTTTTTTTGAGGAGACGTGGTTCAGAGCTCTAAGGCCAAGATGAGATGATTTTCAGAGTTGTTGGGAAGAGGAACAGGAATTGTTAGCTTTGAAGCAAAATAGGGGAAAAAACTCTGCTGCAGAAGATGATGATGTGTTTATTTGACCGGATTGCTGTATATATTTATGGAGCCCACAAGCAATATGATAATATGTTCCAATGAAGCATTTGGAGCACCTAGAGTAATTATGTCATATACAATATGAAAAATAAGCAAGACGACTTTTTCAAAATTTAACACAATCTCAGTAGGTTCAACTGGCACACCAAAGGAATAAGAGTACAGTATTAGGCTGTATTGGGCTGACAGGAACAGTGACCATGACATGCTAGGGGAAAGTTAGAGTGTGGTTAAGGCAGAAACTTAATTGTACTGGGAGACTTTGCTAATTCCTGTGGTGATTCTGTAACAAAAAATACATGATGCAAACTCTACATTTTAAGTCCCTTGAATGCTTACTTGTTGGAAAAACTGGTCAGTTAGTGAGCAACAGGGGACATGCATCTTGATTTACTTTTTTGTTGTGCACCGTACCTGTGTCTAGAATTGCTTCACGCAGCTTTTAGGGAATCAGAATTGTAACACTTGGGAAGGGGTGCAAAAGCGCATAAACCCAAGGCAGCAAATTTAATATGGAAATGGAAAATTACAGGAAATTGTTTATATGAAATACTTAAGCACATAAGAGAACAAGTTAAATAGCTGAGAAGGTAAAATATTCACAGAAAGTTTCTTCAAAAATTCTACTTTATAGGTGTGGTGAAAATATAAAGTGATCATTAGACTCTCTGAGGAGCAAAAATGTTTACTGGGTTAACAGCAGAGCCAAAATATTTTGCTTCTATTGAAAAGTGGAAATCTTGTCTAATTTAAAAGAGCACAGATTTTGACCTGTTAAAAAAAAAGTATTTTGCCGAATCAAGACATAATTTGACCTGCATCTAAAAAATTTTAAAAGTGTAAAAATAATTTTAAATTATTTTAAATGATAGGGAAATTATATCTATAAATTAAGATGTTGCTGCACTAGAAAGATTCTGTACAGAAAATGGAGATCAAGAATAATATTAAATTAATCTTATATAAGAGATTTTAGAAAAAATCAATACAATGATTGGTAGGAAAGCACTAAGAGTGGATGACATGCAAGCTAAAGGGAACCAATTATGAAAGTGCTGAACTACTAATTTTATGTACATCCTGCTGTCTAAATCAGCATTAACAGAAGTATTGTAGATTCTTCTTTGAAAACATGAGGTCAAAATTCAGCTGTGCCTCAAAAATCTAA
Organism: Ifrita kowaldi; assembly: GCA_013398055.1. NCBI lineage: Eukaryota > Metazoa > Chordata > Aves > Passeriformes > Cinclosomatidae > Ifrita > Ifrita kowaldi. Next base: position 242,846 of record VZRS01008637.1, on the reverse strand, counting down.
TGCAGTGTCAGGAATCGTTAGGAAAAGAATTAAGTGGAAAGCACAGTTCTGAAAATTGGTTTATAAGACAACGATGCACTCAAATGTAAAATATCGAGTGATGCATTGGTCAATCCATCTCAAAATTGATTTAGTAGACTTAGAAAAGTTAGAAAGAATAGGTCTTATCCAAAGTGAGATCACAGACTAGAACTGTGAAAATAGTGAAAAGAAAAGGAAAATGGTTGAAGTAAAAATATTTACTTTGAAATTTTCTGAATAGAACTTTCTATTTTTTATCTACAGCTTCATAATTACAAATTTTGAAGCCATGCAGCAACAAAAGTTACATTTTTTGTTTTTATTTAACGTATTTTTATTTGAGCATGTAATTATGTGAGTTGTTCTAAATAGAATTAGCTTATAATTTAATTTTTTTGGTTAATTGGATAAAAATTTTTTTTTTATCCAATGTATGCCCAGTGGTTTAGGAAAACAGGACATTTTGTTGGTTATAAACCACTATTACTGAACTTCTTCTGGTGACATTTTATCAAAACTGTGAGTGTCTGAAGAAGAAAAAGCCAGATGTTTTGTTGAAATCTGTATTCTACAGATGTGCTAACATCCTGAATTTTTCTCATCCTTAGTTTTGAAGTTTCCCATCTGCCTGGTTCTCATTTGTATTGTGAGGTGTAAATTTATAAATTTTGTATGTTCATCCAGAAGAAAGGTTTTGTGTTTGCACGAGTCCAGTTTCTGTATTGGCTCTCACCCTTTGACTTTCATGAATTTAACCTAAAATTATTTATGTGTAAGAGGAAGCTGGTGAAAATAGTCATTATATCTCCATCCGAAGGCAAAGAAATGGGATATTTGGTCATTCCTGAAAGACTGGAAGGGACATTTAAAGAAAAGTCACTGGCAAAGCTGCTTGTATTCACTGCCATGCCCTGGTTGTCCTCTGCCCTTCTTTTCTCCTCAATTTCATGTCTTTTAGACTGATGGTGGAATTTAATTGATCTAATAAAAGAAATTTCTCCTGTGAAAACAGGAGACAATTATTTGCTACAAGGTGTGAATTCCTAATTGCAGCAACTTCCAAACATCTGATAGGGAGGGAAGACTAGTAGATAATATCTTGTGTGTGTGACTTTTAAGATCAACATGTCATATTATGGCCTGAGGTTACAACAGGCTTCAGACAGCAGTGAAACAACACCCTTTTTTCTCTTGGAAAAGCTGGATACACTTATATAATGTCAGGTATTAAATTGCAATGATAATTTGTTATTGGAGACATATGGGAAAAGTATATGTAAGTTTCTTAACAGGTATATTATGGTGTAAAAATAGTCTGTTGGCACAGGGAAGCTTTGATATCAGTGGGAAAAGAAACCCTCTAAAAATGAGAAATTCTCATCTTGAGTTAAATGGAAAATAAAATAAGACAGTTCTCAAAGGAATTTCAGAAACTAGTAAGTGTGGTAGGCAACCAGCCTGCCAGAGCAACCACAGTGTTTATTTTTCCCCTGTTTTTTTTCTCCTAGTTGACCAGAGGGATCAGTTTAAATGCAGGCTGCCTGTCTGAAGAATCATCTCTGAAATGGCTTCTGTGGAGGTGGGCTGATGATATAGGTTAGACTCAGCCAATTAAGGCTATGAGAAATGCTTTGTGACTTGGGCCATTTGACATCCACTAATGTGCCAGTCTCAGAGGTAAAATATACTAAGAACATCAGCCTGAAAAAGTTATTTTGCCAAGCACGTAGCAGGAAAGAGCGAGGGAGAGACAGAGAGGGAAAGCGAGGGAGAGCACTTGTCTGTGTAAAGGCTGAGGTGTAAAAAGCTGAAGGCAATTTCCGTGAAAAAAAAAAAAAAAAGTCAGAGAGAAGCTCTCATGCTACTTCTTGGATAAAATTCAGGCTTGAACCAGAGCTAGTTGAGAATACACCTAGGGTATACATTTACTTTGCTTGTTATCTGCTGTGGAGAGAATATCTATAGCATATGCTAATACAGCATGCAATGTTTGCATTTTGGTGTTTATTGAAGTACCCAGGACTGACCAAAATTTACTCATGCTAAAAATTAATCCAAAATATTTCAATTTTGTGGGTCTTGTTTGTGTCTAGTTGCTTATATGCATACTCACCTCCACTCTAGTATTCTAGACAGTTATTATCTGCTCCTCCACCTGTCCTGCAATTTCATCTCTTCAGTCTTCCTGATTTTCTTTTTTTATACTCTTAGTTTCGCTTTACAATACTGTCACCTGTTAAGTTTTTAATGCTGTTGAGAGGAAGACAGATAATGAACTTTGGCTTTATTATGTTGGATGCTTTTTGATAATATTTTTTTCATACACATTTCCTTCAATGTTTTGGGAATTACAAAAAAAATTAATTTAGTTATTCCTTACAGTCCTTTAGCAATATTTAGATAATTGCTCAGAACTAATCAATGTAAGTATTTGTAATCTATTCAGTTCTCAAAGAAGTAACCTTAGTAGGAACAGTGAAATGATATTTTGTATCATATTAATTAGTTATAATGAACAATATTTTAAACAATAAACTTTAAATTTTACTGCAAAAAATGTGTTTTTTCTTTTGTTTGATCTAAAATTAAATATTCTGTCTTGAAAGGAGAATGAGCTTCCAGGGAAAAAGTATACAAAGATACATATATAGATGAGTTAATTTTTTTCTGTTCTATTTTATTATTTCCTTTGTGATTCCTAGTAAAAAATAGATTGCCTCTTCCTTGTTCTTGTTTTCTATTCAAAAATAAGAACATTTTTCAAATTCAGAAGAAAATAAATGCATTTTGATGATGTCTGAATGATCTCCTATGAATGCATGCAACTAAAATTTCCTGTCACCTTAAGAATAGACATCGTAATGATAAATCATTTCGTATTTGTAAAATACTTGAAATATTTCATGTTACAGAACATTACAACCTGTCTTTTGTTTAGTTACCCAGGTCTGGGTAAAAGCAGTTTCCAGTTTAAAATTTAACAGTGTTTGGAAGCTTAAGCAGCCTCTTCTGAGTTCTTACTGGCATGATGAATGTATTGCTCCATACATTGTTCTCCTTTTGTCTGTTACTTCAGGCAGCACGGCAGAGGCGTCACAGACAACGAAGCAAAGCCAGAACTTAGCTCAAACCACTGATGATGGACTCTTCTTGGTCCCCACAAGCACAGTCAGTGGAGATGGATGGGCTGGCTGCTTGACATGAGAGATGGCAGCAGTGACCAAGAGGTATGGAACAGGTTGCTGAAAGAGATGCACCCTTGCTGTGGCTGGCTTTATGTAATATAGTTACAGGTGAAGGAAGTGGAACTGAATTAAATTTTGTGACTTTTACAGTCTTGACAGAAAGTCCATTGCCTCTATATTCAGAAATGCATTTTGAATTAAGAGAAGGAGTTTACAGATTGTCAAACATCATACAGCTTTCAGCTAGTTTACCTAAGTTACAATTAAGGTTGAAAGTTCTCTTTTGTGGTTGCACTTTAAATTACCATGACATTTGGATGAGACCTCATGGATGTGAACATCTGGCGAACACCTAGAGGAAAGTTTAGATTAACACTGCAATGAAGACATGTTTGTAGGGAATGGTAGATTATCTAAAAATATTCTATTGCAATGAAAGAAATTGCACAAAACCATGTTGTCACTCAACCATGTCAGTATAGCACAGAGAGAAGCAGACCATGCGGTAAATCAGTCCAGCCATTCGGATGGGTAAACACTGCCTGCATTTGTTGTTTTAGAATAGAGTTTCATCTGCTCCTGGGGCTGTGGTTTCAAAGGTAGCTGAGGAAATTATACATGCTTCAATTAATAAACAGTTTTAAGATGTTCTGAGTATTTTGTAATAGAAAAAATCTGAGATGATCAATTTGCAGAGGACTATGCTACTATTCAATTTTAAACAGAAATGTCACTATGTGATAGAGTGATAGAACAAGTATTTTATCACTTTTCTCAGCAAGGGCTTAAAACCAGCTGTAAATTATGTACACTATGAAGTAATGACAAATGAACTTCCTCAGCCAGATATCTTGGCAACATTTGTATGTTCTACAGGTATTCTCTGTCTGTTTTGGCTCAGGCCATGTTAGAACTGAGCTCCACATTTTTCCCATACCCTAAACACTACTAGAAACTGGTGGAAATAACGAATTACATCACCTAAATAATGCAAACCAGAACTCCATAATGTGCTGTCAGTCTTATTTCACAAGGGCTTACAGCAGCTTCATGTGAATACTGAGCAGAAGACATGTTTGAATGCCACACTGGAGAGGTTTTCATGGAGGGAAGCATTTTCTTCTAGATATTTTTTAAAATATATTTAAAACAGTGACAAAAATATGCCATTTGAAGTAATCAACATATTAGAAAATCCTTAGTTTGACCTATGTGGGTGTAAATTAAGAATTTAAGCTTCCTTTTAATTATGGTAAACACTTGGTTATTTTTTTTAACCTGACCTGGAACCTGTAATACAGGTGAATGACATTATCATTTCTGAGGTGTAATGATTTAAGCAAAGCAATGACAGCAGAATGAAATAATTGGAATGATTTAAAGTCAATGACAGTTTATTTAAAACAATCCTTTAAAGAGAGAAGGCAGCCCATTCCTTTGCCTTTGTAGTTGTACCTATAAGAACGGTATCTAAATGGTTTACAATTAAAATATTCAACAGCCTGAAATAGCTTTGCACACTCTTCTTAAGAAGAATAGTTACACATTCTGTTACTTACTACTAGAAGGTGTTTGTAACTGAGCCATATCTGATATTAATGTTCTAGATTAAACACAAATAAGAACAAATTAATTTTGTAATAATTGTTTTTGTACAGTAATCTTTCGTGTCTTATTGGAAAGTTCTGTCAATTTTGGTTCAATAGATATTTTAGGCAACTACAGTATTAAAGATAAAGGAGTTATAAAAATAAGTCCTCACTGTTCTAGGACAAAGCTGTTCCAAATTGCTCTTTCTCTTCAAGTGATGTTTCAGCATTTCATTATGTTCCCTTTTCATTGTGTTTCATTTTTGTGCATCTTTCTGAGATTTTGAACTCTGTAGACAGACTGTCTTTTATGTATAGGAACATATGATAGCTGCTTTGTGACTGTCACGTCTGGCAGAGCTTCTAGAACCTAGAACAATGTTAGGAATAATAATCAGTGATCAGAGTATTACCAGTAGATGTATATACTACATTCACCTTATGAATTGGAAAGAATAATACTATTCAGAAATTACTTTTATATTTAATGCATAACGTGGAATCCTGACTACTGTAAAATTAGATTGAAAAAAACAAGTTTCCTAAAAGTTTGGTAAGAAATTCAAGTAATTTGGAAAAATTTTTGGCCCTAGTTTACAGTCCTTTACTTGCCTTGTCTGTGGGACACAGTTTGGTAAACAGAGAACATCTTGTTAAGGACTGTCAACATTTGGAACACAAGCATTGGCACCTGTTCACATCTTTTGTAAACCTATTTGACATAATTATACTACCATATGTTACGAATGGTTGACAAAATTTGATTAATACACAGTGGTAACTCACTTCTCATGCCATTTAAGTGTTATGTGGTAGTTAGCAGCATTGACAGGATGCATTTTTTGGCTTCTGAGACATGTAAAAATTGCAATTAAAAATATAGGAGGAGTATTTATTGAAACAGGTATTTCAATTAGACCTTTTAAAAAAACCTTTTACTTTCTGTGTAATTGAGGGACAGCATTTTCTCATTACCGAATCTCTCACATACATGTACAGCATATTTGCGTGTTTATGAATGGTTCTGTAGTAGCAACAGAAACAAGATGCAAGTGACTGCAAGCTAACATGGTACATATTTACTTTTCTTGTCTCTCATCCAATGGTTTTTATGTTTGTTTACCTGTGGAGTTTTTACAGTTTTATACTGCAGTAGTAGCTTATCCCTACTTAACTACAATCATGGGGTCTTAATCCTGCTGGCATCTATGGTACCACACATTATAAAAGAGTTCCCAAGCAGTGTTTGAAATGAAAATTGAGAAGTCTTGTCAGGAGACCCCTGCTGCAACCTATTAACTGTTGTTTCCATGGGAGAAAAAGTGACTGTGTGTATCTGTTGCACTCAGAGAATTACCAGCAAAGTATTGGTCCATTTTTTGTCATACTGTAAAGGGTGGTATGAATCTTAGCCTGCCTGTGAGTAAATAAAACAAAAGGGTAGGAATATATGAAAAAAATTGTGGAAGAGGGAGGTATGTCAAACTTCCAGGAATGCTCTGGTGCAAATTCAATGTGCTTGTCTAAACATGGTCTATTTAAAACTGATGTTTCTTGTAGAGAAGCTGTATTTGTGAAAGCATTTATAGATTAAAGCAAAGAAGGAGATATTATACAGAGTGAATGTTTTAGGGCTTTTGTTTAACAGACGAAACCTTTGTGTAAGATATAGAATTTTCTGTAAATATTACTTCAAGGAAAAGGAAGTGATTTCAGTAGACTTACTCCTATGGTGTTCTGTAACATGAAGAATATCTTCAAGGATGCACGTAAGTTAGAGATATGTTGAAGTCTGAAAAGCAGCAACTATTTCAGTTCAAAATTTCTAATCATATGTCCAGATTAGTAAGAGTGCCGTGTATAAGGACACAGAACTGTAAATAAGACTCACCAGCTTTTATCTTGACATAAAATGAAAGTTTGCCTTGGAAGCCTTTAATCTGACTGTCATCTTTTTTCATTCACAGCAGTGAGCCTGTAAAGAGTTCTGCCTCTGCAGTGAAATACTACCGTATAGAAAAGAGGGTTATCAAAAAGCAACGCTTGTTTGTTTATTGAAATCCCTATCAACAGAGTGTCACTTCTTTTGAGAATGAAACATTTTTACTCTGAATCCTGTGTCTGAGCAAACTGTTTCTATTAAATTTGGAAATGATAGTGTCTACTGTAATAAGTCTTTGTGCATTTTTTCCCCCCCTAAGGATAGAGAATGCTAGCAAAATAAATTAAAAAAATAAACCTGCCTAACTACTGCTACTAAGTCTGCTTTAAGAAAATCTATCTTTCAATATTCACAAAACTCCCCATCAAAACCACCTGAGACTATTTTTTGTCTATCAAGTTATGCATTATTTATGCTAAGAGTCATCCTTTAGAACACGTTTTACATGTTAAGAATTACAAATAAATAAAGACCAACTTCTGAGAATAGTCATTGAGAATATCTCATTAGAGATAACAATAAGCAGACAAAATGCCTTGCTCTTTTTCAGCTTTCTCTGTGAATTCCATTTGAACACCAGCCCATGGGTGAAGGAATAGATGTTAAGTGCAGTTCAAATTGACAAAACCTGCTTACAGTCCAAAATATTGGAGTGAGATTTACATGCCTGATGAAACCAAAACCATGCAAACAAACAAAAACCTTATTGTTATAAGAAGAGCTTTTCATGAAACACATTGATTTATTTTTACATATACCTTAGGCAAGAGGAACAATATTATCCTGTTAGTGGAACCACATGGAAGTAAACATCTTCCTTAACCACAGCATTTTCTTTGTTCCTCTAAATTGGCATCACTTGGTCTCATAGGTTACTCAGGTGAATGTTTTCATTCCTATCAAGTGGGGTTGCTCAGGTAAGAAAGGTTTAAAGGCAAGATTTTGTGTTCATTCTTCAGTGTTTTAGGAACAGTTTCACAGTAATTCCTAAACAACTGAAGGGATGGTGTATTTGTTCATACTCCAAATGCAACCCCACAGAGCTTTGAAATTTGTAGCCTCTTTAACCTCAGAACAATTAGATGAGAAAGATGTTTGGGATCTTGTGTCTCTGATGTAGGTTTTATTGTGTCTGCAATTTAATCATCCAGCTCTCAGAGGGAAGCAAAGATGGTTTTGTTCTTCTTAGATCAAGTCTCTATATTTACAGTACTCAGTCCAGGGGGATAGATGCCTGTGAAGATCCTAAGCTCTCCCTCTGAAAATCCATTTAGTGAGTAGGAAACATAGTTACTGGTTAAAGATCACTATTCTACATAAGTTATTCTATTGAAATAAGAAAAAATGAAATAATAGAAGTTTGCATATGCTATGGATTTAATCTTGTAAAAAAGAATGAGGTCAGGCTCCTGAAACAGGAATGTGGTTACAATGTCTGTCACTTACTTCCTTTTCAAACCAATGGATCAGGCATCCACTAGAAAGGATGCTGAATCTTGTTGCGACACTTTGAATTGCGTCTGTAGCTCTGAGATTGGAGGCAAAGACTTCCAAAAGGAAAGTAAGGAATCAGGCCTGGATGACTGCAAAATATTCCAAAAGTTATATAACCTAAGACCTAATCAAGATGTTCCTAAGTTTTGTTACAGTGGGAAATACTGGAAAGATATAATGCAACACTTTCTATTTGACAGCCTATATATGGTCTAAGTGATGAAAACTGAAGGTTTATTTAATTTTTAGAAATGGCAAAATTTTCTTAACAAGATGTTTCTTTGTCATCCTACTCCCATTTCAAGGATGAAATCTATTAAAGGAGAAACTCTTAGATTTCCTAATTTTCTTGTTTGTTTGTTTGTAAATAACTTGCTGTGTTTGTTCTTCATGTGGACAGAATTCCCCAAAATAGAAATCAAAGCCAGAACTATTCATCAAGAAAACATTGCAATGATTTTACTACAGGGCTAATTATTTTACTGGAATTTTTGCATCTCTTTTTCTTTACATATTCCATAACTGATTTTTTTACCGAGATGTCAAAAATAGAAAACATGCCATATTTGTTCTGTTGCTTCTAAATAGAATTCAATGCAAAGAAATCAACAAAATGTGTAGTTGAATGTTTATTTCTGCTTAAATGTATTAAGACCTTAAGAAAAAACCATTGGTAATTTTTTTTAAGGGGAGGGTAGGAATCATACATAGAATCGTCTTTTTGATTTTAAAAGTTGTTTTAAATGGAATTTTAAAGAAGAGCAAAAATTCTCTCAAAAATTACCCTCTTGTAATATTTTCTGCTAGTGTAACTTAATAGGCTAGATTGATGGTATTATATTTTCATCAGGATAGCACTATGACAACATTTCCTTTCAATTTGTCTTGTCCTTTTTACAGTGATCATTTATATATATATATTTATATATAAAAATGATTTTGAAAAATATAGGATTTAATTTCTTAGTCCATTACAGAATGTTAAAATGGGAGTTTAGACAATTAATTTTTTATACTGCAAACTCAGTTCTTTTAAATGACCAAATCTCTATCCTTCCTTGTTTTTGAACTTTTTTTCCCTTGTGAATATTGGAAGAATTCAGGTAAACTTCACATTCACGTCAGATGAGTTGGTCTGGAATTTAATGTACAGAATGTTTAGCAAGGCTTGGTCACCTAAACTGAGAACTTCTAGGGCCATCAGATTCCAAGTTTATGTTTACTCTTGACAATTTCTGCAGAATTCTATATCTTCCACCTCTTTCAGAACTTCATCTAAGTGAGTCCTTGAAGGAATAAGGATAAGGGATTGGAGAAAACAAAATTAAGCTCAGAAAACACAGAGCAGCTAATTTTTTCTCTTCTCAAATTGGCAAGAAAAATGGTTTTGTTTCTCTTTCCTGTGTGTATATATTTATATTTTCATGTTTTTTTGGCAGCTTTCATTGTACACCAGCTTGTTTTTGTCTTAAGAGGTCGAGTTCCTTTATATCTTGAATAATGATCACAGTCAACAGCCAAATTAAGCACACTCATATTTTTATTGGTGAAACCAGGAAACTGTATGTCCACTTGCTGACATACAATTGGAATTTTGCTGCTCTGTTTTTCATTGTCAGCTAATATCAGAATTGCAGTGTGGCTCTCGTGCTATTTCTCTACTTTATAATGAAAATGATTCTTCTAATTTCTCATGAAGCTGTTCAGTTAAGAGTTTTATCTTTATCAAATAGCTGATACATTTTTTCTACTACTAAGGATCACAGTGGTTTGTAATTGTACATCCTCTTGGAGCATTGATTACTTTGTAAAGCAAACTAAAGATAAATGTTGGCATAAAACTATTATAATCAACAAACTGGAATTTTGTCCATTTAATGGGTATTAAATATTGTATTTTCTTTTGTGAATAGAAATTGGAAAGCACTGGGGGAGAAAGGCAAAATATAATGTTCTCACACTATTTCTAGCTACCTATACCTGAATTCTCTCATTTGCACTTTCAGCTCTTCATTATAATTCTACTGTTCTTTCTGAAGTCCTGGTATGGTCCTCTCTGCTTCTGCTGTGTCTGCTAATCCCTTCAACAGATTTTGAGAAGAGTTTCTCTCCCCATCAGCCAGTACCTCTGCTGCTTCTCTGACCAACATGCAAGTTTAAGACCTCTGCTGTCATTACCTTCCACAACCTTTACTCCAGTCTGAAAGGTTTCTCAGGGCAAGCTCCCTTGCACTGCTGCAGAATGCCTTCTGCCTTTCTTCTTCATGGGAAATTGCAGTCCCTGCTGCCCTCCCTTCTGCTGCCTCACCAGGCCCTTTAGGAAAAATGTGTGGTCCTAATCAGTTTCTAACCTGATTCTGTCCTTTCTGCCACTCTCTCAGGAACCAGTCCTGACCTTTTAGTCCTCTCCCTGCTTGCTCAATAGGAATATTCAAGCTTAGTCTGTTTAAAGATGTGCATCTGTAGATTCATCAGCTTTTTCTGTTTTATGTGATAAATTCACTTTTATGTTTTTAGAACTCTGAATGCTCTCTTCAAAACAGTTCTAATCTATATTCTCTGCCTCTCTACCTCTTCACATTTTCCCTTTATTTTTCCCCAGTAGTGGAGTTTTCACTGTCTTTGTCTTAATGTCAGCTTTGCTCATCTTCCACTGCTGCAGTCAGCAAAAGTCACTGGCTATGCTCAGCTCAGTAGCATTAGATTGTATTACAAGCATCCTGACATTTTATGTAAATAATGTAAGCAATGTGGTGTCCTAGAGAACAGGATTAATTTCAAAAATCTTTTTACACCTTTGCTGTGAAACTGTAATTTCAGCCAGCTCTCTGTCACATACCCTCTCAGTTCTACTAGAAACCACTTTCAAATAATGCTTTACAGAGGGAGGGGAGCACTTTATATGGCAGGGAAAAAGCTACCTCACTAAACCAATGCTGTTATACCTGATTAAGACACACACTTCTTAATGAATTTATGAATGAGGAAGGTGGGTATAATTACTTTATATTGTGTTGCAAATCTGGGATCAGTATCCAGAATTTAATTTCCAAAGTGTTCATGTTTAGATGATTTAATCCAAAACTCATGTTCTCACTCTTTTGACCCCAGATTTTAAAATCTGTTCTTTGCTGAGGTTGTGATTACAGGAAAAAGCCAAGCCAACTGCAACCTCCTTTATCCAAGCCCCTTTCTCCTTTAATTCATGTTTTTATAAGTTTAATTTTCTTCAAGTCCATCTGTCCATGCCACTGGCTGTGTGCCACGCATGTAAGGATCAGCAGTGTGGCAGGCAGGAACTCTCATGAGTCCAAGGTTCCCACAGCTTACTGCAGAACTGTGCCTCTAGAGTTGGTAGCCTCAGGTCCATGGATAATGAAGTTTACGTTCCTTAATTCAAGAGGTCTTATTTATAGGTTCTTAGAAATTATGATTTTTATTGTCTACCATGTTAAGAGTCACTAGTCACTACAGCAGTGCAGCAAAAAAATCAGCCCTCCCAATCCATGTAGAGGTTTAAATAAAATGCGTGGAACTTGCTAAAATTTGGTGATAATGGACTTAATGGATGTGAAAGAAAAAATTGTTCTAATCACTAAGAAAGTCTTGACAAAATGTGTGTCTGTGTCTACTGTCTTTTACACCAGCAATTAATAAGAGCTGTGGCTGGTAAGGTGAAGTTTTTTTTGCAATGGGGCCCTGGCCTTTCTTATCTAGCTTTCATATATTCAGTTTTTTGTATTCTCCACACTCTTTTGCTATATGCCTATGATTTCTGTTGGGAAAAGCAGATATACTTTCTACAGGTAATGTCTGTGAATGCACCAGTGCACAAATTGAGGCAGCACAGAGCCCTGGGCAACCTCTGTTCCACTTGAATGGCAGATGGATTTCATCCTGGTCCTGTCATATTCTTATCTTCTCTGGCTTTCTTAGCAAATAATAAACTACTTTCCTGGAATAGTGCAGCCATATGCCTGGAAAGAAAAGCTACTTCTTAAGAACAATATCTACTTGTCCACTGATGAGATTTTTCAAACAGCTTTCATGAAAATTTGAAAGCAGTATCATATTTAGCACTTCAGGCTTAAAGCCAGGGCAATTTAATTAAATATGGTTAAGCATCGAAGAGATACACCCCTAGAAGCAGATTCTCTAACAGTACCTGTTTTCTAAAATTATAAATTATTGAAGGTTTGCTCCAGAAATTCAAAGAGACTCTATGAAATGACAGTTTGGGTTGCAAGGCTCCTTTGCTGATCTTGTGGAATATTGCAGCTTGTACAGGAAAAAGAGTATGGGATGGTTGTACAGGATGGAGTACAGGGTGGTTGAGCCTGTATGAAAGTTGCAGATGTGGTGAAAAGACGCAGAAGTTTCCTCTTGCTGTAGAAACAAGACACTTGCCCTGGAGAATGAACACATTACTCTTTCCTGGAGCAAATTATTTTAGCAGTCGGATTTGTTGTTGGAAAATCCAGTTCAGGGTAGATTGAAATCTATATGGAGCCACGTATATACAGATATAATTGCACTCCTTTTGCCATGATGATTACAAAAAGCCACAGCCACCCCACTGTCAGGTTGCTACGTCCTAATACCACATAAAAGATTATATTAAAAAGGTTTAGAATGCTTCTTGTCACTTCACCTACAGCATCCCCTCTGTTCTGTGTTTGCTTGCTGCCTGAAACAATATGTTTCCACTCCATGAGCTCAAAATGGATAACATGATAAATAATTACTAATATTTGAACAACGCGCTTACAGAGACTAAGTTGGCCGTAACTCAGAGTTGCTGAACCTGCCTCAAACTGCACTGATGATGAATCCCAGTTTACCACTTTAGCTCTACCTGTTTCTCACTTCTCCTTTTTATATTACGCTCATCTTTGGAAATAGAAAACTTCCATAGATTTAAAAGTACTAGAGAGAAGAGCAGCCCAGAATATGCACTTTCAGGTCATTAAGGATGTTACAACTATCTTGTTATTCTGCGGTATCAATTCTATCACCTGTTTCATAAGGACAATGATAACAGTGTTTTGAAAGAGGGAGTTGAAGTACTTCAGAAAAATGAACAACCTGAAGAAAGAAGAAAGGAAAAAAAGTGAGTTTGACGAGTGATCATCCAGTTTCTCTGAGATTTTATCAGATGAGAATTTCACTTGAAAACTCAGCTGGATCACGATGGATCACTCTGCCTTAGAAAGCTGGCATAATGTTTTTAAATCAGTATTTTCTGTGGTTGCAATAGAGGTGTAGCAGTATAAAATGGAAGATATAATAATTGAAATACATTTATATGCAATAAAATACCTGTGATGTTATCTAGAACTATAAACATTTAGGATACTATTCAGTGGTACTACAACTGTTACTACTTCTGGCTTTAAGGAGTATCTTTACCTGGCTGAGGGACTTGAGTGTTAGAGACTAAAATACAAAAAGTAATTACTGAAGAATAAATTTTAAATGGAAGTTGAAACCACAGAATTTTATAGTATTTTTGTATCTCTTCATTCCTATTTTTATAGCTTTAACAGGTGTTCATTTAGTCAGATATTTGTCTGTTGGTGGAAAAAATAATAAAATGTTGTACATTTATCTCTTAATAGATTTGTTGCAATCCAGACAAATATTTTAAAGCTGAGGATGGGATAGTAGAATAAACTGTGAAAAGAATAGAATCCCAGAGTGTTCACATTTTAATTGCACTAGGAAGCTAACACGATTGAATATTTAATCTCTTTAAATGCAAAACTTGTTGCGTATCAAACCAAGATGGTGCTCATGTAGCAGGAAAGTCCTCTAAAAGATATCTACTATTATAAGAAAAAAACCCCAAAACATTTAGGTTTGAAAGGCTAGCAGTTGAATAATTGCGTGCCGCAATTTGAGAAATAAAGAAGCTGATAAAAGCAGGAAAAAATGAAATTGTAATAAACCTTTTTCATCTCTCGTCTATTAGAGGCTAACATACAATTCTGAATAAGTCTCCCAACTTACTGATAATTCTACAGATAATGTTAAATTGTAACAGACAGAATTGTTTAAAAATGAAAAGAATGTTTTCTGGACAGTTTCCTCTTATGTTACAACTACAAACCATATTGCTTTTCTTCTGAATTGTACTGTTTCAGTAATATTTAAGAATATATAGCATATTATGGCTGTCAGTGAGTGGTTGGTTCAACCTTTAACCAGTGTCAAAGCCACAACTCTCATATTTGACTAGTAATTACTTGTTCATCTACCTTTCAGTTCTGAAACTGTGGAAAGCAGTGATAATTTTGATTAAATATGGAAATTCATTCTAGTTTCTTTGTAAAGGAGCTGGGATTTGTGCACATTTTACTTTAAAGACCTGAGGGGAAATGACTTGTTTTCGTTTACTATGAAAATATGAATGCTGCATTTGTGCTGCTCTTAGAAGTTTTGTCTGGTCTGTCATGTCCAGTGTTAAATAGAAGCTGACTTCAACTATACAACTTTTTTAACTCACATAAGCAGTTCTAAAGTTTTATTCCTCACTATTTGCTTTTTGATCAAAACCAAGGAGAACAGATTGACATCTGAAAGATTCAAGATTGAAACTATTTTGAAATTCTGCCTTTTTCATCTGAAAATTATTGATTGACTGATAATAGGATCATATAGGGGAGAAAATGGGTTAGTCTTCTACTGATGTGCAGAATAACAATAGACAAAATAAGTTAAATAAAATTAGGTTTTACTCTGATGGCATCGTAAATTGAACCTAATCGATGGAACTGGCAATTCCATTCAAGATTTTCTGTTAACCTCCTATAGAACTCTTTCATTCAGAAAGCATTTTAGATGTTATTCTTTATAGCTGAGCGCTGAGCAGGTTTGGAGCCCATTTAAAAGATTTTAGTTGATTGCTTTTTAAAAAAATAAATTGCCTTTCTCCTCTGTGAGTCAAAATGTAGGGATCTGAACAACCTCTTCTTAGTGATGTTCTTTAGATGCTGTTGGTGTTGGCGCTACAATTTCATTAAAGCATGCTTTGTTTCAGAACTATGAGCCAGAAAAGAAAATATGAATTCTGTGGGAAAGTTGTATGTAAAAAGACCAAACACAGGCTGGTCAGAAAATGTACAGAATGGATGTCTACAACTTACAAGCCAGAATGCAAGTAATTTTTTTTGACTCTTTGACTCTTGGCCTGCAAAAATTAACATGGCTGTTCCATTTTCTGACCTGCTACTTGCCTTTATAGTCTTGATGACAAAGGGCTTGTTCTCTTCAATTTATCTATCAGTAAAATTTCTGTTGTGATGTGACCTTATAAAGCGTGTATCTATAGGGAGCCAGTGCTTTGAGTACTGTCAAAATGCTCTGTTGTCTCACAGATTTAGTACAGCTATTAAATAGGGTGCTATGCTGAAGATACTGTACCATGTTTCTCTCACCTGGGATATGAAATTATACACAGTTGTGGGGATGCATGGTCTGGGTATCCCACAGCATAGCAGGCTGTGCTGGGGAGAACAATCTACAGAAGCTTTTTCAACTTTCCATCTGAGAAATTAAACCAATGTTTCTAATTCAATCTGGCACCTGGAATCAATTAGCAGGCTGTGTACCTAAACAAAAATGTGAACTGTCTTCTTTTCCAAGGGATAATTTAGCTCTAATCAGAGCAGGTTGCTTGAAAGTGAACTGTTAGAGACTTGCCATAGCAAACTTAGCAATCCAACAGAGCTGGCAACATGAATAAGTGGAAAAAGCTGGAAAAGAAGTCAACTGGAGAATAAAATCCTATTTCTCAATATCTTAATATAAATATCTTTATATGAAATTAATTTAACATCCAAAGTTGTTTGCTAACTGTAGGCTGAACTGAAATAGAAATAAAATGTTTCAAGTGGGAATCCTTACTACTTATACACTGAATTAAGTCTAGGCTCCTAATGTTGACTGTTCCTTACCAGACTCTACATCAAGGGTAGTATTTCAGAGCAGAAATTTATCTCAAAATCTACTTCACTCTTAAATGCTTAACACTTAAATGTCATTTGCCTGGCAGAAAATGAAGCAGCAGGATGAATTAGCCCATGTTGCTGACTAGACCATTACTAATAGAAATATTCCTTAACCTAAACAGGTAATCTTTATCATTGATAAACTATGCAAGAAAATATTTGTTGACTGCAAAAGCAAAGCAGCACGTAAAGCCATTTCCTTGGGCCTAGAAATTATTTACAAAAATGCAACATTGAGAAATATCTCTGATAAGACCATTTTTTCCTGACATGGAAATTTCCCTTTAATTAAGGCTGTGTTTTAAATTCCCTCTTCCCCAGGTCCCACGCACAGAGTAAATTACCTCTGGCTGATCTTGACTACTGGTACATAAGCCAGCTTGTTAAGTGTGTTCATACACATAAATGTATGAACGTACATTTCTGCCTACCCTTAAGTGAGTCAGAAAAACTTATTTAGATTTTTTCCCTGCAGGATCAACTTCTGTAAATGTTGTCAGTGTTTTGGTTGCATTTGGTTTTTTTCATCTCCAACAGCCAGGGCCCAAGGTAAAAAGAGTTCACAAAAGAGAAGTTGGAAAAACTCATCATGGAACAAAGGAAAGAATGAGAATAAAATAATAACTTTTATCCATCTTTTCACTGCCTTCTTTCTACTATCTATGGCCAAAAGCAGAAAACACCTCAGTTTATGAAGTTTCTTAAGTTTCGTCTCCATTTCTCTCTCCTTAGAGAGAGACTTTCAAGTCCTTACAAGTCACTTTTCTGCCTCTCTCAAAATCTGTGTTCTCTATATAAGGTGCTCTCTATCATCCTGCTTATAGTATTTGCTGCTCCTTCTCTTTTAAAGGCATCATTATATTCCAGCTACACCTCAAGAAATTTCCTACCACCTATTCCAGAAACAGGTTTTGGTATGGTTTTTCCTCACATATTTTTTCCCCAAATTCTATTTACTTCGGTATTTGTTGGCAGTGATTTTGTAGTGGTTGCTGGCATTTCACAGAAAATGTTTGTTCCAAGAACCAACAGGGTATGTCCTTCCAAAACATGTAATAGTTTACAGGTACTTAGGTCCAGATTCATCTTGTGCATGATTAGAGACACAGCTGAGGGGCCTGCGCTCTGAACAAAGCTACCCTATGAACTCAAGCAGCTGACAGAAAAAGAGGCACCTTCTTTAGGATCTGATTTACCACATGAAGCTGTCTATTTCATTGCACTGGCAATAATCATACCATGGTTAGTCACTTTGTTTAAGTCCCTGAAGTGAGATAGAGTGAGTCTAGGTCTGCTCTTGACATAGTAATGTATGGTAAATAACTACATTATTGCGCTGAGCTAGTCAATTTATTCTGTTAAAATAGTCTCAATATTATTGAGACCATATATAATACCAATACAGTTCAGTATGAACCTCATTACAAGGGAAAAGAAAGAGAGATATTTTCCTAGTCAGGGATTAAACATAGATATATAGAATTTGAAATATTAGCAAGCTGGTAGTTTGGAGGAGGCATATTCCCAATTGTTCAAAGTACCAAGTGAAGTTAGAGTTTCCCACAGTGAAGTAAATGCTATCTGAATTACCCATATGTCATGCTCGATTTTTTCCCCATTAAAATAAGTGTGAAAATTTTGCTTACAGACATTCTAAATGTCACCTAGAAACAACAGTGCTGTGAGTGAGATAGAGGCAGAAAGGGCAGGTTCAGTACATGGAGAAGGTAGCCAGAGGATGAAGTCCTATCAAACAATAAAAACATCTAAAAAAATTAATTTAAAAGTTTTCTTTCAATTTTTCAACTCTCTTCTCTGTTCACCTAAGGTTTTATTTTTGCTGCTAAGTTAAACAGCTCTAAAAATAGTACAATTCAACAGATATCAGCATTCTCTTCTGCTACAAATGCTTTTCATATAATTAGGCAGGCTTTCCAGGAGATATCCGAGGGAATGATTTGGGATTAAAGTGAGGCACAAGACCACAGAAGAGAGAGGGAAGAGTAAGAACATGTCTGTGTCTAGAACCCTTTATTGGTTCTGGATTCTGTACTTTGATTTCAACCCGCTTTTATGCCTCAGTTGCTTTTTCTCCGACTTTGTTGTTTACTAAGGATTTCCCTGAAGAAGGAATGAGTATTTGTTTTTCATTTACACTGTGTAAGGACTCTCAGTATCAACTTTCATCTTAGAATGCCTTGCAGTAGGGGAAGACACTGACAGGTTTATAGGAATTTACAATGTCAAGTTCTGTTATGTCCACAGAATATTTAAGGGCTTGAGAGATCTTTAAAGTTTTGGAAAGAAAATCTTTCATTTTTCAACTAAAACCATGATGATTTAATTCAGATCTTGTTAGGCTATTGCCGTTTCAGAGACGAGAAATGGATGTTTATAGAGAACCTGTCTTCTGCTTTTTAGTTACTCTCAGTGCTATATATCCTTTGAATGATGTATGATAAAATACAGTATTGCAGGTCTGATACTATGTTGGCCTTGAAATTTATTTGCACAGATTGATCAAAAGTGAATGTCAGAAAATCATCTGTCAGTCACAGCTAGAAATGTCTTTTAAAGGTTTTTTAAACCTCTTAGGTTGATGAGAACTTTACATTTCTCTCTCACAAGTTGACCTGTTACATGGATCTTTCTGATATCACGGTTGAATTGCTGCAGTACGCTTGATTGTGTGCTGCCAAAAAGGTTCATCTATCACCTGCAGCTAGAGCAGATTTCAGCAGGTGTGGAGTGGGAGATTCTGCTGCTCTTCAAGTTTGCTACATGAACTCAGTAAAATGAGATAAGTTTCTTTTTTTTTCACTGTAGTATCTGCCTCTAAAATCTTCTCTGCAAAAGCCTAAGGTTTTGAAAGTTTCCCCAGGTGTCAGATCCAGCAGGGGAAGTTCTGGTGGTGAATCCATATAAGCCATAGCTCTCCCTGGGAGCTTTGTGCCTCCCTTAGCTCAGTCTATCTGCAAACATTGCATGAGAACCTCGTGTAAATCTTCCTAAAATTTCTTTCAGGAAGAGCTGAATCAAATCTGCCCCTCTACTAACCCTTTTGCAGGCTTTTGTTTGCAATAGGTCTTGTCTTCTCAACTCTTACTATCACAGTGATTATTTCTTTTAAAGAGGTTTGAGACATGATTTGTGAGGGCTACCATAGGGAAAAGAACCTGCTCAATTAATGTAGTTTAAAACAAATAAGGACAGAAGTGGTATATTGATTTATTAATGACACAGAATCAACGAGGAATCAGCAAGATGTAATTCAGGTCCAATATGAGCAGTATAACAGATAAACAACAATACTAGACATGTAAAAATATTAATAAACACCTTTTCAAATACCTTCTATAATGAATCTCCAAAAGTCTAGTGCTGTCCACCATGTATTCACAGTTAACTGCACCCCCTGACCAGCCATGTGGGTCACTAGGCCCTTCTCCTTTCAGGGAGTGCTTCCCACAGCTGCAAACTTCTCCTTCCCTGAAAGATGTGGGTGCTCCAGCTCCGTGCCTTTCCTCATCACTCCCAGCTATTCATGCTCCAGCTTGAGAGCACCCTGTTGATTTCAAAAGCAAAAAAATCATGGGTCTTTGCATGCTGCACCCTGCACTGTTGCTCCACTAACTGCATGTAGGCTTCTTGTAGTGTCCAATGCAGAGAAACACAGTACTGTTTCATTAGCTAATAATTTTAATTTTAAACCCTTGATATCTGAGTAAATTTCCTATTCTGAGGGACTCTACAACATGAGTCTCAAGTGTCTGAGAAACCTTACTGTGAACCACAGATTTCCGTGGAACAAATCTACTTTCTGTTATTCTTGGGTAATTTTTTTCACAAAGAGTGTTGCGAATTTAAACCAAAAATTTCTGGAAAGACAGCCTTTAATAGTCTGAAAATTGAGATTTTAATAATCTGAAAATTAATTTAATATCCTGAATATGAGCTTTGTGTTCCTGTGCCACTGAATGTAAAAATACATACTGAAACAGCCTTTCATGTCAGGTGAAGTTTATATATTGCTTTTATTTATTTTTGATTAGTAGAGCATAATTATCATGGGAAATTCTAACCTAAGATTTTCTGCAAGCAAAACATGCTATAGTTTCTGGCAGTATAAATGTACGTAGCTGTTTTCTCTTGAACTGGTTATTCGTATCAGTAGGAAACCATTATATCAATTTACTTCAGTCATATCCAATATACAGAAATCCAAAGAGTATCTAATTATGTTTAAAACATGAAAAAAAATTTCTGAGATTCGTGGGCCAAATCCATCTCTGTTTTGAGACAAATACACATGTAGCTGCCCATGAACCAAAAGCAATCATAATTTACATATTTCACCATAGATATAAATTAACAATGAAGGGATGGTGGAGCAAGTATTATAACTAACGTAAGACTTATAATGAACATTTGTATGGTAGTATTTTGTAACACGGAAGAGTATTTTTCTGCTTAGATTTCTTGTACATGCAGTCCTGCTTCATCTCAGTGCGCAAACCAGATTCAGGTTATTCTCATGTTAAACTGGGATGAGGTTACCTGTTATGTACCACTTGGATTATTTTTTTAACGACTTATTTGATATCTATTTTTTAAAATGTAAAAAAGCACTTTCCATATCCCTAAATTTAAATAAATGATGAAATCTATGAGATCTCCACTGAGCAATTGGAGAGTGAATTTGACACTCTGGACTAAGTTCAGAAGCATTATAAATTAATTTGTAAATGAGTCATGTATATAAACTGGTATAACAAATATGCTAGGAGACATCTACTGTGTAGAATTTCTACCGAAAAAAGAATCAGCAAGTGTGTACAAAATATAATTTGGGGAATCAAGATATATTCACATATATATTAATATAGTTCTGTTCCTCTCTCGCCTCATCATAATTGTTAAATAATTTGTATATCCTGACTTTCCTCTTCCTAGAGAGCAAGCCAAGTGATTTAAAACAAACTTAACAGTTGCTGGGAGAAAAATATTGGGGAGACTGCATTGGAAACAGATCAGAGAGAGGCCTTGAGCTAAATTTAGATGAGCTAAGGTTAAACCCTATTGATCAAACATTATGGCTTGAACGAGTGATTATGAAAAGGTTTTGTATAATTAGTATTATATAAGCTCAGTAGAAAGGACTGTTAGGAAGGAAGCTATCAGAAATAATACCGACAGCCTTTGCAAATGCTATGTAGATGTTGGATTTGCCTTTGCATGACTTTGTCCATCTCTGAAAAAGGGTTCTTTGATACTGAGAAGAATATTATGGTATCCTTTCTAATTCTAAAACAGTTTTGGAAAAATTCTTGTAAATAATTCTTGTTCATAATGCACCATCTCATATGATGTTACAAAAATAATCAGTAATAACAAAACGTACGTGTAGGATCAGGTGTAGATATTAGAGGAAGAATTTGACATAAAAATCAGAGAAGAATTGCCAATTAAAAGTGTAAACATTTCTGTAAAGCTGTTCTATTTGAGGAATGTAAAACATGACTAACTACATCAGCAGGTGTGGTGTAGGTGTAGTGCAATTATACATTGACATTTTTGCTGAAGCCTACAAAGTGTTATTTTGTACTGGCTACCATTCTAGATGTAGACCTGATTAAAAATTATTGAAGGATCAGTTATGTGTTGAAAAATACTTTTTTCTGCAACTAGAAATCTTAGCAAGGATAGTTCGATCCTGAAGATAGTTCAGACAGAAATATGAACTTCAGTCTGGAAAGGAATATTATACTAGTTTTAAGACTTTTATTTCTGTCTTATTCTACTGTTTTTTTGTTTTAATGACAAACATTTCTATATTTATTACTAAATGTGGGTTTTTTGTATGTTTCCTATTTGATATTAATTTTTACAATTGTATGTAAGTGATATTATGAATGCTGCTAAATTAGTGGCTGGTTAAGCCACACTGTCATTTACCAGCAGTCCTGGCTAACCACGTTGACTCGCAGTGGACTGAAAGTTAGCAAATGTAGTACCCATACACAAGATAGATTGTAAGGAGGATCTGGGGAAACTCTCAGATTGACCTCAGTGCCAGGAAATGTCATGGAGCAGATCATCCTGACTGCGATCCTGGGATATGTATGGGACAACCAGGGAATTGGGCCCAGCCATCGTGGATTATGAAGGGTTTAGGAAAGGCAGATCCTGCTTGACCGACTTGATCTTCTTCTGTGACCACGTGACCCACTTAGTGGATGAGGGAAACATTACAGGTAACATGATAGAATGAGAAGAAATGGCCTCAAGTTGTACCAGAGGAGGTTTAGTTGAATATTAGGAACAATTTCTTCACTGAAAGAGTAGACAGGCAATGGAACAGGGTACCTAGGGAGCTGTAGGAATCACCATCCCTGGAAAGTTTTTAAAAATGTGGATGTAGCATTTGGTTAGTGGTGAAGATGGCAGTGCTGGGTTAACAGCATGATGATCTTAGAGGACTTACCAACCTAAATTACTCTATTATTCTGTGAATTTATTTAGACAGGTTTAATGATTTTCCAGAAGCAAAGCATCGTAACCATTGTGGTCTTTGAATTCATAGAATCACAGAATGTTTCGGATTGAAAGAGTCCTTAAAGATTATTTCATTCCAACTCACTGCCATAAGCAGGGACAACATCAACTAATCCAGGTTGCTCAAATCCCCATCCAGCCTGGCCTTAAACCCTTCCAAGAACTGAGCATCCACAACTTCTCCGGGCAACCTTTGCTAGTGCCTCACCACCTTCATGGTAAAGAATTTCTTCCTTATGTCCAATCTAATCCTCTTTCCGTTTGAAGACATCCCACCTTGTACTTTTAGCACTTGCCCTTGTAACGAGTCCCTCTCTTGTAGGTTCCCTCTAGGTACTGGAAGGCTCTGAGGTCTCCCCAAAGCCTCCTCTTCTGCAGGTTGGACAACCCCGATGTTCTCAGCCTGTCTTATAGGACAGGTGTTCCTGCCTTCTGATCATCTTCACAGCCGTACTCTGGACTTGCTCCAATGGGTCCATGTCTTCCTTATGTTCGGGACCTGAAACAGTTTTCCAGGTACAGCCTCACCTCTCTGAACCTGCTGTTTATGATTATTTTGATGCAGCCCAGAACACAGTTGGCTTTTTGGGCTGCAAACACACTTTGTTGGGTCATGTTGTTCTTGTCAACCAGCGTCCCCTCCATCCCCAAGTCCTTCTCCTCAGTGTTCTTAATACATTCCCCGCCAAGCCTGTACTTGTGCTTGGGATTGCCCTGATCCTCTTGTAGGACGTTACACTTGGCCTCAAACTTAATGAGGTTCACACTTGCCCTCTTTGTGTAAGAACCTCATAAAATCTTAACCCAGAAAAAAGGCCTATTAGCAAAGTTTTCTGGAAGTTTTCAGCTACCAGCTACCATGAAGGAATCATACGACTTGCAATGAGTATTTTATGATAGTTTGTTCGCAGACCAATAGGATCATCTGCAATGACAGCTGGGCATTCCAGTGAAATTATGTACTGTGTGATGATGTGCCAGAAGCAATTTGATCTGGAACAAGATGCTACTGGAAGGTGGTTGTCAACATCTTAAGTATACCTGTTTGATTAAAACAAAATGGAAGGAAAAGCAAAAGTAGAGTTGTGGGTTGATATTCCTGTGCTGTACTGTTAATACCCCAAAAACTGAACAAACATAAAACATACAAATAAAACTGTACTTGTCAGACACAGGGTCTATAACTGAGTTAGAGAGTGGGACTGGATTAATGGAAGGCATGGATTAGGGGAGACTATAAGTGGATTCAGCACAACCAGATGGTCAAAGATGAGTCTTGTGAAGTGAGTGATCTGGTACATTTTGGCCAGAGGGACAAGGCAGTGTAGGCCAGCATTAGATTATCAAACAAAGCCAAAACCCAAGTGTGTGCATGTGCTTCTTCCAGTAGCATCCTTGCTAACTCATTCTCTGGTATTTATTTTGCCTGTGACAGCTAGAAGCATCCCAGAAAACACTCAGATGTGGTCTGGGTTACTGCAAATCAGGAACAATTTCCAGTGGTTTTGTTCCTGGATCAGGTGTGACCATTCTCTTTTACAGAAGAAGAAAGTTTAGGTGTGTGGATGTAAGTCATAATGGGTCATATGGCCTCTGGACCAGACAGTAATCACCCAAATCCTGCTCTGTGCCACAATCCTTAACTGAGCCGCTGGATTTTGATATTTTCACAAGCATGGAATGGATGGATGACAGAATGGTATCTACGTCCAAGACATAATTTATTCTGAAAGTATAAATGTAAGGGTTATAAATAGTGGCCCACTGTTTGGTGTCTATGCCTTCTTTTAACCTCTGTCAGTCAATGAATAGAGAGTCAACCGCTGGGGAATTGATTTCCTTAGTTGACATATATTTATTGTAGGTATACACAGCACACTCAGAACCATCCTTCTAAAAGAAGTTCGAGCTTCTGAAAGGTAATTGAAAGGCAAAGGAAAAAAGTCTTTTTATACCTAGGGATGACCCTGAATCAAAACTCTAAATCCAAACCCCTTAAACTGTACAGACTGATTACGTGCATTCTTTTCAAAGGACATTTCTAAAGAAAATATTGTCTTATCCTTGGAATGTCTCTTTAGAGAAACATTTACCCTAAACATATAACGTTTATGTTATCACACAATTTAAAAAGCATCTTGTCCAGTAATTGATGGTTTTACTTCACTCTAGTAATAATAATAATAATAATAATAAAATTAGAATGCTCTCTTGTTTAGTAGTCATTTCTCCTGCCTGTGCTCTCAGAGCTTATAGTAAGCATTTGCTGTTTTAAAAACTGACAGTTCAAATCTAGCACAAACCCAAGTGGCACTAACAAGCAAATTGTTTCCATTTGTGAAACCTATTGTAGTAATTGCTACTGACTCCAGAGATGTTCCCTAGGCAAGAGCAGTAATGATAATTTGGTAGCTTTCTTTTAAGTAGACTTCGTTTGCAACAGCTAGCAGATATTTCTGCCTTCAGGGCTGAGGAGAGGTTTATGGACTACCGTAATAGCTTCCCACTTTAAATTTTTCAAAAATGGTTGTTTTAGTGGTGAGCAAATAGCATTATGTTTTCCAAATTTTATTTCTTAATTATAAAAAAGCTATCTTCTTCAACCCTGATCCTCTATGAGGCCCCCAAAAATACACATGACAAAACTCTAGTTAAAATTTCCAGAGATTATTGAATAAGTTTCATATTAGAAAATAACGGGATCATTTATTTTGGAAAAGTCCCTCAAGATCATCAAGTCCAACTTTTAACCCAGCACTTTCAACAGATTATTTCTTGAAATTGGAACAAGTATAGCAGGGATGTCAACCTCCTGCAGTCCTTTATGTAAAGCAAATACAATTTCTACACACTTTCCTTGAAAGTCTAGTCTCTAGACCCTTTACCAGTTTCAGTGCCCTTCTCTGAACATGCTCTAGCACTTCAACGTCCTTTATCTGTGAGTGCCTGAACGATGAGCACGGGATTCGAGGTGTGGTCTCACCAGTGCCAAGTACAGAGGGACAGTCACTGCCCTGGTCCTGCTGGCCACACTATTGCTGATACAAGCCAGGATTTCATTGGCCTGGGACAGCTCTATTTCCATTCGGAGAACCATGCTTGATCATGTCCCAGCTGTTGAAGACATCAACCTGTTACTATATTATTCACTGCATAGACTAGAGCATCAGAGAGTCTTATTTGAGGAGCAAGACCAATTTGTAAAGTGCAATGTAGAGCAAAAGTCTCTGAGTTGAATAGTTTAAAAAGCAATACTAGGACCAGTAGACAGTGAACTGATGCTTTTGCCCACTTTGGTTTTCATTTAAGAACTCATCTGTTGTTAAGATATTTGGACTTCTTTAAGATCCTAGTTTAGGTTGGTGATAAAAAAAAAAAGGTTCAGTTGGGAAAGGATCTTATCATAGATCCTTTTCAAAGGATCAATGCTAAGATCCTTTCCCAATTCAAAGTAGACAAAAAAACTTTAATATTACAATTACGCAGGAGTTGGAGTCAATGACTCTTGTGGGTCCCTTCCAACTCAGGATATTGCAGGATTCTATGATAGTGATATGCTTCCATACTTTTTGGAAATCTGACCCTAGGTCATCTTTCCCATACCCAGGAGTCTTCATTGAGAAGTTGGAATGTTTGCTGCAGTCGGTTGCCCATCCCTGCTGCAGTCTCCACTTACTACTTAAAACCAGACACAAGTCAAACATATCAAACCTTTTTTGTGAAGGCTAAGCTTTGAGCTTTATTTTCATGTACTCATGTGCTAATGTAGCAAATTAGAAATAGTTCTGTAAATAGCATAAAAAAAGATGGAAAACTGAAGAAAAGTGAGAGAAGTAATATGAAACTTAGTCTAGAATGTTATCTGTTAATTTTATCAAAACCATTGTGTTAGGAATTTTGACACTGACTTATAAGAACCAAACCAGTTGACAATCTACATTGCAATAATTATTGATAAAAACAGTGCAGAGAGGAACCTTAACCACCCCTCCCAGACAATTAAAAACCAAGTATAGGTGGCTCACAAGTGACTGGAATGAGGTTTACAATGAGTAAATTAATTAACAGACGAATGAAATTGCTAAATTTAATTTGCTCCTTTTTTTCCTTTTTCATGGTACATATAAAGCAGAAAGCACTTCCCAGCCCATGGTGTTTACTTATGTTCTATTCTTATGTAAATAAACCCCATGGATTCTCCGTTCAGTAGATATTCTGAAAGAATATTTCAGGCATCTCACTGTTTTCTGCTGGAAAAACTGATTATTTCTTGAAATTGGAGCAAGTAGAGCAGGGATGCCTACCTCCTGCAGTCTATTATGTAAAGCAAATACTGGAAAAATAATCCTTTCAAGGAAAGTACATAGAAGTTGGTATTTCATATCTTTATACTCCAGTATTTCTTGCATAGTTTTGTCTTTGTCCCACTCCAAGAAAATGATCAATTCATTTCTCAACAAAGTTTGTTCCTCATGTTCATTTGGACTTAGAGGTAATTGAAGACAACATTTGAGTTTTTTAATCATATAATGCCTACCATTTCAGAGCAATTTAGAAAGACTTCGACACTAATTATTAAACATTCTAGTTCTGGATACAACCTTTATTAAAACTGTCTCGGTCTTCAAATTTTTAACGACAATAAAAGGGATGTAATGCAGAATATTTGAAACAGGTCACAGAGAAATTTATACTATCCACAATGACTTCAGTTACTTTCTGGTAACTGGTGTAATATGTATGGGAGAATATGACTCATTTTCTACTTCCCTTCTTTTACCTTAGTACCTCAGAGAATTTCCCAGTTGCTCTTCCTGTTCAGTGGAAATCCTGAAATGAACTGTTTGTGTTGCAGTCAAAATTATTCTCAGTAAAAACAGCAAACTTCAAAGGTAACACAGTGGGATCAGCAAGACACTCTTTTCAGATAGTTAGATATAATAATATAAAAGTTGCTGATATATTATCTATTTAAAAACTGAAAGAAAAATTCTGGCGGACTTGAAACTGAATTCTGAAAATAAAATAGTTCCACTTTGTGTATTATCTATAGGACTAAATCACTATTGTATGACTGCCTGATGTGGAGGTACTGAATACGTGTATGCTGAATATATTTGCTATCTTATATATTTACTATATATTTATCATATATTTATTATAGTTGACATATATTTATTTTCTTGTGATCTCTTTCCCTTGAGACTAAATTATTAAAAAGCCATTTGCTTTATATTTAGTAATCAAAGCATGACAGAATTTTACATATATGTTTGTAGATTTGTCACGTTAATATTCATGGCTGTGAAAATTAGCTATGTCTCTTT
Source organism: Ifrita kowaldi (assembly GCA_013398055.1). NCBI lineage: Eukaryota > Metazoa > Chordata > Aves > Passeriformes > Cinclosomatidae > Ifrita > Ifrita kowaldi. The sequence goes on along the minus strand of VZRS01008637.1, from coordinate 214,724 downwards.
CAATTGTTGACATAGAGAATTGGGGTTCCTTCATGACTGCTTTGCAGCTGGAGGTTTGTTTAAACTCTGTGAGGACTCATTTTGATGGCAGCAATTCACCTTGCTCGTCATTCCTCTGTGCAGTCCCTTCCTCATTACTGTCAGTGAATTCTGGTCTCTTCCTAAATTTTGTTTTCCTTAATCTGGAAAATGACTTGTAGATGCCTTCTTCCTCACCATTGGCTCATTATGTCTTCTGTACAGGTATTAGAGCATGAACTTCTGGCACATCTAGTCCCTGTGTATTATCATGTCGCATTTTCACTTTGTTCTGTCTCAGGATGCACCCCTATGGTATTCAATGTAACTTGAAAATGTTACATATGTCAGAATCATCCACATTCCCTGGGCACTATTCTGGATTGCCTTTTATTCATCTCCAGTGTATTTCATTTGACGTTTTTGTTCAGGAAGACTACCATATGTTATCTGTGATATTTTTTCCGAACGTGTGTTGTATGAGAAGTTATTTAGCACAGACCTCTGCAAAAGAAAAAAAAAATGCAAAACTGTCAGCTTAAAATCTTCTGCTGTTCCTGTTGCTCATTTGGACTTGCATACTGTGGGTGGCACTTGGGGGCCAGTTTGTTGCTGCCTATAAAAAGATGTGCCTTTTACAAATGAGAACATTGCTACATGACAATACATTGAAAGATTCAGATGAAGATTGAGTACTTGTATTTTTATCATGAAATACCTACATGATACCAGCAGCAGTCAAGCTACCTTGCTGACCTGACCTTATTCAGTTTACCTCAGAGTAGAATTGCAATTCCCTGTTCCTCCCTAGGTTTCTGTGTTGGTAAAAGAAATGTGTGTAAACAAATTTGCAATGAAAAATTCTTACACTTACTTTTTACGTAGTGAAGACTCATCCTTGGTGTTGAGCTGTAAGAGACTGTAATAATGACAGCATAATTCAACTTTCAGAACCTGCAGCCTCTGACAGTCAAAAAATGAGGGAATACCCACAGCCTGGTTTGTCAGACACCCTGAAAGGAGCAATGCCATATCTGAAGCACAGTCTGCTTTTCCTCTCCCTACCTTTTTCCCCAGACATACTAGTTTATTGGTGAAAGTATTCAGGGAGTGCTAGCAAAGGTTGAGTAGGAATTCTTTCAAGAAGGTTATATTTTTTCTCTCCTGTATCTTTGGTGGGCCAGAAAGCCCCTGGAGATTACCAGTGGCCTTTTGTTTCTAACATGGCTTTGCAGCTCGATCTTATGAAGTCATTGCAGACAGTGAAACATTGCCAAGTTTTATAACTTTAGGCAAAATTTTTCCAAGTTAGTTTGTCTTTATTTCCACTTGCAACACGGGGTCCTGAAGTTTTTTGACATTCATCTGCTCTAGACTCAGAGGTCGGAGTATTAGATTATATGATTAAAGGCTGATGCCCATAAACAAAAGAATTCTTGGGGACCAGGGGAACTGTCGCAGGCAGAGGGACCTCAAGAAGCTAACAATTGCTAAAGGAGTATCCTGACCAGCACTTTCCATGGGGAGTGATGAGCCTTTGGACCTCATAGGGAGCTTACCAAGACAAGTCAGCCCAAGGAACCACCTCTTTTGAATACCTTACAGGAACTGCAATGGGATGCAGGGGGAATTTTGGGATTCTGTGATATTTATTGTCAGGTGCTTTAAATTTGGGAATTTTGGGATGATGTGACACTTTTATAACAGGATGTTTAGTGAATGGAAAAAAAAGGAAAGGAGAGGGTGGGGCTTGACTTGGGGAGGAATACTTGGGCTTGTACTGGGGAGGAATAAGTGTGGGTAAAGAAAGGAGAATGGGTAAAGGCCCGTTGACTATAAACAGGGGTTGCCAGTACATCTGTCTGGCTAAGCCCTGTGTTTTATCACTGTGAACTGTGTTATATTCTTACAAAATCCCTTTTTAAAAATTTTAAAATATTTTTTAATATATGTGGATGTTACAGAAATTCAGCCTGAGCAGGTTGGTGATAGATTAAGACATCCGATAACCTGTAAATGAAGTAAGACCATGAAACTCAGAGGCTTGAGAGCCTGAGGAATTCAGGAAGACCTAGGTCTTGGAGACTGCTGCTGGATAGATTGGATGTTCAGGACCAGCTTCTGGCAAGACCCCTAGTGTGTGTAAATTCCACTAACACATATTGATCTGATCAGCCCTTGGGAAGGGCAGGGGCTGAGCCTTTCACACTGTTCATGTTTGTATGCCTGTTCTTTGTGTTTGAGTGGATGCCATAAAATACACTTTATTGTGTCTCTGTCAGTCTGTGTATCCAGCTGTGTGTTTATAGTGTGTTCATGCACACAATCGCAAGTGTACATGTTGGGTTTAGCCTTGACACTGCCTGGACCTGGGGATAGGGCACTGCCACTGCCACACATCTTCATGGCTAGGTCAGGAGCACTTTCTGGGTCCTGCCGACCTCTGGGTTGGGCAGTCTCTAATACAGAGACACTTAAAAATTAGTGTGTGTCCAACAAGTATGATCGGCTTGTAATCCAGTACCCCGGGAAAGTAAAAACCCTCATGGTTCCCACTCAATGCAGTTCAAGCAAATGTATTCCACTCATATTTCAATTTTTAAGTCTATTTCTTTTTTTAAAATGGTCTCTTCTACTAGTTGAAATAAAATATGATATACTCATCGTGGGCAGAATTCAGATGATGAGGCCAAACAGGAGTAAACCCATGATCTGCAACAAGGATAGAAAGAAACAGAAACACAGGAAGCATGATTATTTTTTTTAATGGTGTAAATCACTTTTCATAAGACCACAGCAGACATAAATCTGTTAAATGTCTAAAAGTTTTTTGTTGTCTTTCATAAAATGTAAATAAAGTTTGGACCATTCCTACTTAGCTTGCTCTTTTTCTGTCTGTGTTGAGCTCATAGGGTCTGGAGGTCATATTTCCTGTGTGTTTTTAAGCTTCACACAATTACCCTCAACCCTGTAAAGCATTGCACAGCAGGAGAGTATTTATGACTTGTCACAATGAAAGCCACTGTCTTCTGCAGCCCTACAGGAGTCCAAGAATAATGCAATGGTTATGAAGAATACAAAGGTACAATGTAGGAATAACATATTTAAACATATCATTACTGTGTCTTTGAGCGTAACTTTTTGTAATCCATATTTTCCACTCAGAAGTTAAGCTGCATGTGTCCTCGGCGGGTTGCTGAAGTAGAAATCCTATTTACCTACTACCTATTATTTTCTTAGCAAAATTATCATCTTACATCCCATTATTTGGTGGGATTATTAACCTTAACTATTGAGATCCAAGGGCTACTACTTACTTAGTCCTCATGTTACCCAACAATTTGTTTTAATTTTTTTTCAAGAACAAACTATCATAGTCTTACATTAACCTCAAAGTAATTCTTCATGCAACAGAAGTTGTTCGGGTTATATATATATAATGAAATGGATATATATTCACACCGTGTGAAAATAAGAAGCCATTAAAGTGATTCACCATGTCAGAAAAGGATATTTTGCTCAATAAAATAGCCCTTCCATAATGTGGCAAACAAATGTTGGTATGATAAATGTAGAATTTGAGAGTCACTTAATGTCTTTCTAAAAACATTTTTGCACCAACAATACAATTTTTATTCCTCCAGTAAGAAATGTGAAGGGGATTAAAAATAAAAATTATAAAACTAAGGATTAATATAGTAAAGTGTGTTCTCAGATGCTTTTCCCTCACTTTGAAATTATCTTTCTGATATCTTTCTGTTTACAATCTTGCAGATTTTCAAAGTGATTTCTTGGTTCTACTTTTTGAGTATTTTATATGAAACACCTGTCATGAAGTTGTTATTTCCTTCTTCTTCTTTTTTTTTTTTTTTTTGCCTGGGAATCTAATGAACATCTATCCTTTGAAAGTCTGTTATTTTAAAATTGTAAACCCCAAGTAATAATATACTTTTAAAGTGTCAGGATGTGTGCATTTTTTACATTAGTTTTGATATCATGGAAACACATGGGTATTTCTTTATATCTCTCTGTGGAATCCATCGTGCCCATGATTACTATCATGGCTTTAGCATCGGAATGCGTCACATACCGACAGTTTACCCAAGCTGTCGTTGTTTTACAACTGATAGAGTAAAGATCTTACCATTCTAAAGACTCTCTTTAATTTACAGGGAGATAGAATATCTGTTAGTGATTTTGTCTTAGCAGACCAACAACTTTGGATCTATGTTAGCTGTCACTTGATTATTTATGTACCTAGGGCAGCTGATCACAGAAATTTTCCACCTTTTCCCCTTAGTGTTTGTATTTGTTCTTCACAATTAGCCATAATCACTCAATGGTCGCATGTGATGAAGTCAGCAAAACAAACCTTATCAGGGTGTTAAATACTGGGAAAAATAAATGGGATTTGGTTTATCCAGTACTCAAAAGAAATATGACAAAGATATTTTTGAAATTAAAGTTTTATTACTTTGTTAACTTGGGAGAGGTATTATTTCTCCTTTAAAATGCAATTACACTATTTGTGTTAATGACATTGACCCTCTCCTCTTATCACCACTTAACTAATTACATTTTCTCATATTTTTCTTAAATGTATCTTACTTAATTCAGTCTTTTTTTTTTTTCAGCATAGGTTTTATGCTTAAAATTGTGTTACATACTCAGTGACAAAACTCAGCATTTGTTCTGTTCCTACAACACTGATTATGGAGCATTTTGCAGTTCACTCTGGTCTACCACAAGCAGCATTATTCTGTGAGCCTTTGGGGCAGTGTGTGTTTAGTGATGATCGGGGAGGTTGCCAAGGGTGAGAAGGAAAACTGTGGATGAACACAATGCAAACTCTGGGTTGATGTGGTGCAGCACTACAGTAAGCTGCATCCCATCCTGTGCAGAGAGAGGTACCCACAGGCTCAGGCAGCCATCCTCTTTTGGTGAGCTCACTTCTTCTAGGATGCCATGGGTCCTCATCACATGCGTGGTCTCACCTCATCTTAGTGTCTGCTCACCAAGAGCACGTGTTTAGATGTTCCTTAAGCTCTAGATGAAGTGCTGGTTTCCTGGATGCCTGACCAATACGTGCCTCACCAGAAATGCACCTTGCTATAGTGGGAACCTAGACAAGTCTGAGGTAAAAGTGAGTAGGAAAAGGGTGAATTACGAGAAGGGTGAATTATGAGAAAAATGTTTTCCTGGTTGACAACACCTGTTTTCAAATATTTGAATCAGCTTGCTGGTTTCTATAGCTCTGTAAGTCTGTTAGATATATGATACCCATGCTGACTGAAATGAATATTTAACCAGTCCCTCTCTTACTTGCCACACATGACCTGCCTTTCACTTAAAAGTGAAATGTGTTACTCCCCTAAATAAGAAGAATCAGCATCCTACACACATATCCTGTGTACATATCCATATGCACCCTGGGACTTATCCAACTAGTAATTTCAGGAGGAACTCCTAAGGATTTATCCAAGACAATCATACATCCAGGTGCTTTGTTTTCATTCCTAGATGTCCCCGAACAATCCGTCTGAAAGTCTCCTACAAACTGTTCCTACTGTCCTGCCTTTCTCTGTGATTATGACATACCTTACAACATTCTGAAAGGATGCCAATGCAGCACAGAATGTCTCAATATGAAGATGTAGATGACTGCAGGTAATTTGACCTTAACAAACAGTACAAAACCCGTCTATAGTCTTCTTTACTATCAGAATGCTTTGCAAAAGCAGGGCAGCACTTTTTCCCTTGAATTTACATTTTTCCCTTTAGTAACTTCCTTTCCTTTCAAACTTTTCCTCTTACATTTTTAAATCAAATGGTACTGAAATCCTCCAAACCCCTTATGTGCTCATATAAGTCTCTTTATATCGCCATGGAAAAGGTATGTATTTCTGCAATATATTTGCTTTTGAAAATTATAGTGTTCCTAAAAGCACTATAATAAACATTTTGAAAGCTTTTTATAACTTTACTATTCTTTCTTCCTGGATGAATTGTTTTGTGAACAGATAACATTGGCATGAAAGCTAAAGCTCTCAAATCAAATTTTTGTAGCACAGATTTGTACACGCTCTTTAAAATTTTATTTCCTGCAATGGATACCAAAGCTTCAAATATTAATAAGATTTTAATATTACATAGAAAAAGACAGAAGGTTAAGACGTTCTTATACATTAATATAATTCCTACAAAGTAAGAAATGGTTATGGATTATCAAGGCTTGATTTAGCTAGTGGCCCATCAATGAAAAATAACAAATCTGAATGCAAGGGCATGAAGAATGCTGAGTTACTGTTTCATTATTCACTCCAATCTCATAACTTCAGTGACATACAGGGCATGAAATACATTGTCAAAAATATATAGTTCAGAATACAGTGCCATTAAATATTTTATCCAATTGGCAACAGTGCTGCAAAAAGACTGAACATTAAACTGAACACTGTTCTTTAGAAAAATGACATTGCACTGTGCTTTCCAGCTCTTTCTACAGATAAAAGTTTTCCATCAGCAATTTCCTTTTAAGTAAAGTTAAGCAAGTCTCTCGCTCTCTTTTTTTTTTTCCTCCTTGCGAATATGCTGCAGAAAGCCTCCACCTCTAGGTAGAGTCTAGTCTCTACTGCAGGACGTAAAGGAAAACTCCTTTCTGTGACTACTGGCATGCATATTTGACTTCTAGTCAGCAATTGTTTCTTATAAGGTGAATTTAGAATGTTTTCTTGGCATGATAAACAGTAAGGAAATTCAGAGTTCCAAAATGTGATATCTATTCATGCAAGGGAGAGATTACATACACACTAGTAGTTCAGGATTTCCTTATTTCCTCAGCTCATGGTGAAATAAAACTACTCTATTCTACACCAGTGTCTTACTATGTACCTTCTCTGCTTTTTTTTAATCTTATTTTGCCAGTGGCAGTTGGGACATTTAAAGAAGTTCCTTGTCATCTTTAACTCATAGCCCAATATTTTCTTTGCATTGTCTCTTCTGCCTGGTTCTATATAACTTAAAATTGTGTGAATTATGGCCATCAGCATATTTTAGAAGATTGTCCAGAAGCCCTTTAAAGTCTGCATTGCATTCACTGCAGGCAGAGAACAAGAAAATAGTCTATTCTCACACAAGTAAATAGTAATTTTTCTATAAATCTGTAGTCAAGATTTTCACAGGTTGTGAGCAAAAGGGATTTCTAAGAAGGAACTTAAAGGATGGTACTGAGATGACTTATGTAAGTTTAGGGAGAACTTTTCCCAAGTGGGAAGGATAGTGTGAGAAAAAGGATTTTGTCTGAAAATCTGTCCTCAGTGCTATGTAGAATGTCCTGCCTTGACTCTTCTGCCCAGTCAAGTTTACATTAATATGAGTGTGAATTTATATAACTCGGTATAACCCGATAATATGAAGTCATAAAATATTTTAACGCCTATGGAAGAGGGTTTCTAACTTGCTTAATTGCTGTTAAAACATAAAGTGTAGCCAGTTAGTGCTTGGGCAGAGAAAAATACAGAAACTTTGTTCAGTTAGGTAGCTGCTCACACATAAAGTATATACAGGACGCATAAAAGATGCCAGCATCCATGTTCTGAGGAGTCTTGCCTGACTGGCTGAGGGTGCCTCCACAAGGAAGCTGCAGAGAGCACGCCTGTTAAAACCCCTCAAATGCTGACTGTCATCCTGTCCAGGAGCTTTCTGTTTGAGCTCTACCCTGTTCCAAGGATCCATACACATTGCTTCAGTTGTTCATGTAATAAAACGGCAGCATGGGTCTTCTCTTGTAATAGCTAGACACTATCTTTTTATCACTCCTGAAACGTAGGCTCTCATGACTTAGTTTAAAAGGACATGTAGTGATAGGACAATGGGGATTGCTTTTAAGACGAAAGAAAGTAAACTGGGTATTACAACTAAATTCTTTTCTGTGAGGCTGGTGAGGCACTGGTACAGGTTGCGCAGAGAGGCTGTGGATGCCCCTACCCTGGGGCTGTTCAAAGCCAGGTTGGATGGGGCTTTGAGCAACCTAGTCTAGTGGAAAGAGTTCTTGCCTGTGGCAGGAGGTTAGAACTAGGTGATTTTAAGGTCCCTTCGAGCTCTTATCCTTCTGTGATTCTATGATTTTAGAGCCACGGTTTCTTTCACTATTCTCATTTCTTGAGTTTTTGCTTCCCAAGAGCTAGTCCTGATGCATATTTCAATGAGTTTGAATTAGTGCACATTATAGATTATGAGAAGGTTGATAACACTGTGTGTTGGGGGGGGCAGGGGGGAGCTGGGTTGCAATGCAGTAGATCAAATTTTTGTAAAACTCAGGGTGACTTTGTTAGCAGCTTGCTTTGATGGCAGATATACTTTTTGTTAGGCAATGATTGTCTGGCTGGTGTACGGTTCTATCTGTATTGCTCTGTTAATAAACCACATGTTGCTGTTTCTGGGCTCTGGAGCTCTTGATTAGTACTCAGCAAGTGAAAGACCTTTTTGAGGGCTTAGGGGTGAACTTTAGTTCAAAATTTTTGTGAGCCTTCTTTGCTAGTACAATCTTTTTGCCAGGTCACAAGTGTGCAAGGGAGATTATGGGAAGCTGACATTTATATTGTTTATGGAGGGATGAAAGCTAGTTTTAAACAAATATCACTCCAGCCTCTGTGTGGGAATCTATTGCCTATGCAGACACATTAGGTGCATGGGGCAAGAATTTCATTTCACCACATCAGAAGCAGTGAATTCCTACCTTGTCATTGCAATTTTTCATGTGTTTTCAAGTTTCTCTGTTTCCAATATGCAAGTAAACTCATCTCTTCAACCTATTGCCACAAGCTGCCAAAGAAAGCAAAAAACCTCAGCTGAGATTCACACCTAATGAAAACATAAAAGGCAAGCGTTAATAGCCACATCCATTGAAATGGGTCCTTTACAAAGGAACTTTGCATGTTTTGGAACAAGCTGAGACAATGGCATGAAATTGCTTTCATCTTCTTTGCCGTCTATCTTGTCTACAGTCACTGGGGAGTTTTCCAGTGGGAGAATGCAACTTCAGTAGCTCTTTTGCACACCTCCTATACCTCCTAAGTCTTCCTAGCTAGTGAACTGTTAAAAAATTCCTACATTTTCTGATCAGGCTTTAGTCTGGGCAAAATTAATTATTGTAGCAGTGCACACAGGACACCAAAATGTCCATGTATTTGGTATGATTAAAAGTTTGAAAATTAGTATACTTGTTTATAAGCATATGTTAATGATTTTAACGAATTAATTGACTTTATGTTTGTGCCTATCCTGTATTTGGTTTTTGCAACACCTCATGAAATTTTGTTTGGCTGCCTTGGAGATGTACAAAAGTAAATGTTAAAGCTTCTTATATACAGATATTCAAATGGACTTTCTTAAAGTAACTTTTTCTGAGTATGTCTATGCTCACATTACTGCACACAGTATTGCTTTTGATTGATTAGTTGGTTTGTTTACCACAGGATGCCAAAGCTGTTCCAAGGATGGGCTACCTGCGTACTCGCAAATAGCCTGTATGGTATTGCCATAGCTGGTCTGTTCCTCCTGCCGCTGATGCATGCCCTTAGGATAGCAGAGTCACATTTAACCATCAGGGAACAGAGACAGGGGATATGACATTAGATAGATACCTGTTAAATTGTTTTTTGATAACAAGCACAGCTTGGAAAGAGAACTGCAAAGCAGGGGATGTGCTTCTTAAAAAGCCCAAGTGTTGCTCCTACCTTAGGACAAAGTAATGTATATGTTGACTTGACTACGGTAAGCTACTGAATGCATTTGCTGACATCATTATGTTGTGGTAAGACTAAAGGGCTCATCTAGCAGGAGAACAGTGAAGCCTTGTTTTCCTCCTTGACCATTCTAGAAAAGACAGGGCTTTCTGATGCCCTGTGTGTGCTACATTTTTATCCAGGAAATTGTTTTAACGTTAATGGAACAGAAAGTATGGACAAATCAACCAGAGAACAGTCACAGTACACAGACAAGTAATAATGAATTGGTAGAACTATTAAATTAAAAAAGAACCTGGAAAACCAAGCAAACCACAGTCTGTTTGCAGGAATGGTTTTCTGCAAGTTTTAAACAGAGCAGGGTTAGGCAGATGCTAAGAATTTTTTTGAAAATGTTATCTGGAAATTTTTTTCCATCCTATATATGCAAATATTTAGCAGAACATCTACCCACTGGCAGTATGAACAGTTGGTAAGAGCCACAAAAACAGTGTCATTCACAATGCAGTTTGCCTTCCATTTACAGTATTTTATCAGGATAAAATTCCCTCTTAGCCCGCCCCCCATCCCCCAAAAATCAAAGAACTAAGTAAATAATTCTTCAACATGGTTTGCTGACATTTTTAAAATTAAAAAACCCACCATAAACAAATAAAAACCAGATAATAATTATTTTTGTAATAGATCTTTATTACTAATACATTTACAGCAGTGATTAAACATAATATCATGTTCAGGGGACTTGTGTATATAGGTGTTAGCAGAGAGAAAGTAGTTACCCTTTTACCCTTACACTGTTCAACTCAATAAAATGAAATTAGAGTTGTAGGAGGATAACAGGATTATTGTGGAGTCATCATTTCCTGCAGCATTTATCCTTTGAATTTGGCCTTTGCAGGAGTTCATTATGCCAAAATTGATAGATCATGCTTATAGGAAAAAGTCATCCGAAACACCCGAGAGCTATTGAACTAACTAAATAAACAACTCGAGACAGTGAATGTATAGATGTGAAATAGGTTTATGTGTGTTTGTGCACATATATTTATATATATATATCTGCATATGGATGCTGCAAAACCTGTCCCAGGTACTTCCTTTTAATTATCATTTGTGAATATAAACAGAAATTTAGTTATGATGGAAACTAGCACAGTGCTTAAAAAAGATAGCAGGAAATGACAGAAATATGACAACTCAATGGAAAGCCATTTGACCAAATCTTCCTAACAGCGAAAAAACACAGATTTTTCCTTCCTTCTCCCGCCCCTTCCTGTTCTAGATAATTGATGAGATGAATACCTCAGAAGCTAAGGAAGACTGATGTGAACCTTCAGGGGATGGAAATACTGTAGAAAAACAATGCTTTTGGTTCAATCAGTCCTAAGGGAGCGGCTTTCAGGCCTTCGAGGAGTGCCAAGCCTGATCTCAACTTTAGGATTTGCTTCTGAAGAATTACAGAATATCCATGAAGCAAGTGCCTTCCAGCTGTTGTAATATACCAATCTTTAAAAACCAATTGTCTGCATTAGTCACTGCATCAAAGATGGGATTAAATCCCAAATCAACTTTGCTATGCTCATCCCAAGACATCTCAGCTCTCTGAAGAAATAATGACTATGTCTATCCTCTGGATTCCATCTTCTCTAAACAAGCATATCACTGCCCAATTTATTGTATCTGTGCTAGGCTGTTCACTTTATGATTAAATGTTTTAATCTACTGATTCTTTTGTATCTAACAGTCTATTTGAGATATCAACTTTTAGAATATTCTGTGACCTCTTTAATAGACTCATTCTCTATAAACATCCTTAATAATTATTTTTTTATGTAGTTTCTTGTTACTCCCTATCTTTCATTTCTAAGGTTGAAATAACAACGTCAAGCTTTAGCATAATCCATCAATTTATATTAAAGGGTTGGGAGAAAGCTGTCAGCCAAAGAAAGACCTTCAAACCTTAAAAGAGTTTACAAGTTCCGTGATCAAAATGCATATTATTGTCTCTCTGCTATCCCCGCATTCAAGTTAAATGTCCTATAAAATGACAGTGCTGCAAACACCCTTAATGCATTGACTGAATACAGGCAGCAAAAATAGTTTTGGTTTTGTTCCCTAGTGTCACAAGAAAAGAGTATGCAACCAATTAACTTCAGTGACAGCGTGCTGAGTAGAACTTCCTGTGCAGAGAGGAGAGAGACAGAACACACTGAGTGGTCTCCTGTTTAGGGTAGTGAGCAGTTAATCCTATGACTGGTTTGGTCTCAACCTTTTTATTTGAATGTTTGCTGGTGGCCTATAAAATTGATTAATGCTGATTCATTGTGAAAACTATTATCCTTTCACTTTTTTGCAGATGAGTAACTTTTTTAAACCCACAAAATACTGATTTATTATGTACTAACTACAATGTAGCTCATACCTCTTTTAAGACGTTTTGAAAGATTTAGTGGATGTCTGACTTTGATTTTTAGAGTGTAGTATTAATCTGCTTTACAGTTTTTTATTTTCTAATCAGTACATGTACATAATACTACAAAAGAAGGATCCCATGCTAATTCTTGGAGACCAGGTATTTCAGATTCTTATTTGCCTGGATCAGGGTACCTCTCATGAAAATGAGCTTGTGAAACTGATATCTCTAATGGTTTCTTTCTTGTGTTAAAATTAAACTTCTTGCAACTTTCACATATTAAAATAGCTGGGTTGAAACTGGATCTGATAAGCATCTTTGCAGACTTGGTTATAAAACGTAGATTAAATCTCTTGCAGCAAACTTTAAAGGTCTCTATGCTGGGACTTCTACTAATATTCTTTTAATTTCAGGGTTTTTTTCCTTGTTCTGTGATAAAATATATAGTTAAAATTGATTTTGATTAAAATGAAAGATGATTTTTAATCTAAGATGGCTGAAGATTATAGAATGATGGAGGGTAATGAATATTAGTTATCACTGAAGATAATAGGACTGTATCCTGGGGCTATGTTGTACTTCTACTTCGTACCTTCTCAGATGACACTGAGTATTTCTGATGAGGATGCTATTCTAAGGAGAAGACTAATTGTGGAAGAAATTCTTGATGAATTCTTAGAGAATTTTCTTATGCAGTTCAAGATTTTTCCTGCTTCTTTAGTTGCCAGAAAATCTGTATATATTAATTTCAGATGAACACACAGTACATTAACAAAATAAGACAAAAATGTGTGTTTTAGACACACATTTAGTTTCCCATATATTTATCATAAAGCAAAAACTGTCATGACTTGAGGTATTGTTTCTTCACTACACCAGAAAACAATTGAGCTGATTTCTTATGTATTGTAGCATTTTGAAATAATGTCAGCCAAAAGGAATACTCATAGAGCTCCATTGTGTACCTCTTTCTGGGTTCTTTATTTTCTTGTGGAGAATGATACTGCACTCATTGAACTTCTGTGAGTTAACCTACGGATCAGTGACAATACAGAAAGAACTGTCAGAAGTATCCAAACCAACGGCACATTTATATAAAGCTATCTGACATTTCAAAAGCCTTTTATTTTCCTACATTTGCAAAAGTTCATACTGACTTTCTTCTCTTGTTTTTAGAAGGCAAAACCCTTTCTCATATGCAGTGTCTTAGAATGGCAGAGGTGGCTGATCCACATAGATTGGACAATATTGGCAAGAATGCAGTCAGGAATGAGGAATTAATTACACCAAGTTTACTACTCCAGAATATCAAAGGCTGGCTTCTGACAATAGAGATCATTCCTGGATTTAATCAAGTTTAGTGCAGTGAAAGGGGTCTAGGGAATATATGTTTTAAGGATAAATATAGGGCATTATCATACTTATAATGAAGATAATCCCCAACATATTGACTGGGAAGATTTTGACTCCTTTGGAGAAGATTAATCTGCTGAAGCAAAACTGTAGAATGAGAAACTCAGGACTTCAGTTTACCTCTCAATGTCTTTTTTTCCAGATGACAACAATAGAGAATTTCTCTTTTGCTTTGGAGTTTTTAATGTACATATAGCTGAGCAGTTGTTGCTCTTTTCATAAATGAAGCTTTAAAAGGCCCATCAGATACAAGCAATTGGATTTCAATTGCCACATTGTTGTCAATGTTGTCATCTTTTCCTATTTTACATATCTGTATAACTACAGCAGCTATGTTTTTTACATAGATAATTCAAACACAGCACAGAAAAGTATTAACATCTACCTTCTTTATTAACTGGTAGCTGTTAATCTATCTATGGGGCCTGTAATTATTTATTGTCCTCTTGTTATTACTTTGCCTTAAGGAATACAACAATCATCCCTTGGGAATAGGAAGAATAAATCAATAGAGAAAAAGTCAGTGATCGGTGTCATCTGCTACCAACGAGCCCTAACAAAAATGTTTTCTTATGGTTCAGTATGCTGGGCTGCTTTACATAGCTGTTAGAAAGAGGAAGGACAAGGTGATGTTCAAGCCATGTCTAAATTAAAGCAAAATGCTGAGTATTTTTCTATGACAATACCCTTTACCTGAAAAGAATTGTACTTCTAGCAAAACAGAGTTGTGCTTACTTTTTTTTTTCCAAGGTTTGTTTGCTTTTTGTTTTGTTTATTTGGTTTTGGTTTTTCATTGTAAATTATTTTCCAGCTGTGTAGAGTGCTGTGTTGCTATCTTGTCTGTAATTTAAACACTCCTGTTTATTTTTATTCCACGTCACTATTGAAATAACTTTCTTCCCTGAAATTTCTGCTTATGGAGTCCCTCTGGCCTCTTTCCTTGAGAAGGCCTATTTTCCTTGAGAATCATTATTACAGCTTAGGGTAGAAATCCAGACCCTCTCTATAGTCCAGGGTTATATAATTAAGCCCCCTGGAGGCAATTAATTCTGTGCTTGCATTACAGACACTTTGTGTGGGACAGTTGCCTCTCCCACTCCCTCTCCCTGACTGTAAAGAGGGCCTGGATGGCTGCTTTAGGTTAGCCTCAAAAAGGCAGGCGAATGGGTCCTCTACAGGTATCTCCACTGCTTCTGGAAAATGAGATGCCTCTCAGAAGGCTGGATCCATCACCAAAGTTAAAAAAAGATAAAATCTGCACCAAAACTAAAGCCTGAGCTAATCTCATCACATCTGAGAGATGACTATAATCCTGTAATGGTCTGGGCACACCAAACTTCCCTCTTGCCCTCTGTACTCTGGCCCCAAATGTTTAGAAACATCTATGTGGCAATTACTATCACAGGAATACTTCCAAAGGGTAAGTTTCTCTTCTATGACTTAAAGGAGTTAGTAGGTCAGTCTCTTCTCCCAGCTTTGCTTTGTTTTCCCCCCTGCATGTTTCTGTGATATTTCTTAGGATCAATGAGTTCTTTTGTTTGGAGGAACTCAAGGACTGCATATTTGTTCTTGCGGGGCTACAGCAAAAGCTCAGCATCTAGTCCTATTTAGCTCTTTACAATGTTGCTATTTTGATTTTGTTGCTTCTTCATTATTTTAACCAAGCTTTTCTTTTTCAAAAGTAACAAAATAGGCCATTTGATGCCACCTACAATTTCAGAAGTAGTCTTAACAGTACTCCCTTAAGCAAGAGGTGCTTCCTCACAGCTTCTCTTTTCTACTACCAAAACTATTTTCAAAATACAACCAACTCAGATGATTGCCCTACATTCACAACAATTTTCACTTAATTTGTTCACAGTCACGGAAATTAGTGTAGCCCTAGGAGGACTTATTCAGCACCATTTATTAGAATTCTTTGCTGTGGAATAAACTGCAGTCCTTCCAGTTCTGTAGCAAGAGGAGTGTGAGCATTTTTGGACTGAGAATGCTGCTAGGAATACTAATAGGAGAATGCTGGTTCTGATGCTCAACTTACCTGAAATTTTTGAAAGCTGTCCCCAATGTCTGTAAGGTACAGATGCTTGCAGTTTGTATTTTATCTATGCTTGATGTTTTCCTGATGTGAAATTTATTTGTGCAGCAAGACAACTCTCAGACCTTTCCAAGAGCTTGTTGCAATTAAAAGGATATACCTTTAGGTGATTGATGTGGCTCATGAAGCAAGCTCCCTGCACAGAAGTACATTTCTGCTTCTGGAATATCCTTGGACATGATAGCTGTTTAAAGTTTGTTTTAGCTCGATAACAGGAGAATATTCATTTAGTAAACCAGAAAAAGAAATCCAGAAAATACAGACAGTTTTTGCTGTTCCTTTGATTATTTTTTCTTTCTCATATTGAATGCTTTCTTTCTATTTGCCTCTGAATCAGCAAGGGAAATTTTAGTTTGAAGATTTGTGGAAAAAGCTCTAATTCTTGGAAGAGCCAAAGCTTGAGTATTTAATCTTAGAACAAACAAGGTATAAGATTGAAGGTCAGGAGCTTGGGCTAGCAAGCAAAACCATTTGTCTAAATCTCTCTCATCAGTAACAGACTGGAAAGGATGTTAAGCATCCTTCTTACTTTTTTCTTTATGAGCAAATTTTTATACTGAAATATCTCAAACTTTCCTCAGGCTAAAGGTTTTGTTATTGAGGAAGTGATGATCTTCACGTAGTTCACATTCCCGTACTTATTTATTTGATTAGTTATTTTACCGGAGATCTGCATGGTCACTTCTTAAACTGCTCAGTAATCCTAGCAGTTCCATGTGGGAATTCTCAGGGTTTTGTTGTTTTGAAATTAACTCTTTCAAAGCTTAAATATCTATAGTAAAAGAGAGACACTTTCTACAGTACCTACTGTCAGTCAGGATGATTTGTATTAGTAGTGCCCTTGAACACTTTGGAGAATAACTCTTAAGAGACTGTCTTCTTGGGGCTTGGACAGTGCCTGCAAAACCACACAGAGCCACCAGGCTCTCTTATAGTTAATAGAGAGAAATATGATTTTGCAGAGAAATTCAGAGTTGGAGAATTTTAGAAGTTTTCAGTCACTCTCTGCATGTGTCTTTCCCTCCCCGGTGAATAAAGGACTCTGCAGAGACCAGTCTTGCCAGCTAAAAACAGTTGTGGGGGTATCCTCATGAGGCTTGTAAATTGCATAGATATTTTTATACATTTTAGGGAATGCCTTTTCCCTTCTATTTGAAATCTATCTGTCATGATCATAAGGCATTTATTTTAGGACTGCTGTGAATCATTGTGTGTGTTTGTAAGCTGTATTTTTACTATTTGTATGACACTGAAAGAATATAAAGCTGATTTCAGTTGTATTTCAGAATTTCTCTATTCGGAAATTATTTAGACCTATAGTATAAATTTGTCTAAACAATTTAGCTTTAATCAATATTTTCATTCCTGAGCAAAAAGATAAGGCTACAAATTTGAAATTGATTTTTTTCCCTCTCAGTATTATGTGAGGCTGCATAGGGTGCTGGAGTGCTGGAGAGACAATTGATCTGCATTTGGTTCTGTTGGTTTATTTGGTTTTGGTGGGGGATTTTTGTTGGCTTTTTTTTGGTGTTTTTTTGATTAGGGGTTTTGTTTGTTTGTTTTTTCTCTTTTTTTAGAAAGTGCTGTACTGTTATTTAAAGCTATAGAAAAAAATCAGTGCATGGAGAAATGCTTCTTTTTTCTCTTCTTTTTAAGCAAAAGAATTCAGATGATGGTAAAATTAAACAGAATAACACTTCCAAAAATGGCAGAAAAAGATAGGAGTAGGAATAATGTTAAATATCTGTTTCAAAAAGCCCAAACCTTGCTTTTGTGATATTATTTATATGTGTTTCTTGAGACGTAAAGTTTACCTTCAGTTGATGTGGTTTCTTTCTAAGCATTGAGAATGTTAAGAATCTTTTCATTCAGGTTTCGAAGCTTGCTCGTGCTTTTCAGTGCCAATTCTGGTAGCATTTTTTGGTTCCACAGAAACTGCACTTATATGCGCAGGCATACTCCCACTGTGCATCAGTTCTCTTTCATTTTTTAATGGAGTTTGAGATATTTTAACCTCAGTGAAGAAAAGAAAATAATATGCAACTGTCTTCCACATTTTTATTAAAATTGTTTAATTACAGTTTCTTTCATCATTAAAGTCTCATTTGCAAACACCTCTGAAATATGTATTCCTATGTAAATGTGTCTTGTTTAATTATTAGCATGTCGGTGATTCACGTATTTGCAGCATGTTTAAACTATTGTAGCATAGGTAAACAAATACCATTAGCTTCAGTATTTTCACAGCATAGCAGGCATTTATTTATGTTTTTCAGGGTTAGCCTTTGCAATCCTTGCAATCTCTTGCAATACAAACTCCAGTGAGCTGAGTAACAGTAGACCTGCTGGGCAACTGATTACTAGCTAAAAAAGGAAGAACAACAGCAATAAGAGGAGCAATGAAAATGTTGCAAACTGTTGACTACTGCTTTTTTTTCATTTCTATTGTATTTCATATAGTAGCTTTGGTTATCAAAAATAGGATTCCTAAAGTCTCAGACCAGCCAAAATTTCCTGTACTGAACTACTCAGTCTGTTACAAGAGCAAAGCTCACATTTATACTTTCCCTTATCCATCTTTTCAGAACCAGGTAGCAGCTATGATGGTTCATAGCAAGGGCATTCAGATAAAAATTGCTTCATTAAATGGAGGAACTTAACCATGACCTAGCTCAGGGAAGTGGATTAGGTGATATCTATGAGAGAAGAGGGGAAAAAAAGAGAAAAAAAAAAGAAAGGGACTTTCTTGTTTATGCACACCATGGTCCACACCAGGATCCTAGTCCAGGACCACCCAGAATTGTGTTTCTGTTTCACAACTGGATGCTCAGACTAGTGCCAGGGGCAAAAAGGAAGAATCATCATTCTGGTGGGCTTAGTGAACTATCCACTGTGTATCACTATCAGTAAGGACTGCTATAGCTGTGAAATGCAGCAACTAATTTCAAGGCTGAAAACAAAAGGGATGTCTCATTGAGACTTTACAATTGAGGCACATAATGCAGAAAAAAAGCTTTGTTTCATCTTGCTCCAAAAAACTCCTTCTCAGCCCTCTTTTGTGCTCTGTGGTATCTCTGCTCCCTGTAGTGTCACTCGAGAACAGCCATATTCTGTGAGTTGATTTTCATGCCAAAGGAGATCCTCCACAAGCCTTCACAAGAGCTGCACACTAATTTCCCTGACGGGTAAATAACACAAAAAAGATGTGCTCCTGACACTTGATTTTAAGTTCAATGTTGCTGGCTTCCAACAATTAGCAGGATTGCAGTTGCAATACAGAGAGACTGGAGAAGACTGGGAGCAGAGAGGACTTTCCTTATCTGCTGTGACCTTAAATCTGGTTTCATATTCACAAAAGAGAAGGAATATAGTTGTACATTTAAGATATTCCCAACATCCTCTCTCAGTTGCCTGGTACAGGTCATGCCTCTCTTCTAAAATGTTAGAGAAAATTAAGCAGATGGGAGAACTTTTTGATTAGAAGGGAAAAGTTCTCCTCCCTTTCTAGACCTTATTTTTCTTATTTCTGTTAATTTGAGGTGGTCTTAAGAAGATAAAGGCTTGAGACAACATATATTTCCAGAAATTACATCTTGGGTAAGAAAGTGCAATGGCATTAATACTACTGGCAAGCAAAGTGCAAGGCCTTGCAATCCTTTTTTTTCTTTGCATGTGTATAATTTATAATGATCGTTATGCTCATTCTACTGTTGTATATTACTGTTGTATTGTTCTTTATGATATTTGGATACCAGCTTGGCTCCAGGCAGTGACTACAATTGAGTAAGTTTGTGTTGATACAGTTTAAGAGAAAAAGTAAAATTTGACTTAGTACTTTCTTTCATGTATGTAGAATAATAATGTTACTTCAGATAAAATAATCAGAATGAAGAATGAATTAGATTGACAGACTTACGCCTTAATAGCTGTCAAATGTGGTTTCATTGCCCTGAATTTTTCTCGTGTACATTGTGAAATTTATTTTTGTTTTAAGAACCTGTACCATGTTGTGTTATGTAGTGCAATTTGCAATGTAAAATAAGAGTAAAATTTCTTGGGTTGTCTAGCTAATAATTTTGATATCCAGTCACAATTTTCTCCATAAAAGGCATAAAAATTAATTTTTTCTTTTCAATTACACAGTTTAAACTAGTTGTGAAACCCAGTCAAAATAAAACCCGTTCTCTAAAATTTGTGTTCTTACAGTGTTATTTAATATATTCTATATTATTCTTTTAAGCTAAAGACTTTTTCTCAACCTAACTGACAAATTTACAGTCTGAATTAGATGTGAAACACTAATGATCAACCTAATTTTTCCAGTTTTTGAACTTTGTAGTATTTCACAGTATCACAGGATCATTTAGGTTGAAAAAGGCCTCCAAGACTTTTGAGTCCAACCTGCGACTGATCACCACCTTGTCAACTAGACCAGAGCAGTAAGTGACATGTCCAGTCATTCCTTGAATATCTCCAGGGATGGTGACTCCACCACCTCCCTGGGAAGCCCGTTACAGTGTCTGACAACCTTTCCTGTGAAGAAACTCTTTCTGGAAAAAACAAAAAAAATGTTCCTTTGTTATTTTCAAAAATGGAACTTTTTTTGGTATGTATTTGTAAGGCATCTGCATGTGCTTGGCAGGCAGGAACTGGGCAATTATTACGTGGAGAAAAAAATAATTAAAGGATGTATAATGGTTTTGAGCTTTGAGTTGAAATTTTGGTGTCACACTAGGCAAGCTAGTCTTTGAAACTCATTTTCATTTTCATATCTTCCAGTTTCCCAGAAAGAGAGTAAAAATATTTTGAAATAAATCCATTAAAGTGGAGTGCTCAACTGCTCCCGTTGTGGGAGGCCTCAGCAGTATGAGGAGTATTGTGTGTGTTCACTGTTGCAGCATCTCAGTGTCTGATGCATACAAATCAGTGAAACCTGAACTCACCAACAGTTTACTGTCACCTTTTTGTGCCCCTGTGGGAGATCCATTGTGTGGTAGTCCTGGGGTAGGACATTTTGCACACTTTCAAAGCATCGGCAGTAGGGAATTTAGAACACATTTTTCTAATATATGATGTGTCTGTATACCCATATATCTGTAAAGTTGCACTGTTGAAGCAGCTCTGCTATTTATCCCTTAACCATGTTCCATACTGAAAGTAAGACTGGTAAAAATGGGTCTGTCTGTGTGTAAATACAATGAGAAGGAAAAAGCTGTAGCTGATTTTCTTGTTATGCAGAGGCTCAAAGTTATGCAGCAATGAATGAAGCACTCTGCTGGGCACCTTCCTTAGGGCTATTTTAGCAGATTAAGGAAAGTCTACTAGAGTGCAGTCATCTGTGTTGCTGAGCTGTGAGAATGGTTGCTAGCCTGCATTTGGCTCCTGGTGTCAGGCACTCTCCCAGATGATCCCACCATGATGGGCACGGTGTGGGAATTTAGGCATTCCAGGAACTACTCACGATAGACAACAATAGACAGTTTGTACACTCTTTTTTTCTTTTTTTTTTTTTTTTTTTATTTT
>VZRS01008637.1:162871-189046 GCA_013398055.1 Ifrita kowaldi | reverse complement strand
CCTCCCCCCCCCCCCCCCCCCCCCGTCTTTATGCATTTAGTATTAAACAGTGTTTGCCATTAAAAAACTAATTTCCACTCTCCTAAATGTGGATGATGTTCCTCACATATATCTGGGCTACTCTACATCTTTGGATTTGACATGTTTATGTTTCGTTTTAAAAGTGTGAATTTGTTTTATTTCTGCTTTTCAACTGAAAACCTTATTTTCCCCAGAACCTGATGTGCAGTTCACCAAATTGTCTAAAAAGACATTTCAGACCTGTAGAAGAATTGGATTAATTTTAAAATGCAGGATTTTAATTTATTTCACATAAGAGAACAACCCAATCAGTACATTACTACACACTTTCTTCATCTTGATAAGTGATATTATGTATTGTTCCTGGCTCTTCTGTTCTATGGATTTTGAGTGAAACATAGCTGCTGAGTCATAATGACTTCTAAGACAGCTTATGTAATTAGTAACTGTTGGAAGAGTAAAAGACTAAGAACTAAGCAATGTATCTCAGTTAAACTGTAAATATTGAAAAAGTGACTGTGTTGTTCTCAATAAATTTGTGAGCAAAAAAATTGACAATCCATATTTCTGAGCTATTGCTTCAGATGATCTGGAAAGTGTTGTTGCAGCAACTGTCTTATGCCACATTGCAAAGAAAATTTGCAATCTGTGGTTGCTGAGACGCTAGTAAATAAATAAATAAATAAACTCAAAGAGTATTTGATGGAGATTTTTTTGCGAGATTCAGGTGCATATTGTAGACACATGTAGATGTGAAATACTATATATTTATTCTAGACATCTTAGGGAGAAAAATTTTAAAAGAGACTAAAAGAACCAGTTCCTGGAAGGAATGGCTTCTTGTTACCTTAAAAATATTCCAGAGAGATCGCTTCAAAAAGCTGAGCCAATTAGAGCAAGCTTGCTTTGACAAACAATAAATGTTAGACATTTTAAGTAAGTTTCTTGCTTCAAGAGGTTCCAGGAGACAGAATCACGTACTATTTAGCCTGCCAGATATCACATATGTTTAAAAAATACAAATACAAAAAATTGCAGGAGAAGATCATCAGTCTCCTGGAATAGTAGAAAAAAGTTGTATGGCAAGGAACTTCACAAAACAAGTTTGTTTTAGCTTAAGTTTAAACAAACTGCATCAGTACAGATGATATGTACTGTTACAGGAGTTTGAGCATTCTTCATTAGTTTTTTATAAAGTTAAAAATTCAGCACTGTAGAAAGCCATTTTGTCATTAGGAAATTGAGAAGTTTAGGAACAAACTTTTCTTGTGCTAGGGTAACAGTATAGTTCAGACTAAATATTGGACAAAACCGACATTAGATTGCTCAATCAAAGAATACAGTCCCTAAAGAAGTGGCAGTGAATGAGGATCACTCCTGTTCACACACTTGGTGAAGATATGCATATATCCAGTGCTCTGAACTAGTGGCATAGGGACACTTTGTCAATATTGCTACAGTAAATGTTGAAGTGAAATGACAGATTTTCCTCTTGGGGCTCCCATGAGAAGCTGATGTGTAATCATTATTGAGACTTAATTTCTTTCTTGCACTTAGCTGGAGGGAATGTGAAGCTCAAAGCCAGAAAGGAATCTGCAGTCTGACTGAGAGCAGGAGTTTTGCATGTAACTTAAAGAATGTGACTTGAATCTGCAACCTGGTAGATGCTGTTTATTGTTTTTGTTACAGTCCAATACATTCATCAGTGTATTGTCTCCCTCATGCATTGCTATGACAGATAAATATGATCAAATGTAGGGGTTAGCATCAGGGAAGATGATCCCAAGACTGAATCCTATCCTGTAGAGAAAGCGTTAATGAAGTCCTTAAATAGGAGCAATGTGATCCAACAAAAGATCTGATTGAGAAGAGAACTGAAAGTATGGAAAGTAAAAGAGGACTGATTTATGTAGAAAAAAGAGATGATAGTTGGACAGACAGGAAACGGCTAAAGAAAATTTGGAGAAGGTGATCTCTTAACTGGGAAGCACTGTGACGAGAGAGATATCTGAGTGGGGAAAGGTTTGCATGGTATGGCACACAAGATATACAAATTATCATCTCTTCAGCTGCAAGATCTCAGGCTATGACAAACTTTAGGTGGAGAAATTCCAAAGGAGGTAACAAAATCAGGATGACATGATAGAAACGTGGAGAGTGGGATGAATGTTAGAGATTGAGTTAAATGTAACATGGCAGTTTTCAGCTTCCAGGAAAAGTTTAGGTAGGTGTAATTGTTATGTACCTTGTCTTTCCTCCACAAAATATGAATGATATACCTGTTTTCCATGAGGATACAGGTGGCCAAAGTGTTCCTCCCAAACACACTCTTCTCAAGATATACAGCTCTCCTGAGTCTAGCACAGTCCCACAATTACCATGAGATCTCAGGCCTGTAATCACATTTCGACAGTCTTTGATCTCCTGGTAGAACAACTGCATTGTTCACTTTCAGTCATGCGAGACAGTAGTTTACATGGATGGTCAAAATAGCCTGCATTGTAAGGAGCAAGGCAGGAGAGGAATAAGATAAATACTAAGTTGGAGACAATCCCTTTCTAGACTTTGTGGTGTGTCTTTCAACCCGGGTCAGCTTGTCTGTGGTACAAAGAAACTAAATATTATTTATAAGCTACGCTAGAGATCCTTTCTATATAACCTTGTTCTGAAGGCATGGTAAATTTTCATATCCCTGTGCAGATACTGAAAACATATTGCTCAGCAAATTTCCCTGAGCAGTCCTGGAGCTTCGATCAAATCAATCAAGAAAAGACTTCTGTAGGTTTTGGGTTTTTTTAGTTGGGCAAGAAGTCTCAGAGGAAAAGGAATAAAAATGGAAAACATCCTGGCATAAAGAAAAAGCATGTGCTTTTCACCTTTAATTTTCCTTGCAGCTGTTTATATTTTGAAAGGTGATTCCAGCTTTCAGTAATGCTTTACTGTATAGAAGTATTGAGTGCTATCCTAGTTTAACTGTCCTGAATCTTGCTCTGTGGCCTTTTTTTGGTGGAATTAAATACATCACAATATGTCCAGGAACAAATGACAGGGAATTTAACATGCCAGTAGAGTCAAATGTGTGATAAAAATATTACAGTTTCCTTTAGAAAGTAATCTGAAGTAATGAAAATACTGCTGCTTTCAGAGACTGAGAGGGGTTAAAAAAACATCTGTAGAATGAGTTGATGCTTTTGAACAAACAGAACCAGGATATTTCTGTAACAGGAATTCCTCAGTGTGCTCCATATATACACTTTTTCAATATTTCAGGAAAAATCTTTTGAACTCTCTGTTTAATCTCCCATCTGGTGTGTACCTCAGCACTTGTTTTTCTGAACATGAGTGGGTATCATGCTTGATACCTGTTCTTGCTTGATACTTGCTCTCAAAAACTACCCATGGGTAATCAATATTTTCACTTGAAGCACTTTTTGTATGTTCAGCATAGAAAAAAAGGATTGTTTTCTATTTAACACTTCTGATACATCACACTGCTTAAAGAGGATGGAGTAAATGTGCCATGTGATGAAACAAAATATATTGTGACAGGAGCTACCATAGAAGCTTTTCTTGCAGAAATATAATGTAAATTTGATTTCAAATAGTCTGTCCTTTCCGCCCATTGACAGATAGCCCTTGAGATTCAGGTAGTTCTCAGAACATTCAATTAAACCAGGTTCATATTGCTCATCATTAGCTTTACTCTGTGCTGATTTTCCATTGTGAGCTCATAAATGCTATCATTAGAAGAACCTTTCAAAAGAGGTTGCATTTTTGAAAGCATTTAATTTGCTTTTCCGGGTGGATTATAACTGCTGTCGTGTTATTAACCAGCATAAAGAATCATGCATCAGGTGTACTTAACATCAAGCTGTTTAACTAGGATTACTCTTGTTAGAGATACACTGTGCTTAATATTCTGTACCAGGTAATGCAAACCAAGAAGCAAAAGCCACAGTAGTTGAAACAATGTATAAAAGCTTTTGTATATTTCTTACTTTTTCAATTTCAATACACAGATCTGCTTCCAATGAACTTAATTGCAGAATTATGAGTTTTTTTAAAAAAATTCACCTGAAATGCTTTTTTTTTTATCAAGCATGGAACGAAAACTCATTTTCTGCTCTTTTTTCCCCTCAGACTTTATTATTTCCAGTTAGTAGACTGAAATGATTGCTTCTATCTCTTGGGTCTAATAAAGCAATTTGGCTCTTTAATGGGCCTTGTTAGGGTTGAAGACCAATGTCTTTCTGGTATTACTTTTTGCATTATTGGTGCACTACCTGCTGAGTCACCAGCACAGAAACCAGAGGTTAATTTCACTTTCACTAAATGAAGCAGATAATCAGCCATCAGAGGATGGCTCCTGTACTGTAAATAAGTCTTGACAAGCTGAGGGACAGCACTGTGGATCACTCAGCCCTCTTCACACCATCTGTCCTCAAATTAAGACAAAGTAAGGATATTAATTTGTTACATTTCAAAAGCTGTACTGACAAACCCACATGGACATTTTTAAATGGCAATGAATAACTAAAACATTTTATTAGGATTTCATTGAGTCATGGGTTATAGTTGTAATAGTTGTGAAAACCTCTTTTCCAACAGTGAATGTGTGGAAAGTGTCTTGACCAGATGTACAGCTAACGACTGTCAAAGCAGATTCATTCCAAATTATTTTGCTACAGAGTATTTTTTACTTAGGTTGAAAGTGGTATGGCACAAGAACCTGATGTCCAATCTGTTGGATATACCAGAGATGTTACATGGAGAATAAACTCCCAGCTAATGGGGATGCTGTTACATGGTTTCAGGGGCCAGAAACATTATTGAAAAATAAGAACTCACCAGAATAATGAATGGTGGAAAAAATTCTTGTAAATTGCTGAATTGAGACTATATCTTATCTATTTCACTAAATCCATGTGACATGAAGGCAGAGCAGTGGTTCAATTGATCTTACACTGAATCACACTGGCTTGTTGTGGAAGTAGGAATGGATCTATTCTAAGAGAATTAGTTTTATACATATGTTTTAATTATTCACTACATGATACGTCTATTCATGTGCTGCTCTTATTTTCAAATAAAACAGAGTTCAAAGGATTCAAAGGTCAAGTATGTATTAGTGACTAAAGCATAAAAATATTGCAGAGTTATTCTAATAATCTCCAAATCAAGCACTATGAAAATAGGAAATCCAGAACTGGAGTCAAGTTGAAAACAAATGATGGCAGAAATAAATTTTCAGTTTTCTCTGGAGCGGTGCCACACAGTATCTACAAGGCTATGAAATAACTACAGAGCTATGACTTATGAGTAATATTGCTTCCATATCTAGATTAGGCTAAACAGCTTTTTAAAGAAAGTATTTTAAATTTTCCTTCTTCATTGTAACACAGAGGTAAAATTGGACATCTAAACGGAATTTAACAACAACCTTTTTTTTTTTTTTTGCATAATGTTTTTTTTAAATGGCTTTGAGGTTGCAGATAATAGGACCATGAGTATCCAGTTTAATGAGTGCTTGGACATCTAGTTTACCTGCTGTCACCTGAATTTAGATGTCATAATCTACAGATGGTTCCTACCCTTCTCCAGCTCTCTTAGAACGGAGCAATTCCCTTCAGTCATGTATGCCTCTGCATTTACTCTATGGGAATCAAAGGTAACAGGCTTAAATTAAGGAGCTAATTTTTCATCTGCTAAACTTAGATGAGATAGGAGCCACCTACGGTTCACAGAAGTACTTTCCAAGCATTTTTAATTAATGTTGATCAAATTCTCATTACAACCAGAGGACTGTCCCTTAATTGTGTCCTCAGAAAAAAACCCATGTAGAAAGTGAATGAAGTGGCAACTAGGTTGTTGATGAAGTTTGTTTCTATGATAAACTTTTATATTATTAATTGCAATAATCCATTAGGTTTTATTCTTAAAACCTGCCAGTAGGTTTGTGAAGTGGCAAGATGTTAAAACCTGTAGGTTTCTTGTACATTAATTGATGAAATGTAAATTTAATGACTCATTATTAGTGAATTAATCCACAGTATCAATACACAGTAAATAATCAGATTAGCAATTATTAAAAAATACTTTAAAAGGGTGAATTTAGCCTATATGTAGTTACTGCCAGGTTTCTGTTCTTTGCACTAAAGCATTTGATCCTGCTGACTTCCTGGAGCCTGGAATCTGTTCTCATTTGGCAAAGTGATGAGTCATACACCAGTAGGTTTTGTTTTTGATCCAGGCCCAGGTGAACTGAACCTCTGTAATAATTTATTTATTGTCATCCTTGCTGACAGCACCTTCTAGTAACACAGTCTTTCTCTTTATTCCTGTTATTTTCTGTTGCTGCTTTCTATTTAATCATCAAAGCTAAGATCCATCATAGTTGGCTCTAGAGACCATATTTTACTGAATTCAAGTGCTTAAGGTGAAGCAGAATTAAATGGTTGGACAGAGAAGCTGTGAAACTTCCCTTTGATTATTAGGAGATTGGAAAGAGAAGACAGTTGTAATAAAACACGTTAGGAAGAGTTGGCTAACTTGGGTTTAGTAATGTTTACCTAAACTGTGCTTACACAAAGTTATTTTGCCTATAATATTGCTAAAATATCCTTTCGGATAAATATTGAAATTAAATTGTATATGCCCCTTTCAGCAATTCAAGATGTAGTTTTTTAGTGTAAAATGAATATTCAGGATATATTCACTTAGTAAATATAAAGCAAAGAAAAAACAGTAATGAAATTATAGATCACTAATTCTCAAAATAGCTGAGTTGAATTGGTTTTGAAAATTCTTCTGATTGTGTGTAGTTTTAGTAGCTTAGCTGATCACAGCAAAGGAAAGATACCCTCCTGGCTTAAAAAACTTGGCTGAAGAGTGTGTTTAAATTAAAAGGTTTGTTTTGCTTACCTTCTCTCAAATAAATCGCCACAACAAGCCCTCCAGAAAAAATTCTATGTAGTTTACTAATGGGAGGTTGAACCCTTTCTTATATGTTGTTTCGTGCAGTCTTCCCTCTCCAAAATGTCAACAGCTGGGGTTCTGATTCCCACTAAAAGAAGGGAAAGAAGCATAAATGTTGAAAGAACAGCATGGTTGGTTTTTGCTAGTAGTGGCCTACGGTGTTACCTGTGTTTCTTATCTGAAATACAGGAAGTGAGATAGGTTCCTTGGAGATTACTACAGACTAGTTTATCTTGAAGAAAAGGAAATTAATTTTATTCTTCAATACCTAGAGAATTTCCTCTAGTAAGTTACTCCTTTATTAACCTCTCTGATAAGATGAATTCTGTTATTTAATGTTTTAAGTTTACATGTAGTTTTTTCTAAATTTAGACTAAGAAGTAACATACAGGTTCTAGGTTATTCTTCCTTAAAGCTCATCACTGCTCCATTTTAAAGATAAACTGATATTCAAGAAACAATTCACTATTCCACAGTTGTACTTATTTCTAGTAAGTGTTATTAGGGAGCTGCAAGCTGAAGTAGTTTCTTAAAGTTTTGGATCCATGCAGCGTAGTCTGTAGATTGGAACTTCCTTAGAGTCTCTCAATACTGACTTGAGAGAAAGAACTTTACAATGAATTTCATTCTTCTTTATTCTCACACTCTTAGTTGTAATTAATTTTACTTTTAAGCACGTTGATACTACACAGAAATGAGCTCTCTCTGAGTGCAGAAGAAAACCTATATTAGCATGTAAACATGAAGGGCATTTTAAAAGTTCTCTAGTATTTTCTCTCTCTTTCTTTTTTGTTTTATGCTCCCTTGGATTACCAAGATGAAACAGAAGAGATTTAAAATAAATTAAAACTTAATTTTGCATGCAAGCAGTGAGCTCATTACCATGGGCAAATACCAGCCTTGTTTGCTTTGAGGAGTCTCTGTTATTATGACTTTGAGGAGTAGCTGCTTGATGGCCCTTGGAGTGTTGTGCATGCCACCTTTCATTCAGCATAAGGCTTCAATAAACATTACAAGAAACTGCTCACATTCTGTTTGAAAAAGCCTGATCAAAACACAAGCTCTTATTTATTTATTTTCTGGGTAACACATTTGTCTGGATATTCAGGACTGCTTTGCTCTTACTCCAAGCAGAGCTTACCTAGTATTGGTATCCTGTTGTTACTGTGACATGGCCATTAACTGTATTTAAGCTGAGATAACAAGCGCAATCCCAGAAGAGACAGAAGGACCACAGAAGAGCACAGGATGGCATTTGGGAGGCTCATTGCACTTCTTTTGGTTCACATAGCAACAAGCATCTACAACCTCTGATGACAGACCAACAGGGAATTTTGGGAATTTCAGCTGTCAGACTTGGCAGTCATTCAAGCAGTGTAGAGAAACGGGGTTTGAACAAGTCCTTTCAAATGATCATTTTTATTCAAAGCTGACTTAAATGATTTCTCCCTTTTAAATCACTTACTCTGAGGTATGTATACTACCTCTCTTTAAGCAACAGTGATTTAATTCATCAAATAACTTCCAACAATCATCTTCTCTCACCAGTTAAATTTCTAATTGTATTGCTTTGACTTATCCTGGATTTATTAATGAGCCAGCATTTTCTCTGAGCTGTATTCTAAATGTTTAAAATTTTTTTTGTGTGCTTTCCCTCTTTCTTGAAAAAAAATCCTTCATCCATGTATATTACCAAATAGCAGTATTTTTGGTACGCTAATGTGAGAAGCATCTTAGGAGCTGTTACAAACTGTTGGCAGACTGGAGACACTCAGGAACTCAATAGCTGCTGTGACACACAGACAAGAGACACAAAGTATTGGAGGTTGAATCCTGCGGTTTCTTATCAAGAATCCTGAGCCCCTCCTATCAAGTGACAGATTGGCAGTTCTTGATCAGCGTTTTACAGATCTCCATGCAGAGAAATGCTATGGAAAGCTGTGCCTCAGAGCATTTTTTCAATTGGCACAGTACATACAGATTTCTTACTAGGTGTACTTTGTGGAGAAATTTTAAAATGCATCATTAACAACTGAGGAAAGCAACATGATTACCAAAGTAACAGTCACCTGTGCAAAACACTTCTTACTTATTCGAATGAAAAAGGATAATTTCCCTTTGAAAAAGAAAATTCTTACTTAGTCGTATTCCCATCACACCAAAGTGGAAATATGCCTTGGGAAAAGCTTGCACTGCTAGAGTTCAAGCAGTTTAAGGCCTTTCTCTGGATGCCTTTATATTTCATCTTTCAGATGTTAGGAGGTTAAGTTCTCCAGCCTGATCTGCTGTGAAAATTACTTATTGCCAACAAAACCTGTCAATAGTGGATAAAACTAAATAAATGTTAAAACCAGCTCAAACACAAATATAGAGAAGGACAAATCATGATTTGCACTGCTTCAGAAACAATTCTAGCTCACAATCAAATCCTACCCTCTTCCTCATGTGGAAGAGGACATTTCTCAATGATGTTTAGCTATGTACAAATTTAAGAGAAAATCATATTTTGTTTATCAGAGAAGCGTGAGGGTCCAGGAGGCTATGCCAAATGGGTTGTTTGTCCATTTAGGATTTTTATAAGCATTTGGCTTTAAATATCTTCGCATAATGATCTTGGAAGAAAAGGACTTTTTTCTGTGTTATCACCAGTTATTTACGCATGTATTTAAAAGCAAAAGTATTTCCTCTCATGGAAAATATGTAAGAAGATATCCTAACATTTCTCATGGCCCTATTGTCAGGGTGCTTTTAAAATGAGTTGATGTGTGTGGAAATGCTTCATCTTCATTCTTCATCTGGTTTAGGGCTGAGGTTATCATTTTTCTGAGGATATTTTCTTTTTTTTTTTGAAATATCTTTTAGGCCAGCATTACAATGGTGTAAGTTTGGATTTTAAAGTACATATGACATACATATATACATACATACATATGGCATAAAGTACATATTTAATAAAACTTAATAATGGCCATACTTAATAAAACACTACTTATTATGTTTCGTACTTATTGATTCTTGCTATATGTAACCCGAGGAGGCAGGAAGGACAGAATTAAATTTGAGATTAAGACTGCTAACTGTAGATGTCTGTGTTGTGTAAACTTCCTTTCTAGTCAGCAGTCAATACAGGCAATGGAACCTAGGGATTTATTCACCTGGCTAGCTAATAGACATCAACATTTACATTGAGTTTAATCACATTCTTTAAGCTCTGCTCTCTCTACTGACTAAATCTCCAGCAACTAGCACGGCAATTGAAAGCACTTAGCTCACCTATGGAAATGCAAATTTAAGTATCTTGTTTGGTGACTCTTCCCTTCCCCGTTGTTTGTTTTAGTGCTTCCTTATGCTGATGTCCACCTGCAGACCACTCCACAAGATGGTGAATGCTGCCCTCCACTCAGGACCTATAGAGACCGAGTAGTCCACCTAAATCCACCTATCTGAAATAGTGTAATAGGAGTTTTTGGATGGAATTTGATGTTCAGAGAGTCAAATAATCATATTTGCCACCTATTCACACCATTCATGACCTTATGACTTAAAAGTACTCACACTGGCAGTTTCTGAAAGCAGTAGAGACAAGGAAGCACTCATTTCAAAATGTGTCAGCCTTTGCTGTTTTTTGGATGGACTCTGACTTTGTAACACTTAGTTTGTAACCTTGTCTCATCCACCACTGTCTCTTCATGTGTCTCCTTTATGGCTTATTTATGTAAAATACCCCCTATGGTACCATCTTTGGGATTATTTGGGTCAGTAAGCCTGTTGCTCATGAGATTTGCATCAGATTTTCACTTTAAATTCAGAAAACATCTAAAGGTGTTTAATTTACCCCTGTTTAGGACATCTTTAGATTCTCACATTTAATCAATATTTAAGTGCTGTTGAAAGGATGATGAAATATGTGCATAAAATTTTATTTGTGGGGTCCACAGATAATGGCATAAATTGACTTTAAATTTACTTGGAGTAAGGGAGGGAGGTAGGAATCCATATGAATGAGAGAAAAGAGGAGGAAAGTAAAATTAAAAAAGGAAGAGAGAAGGGAGAAATTTTTTCCCTGGTGGCTAGCTGATACGTTAAGGGGCGGGGACACCAGAAGAACATAGTCAACACTCTTTCCAGTGCAATGGTGTAGCAGGCAGTGACAAACACCATGATTTTTCCAGACATGCTTTTTCCCTGGTACTGTATGGTTTTCCTCAGGACACAGAAAATCTTGCTGGATTTTTCCCTATTTATTATGCTTTTAGCACTGATGGGAGCATGCTTAATTAGGTACAAGTATTACACACAAACTGGTTTGCTGAGTTTTGGGCCTGCATGTTGTTGGGTAATGCTTGTCAGTGACCATTATCTGGAATGTTACTTACTAATTCTGTATTCCTGCAGTATAAACTAAAAGTTACAAAACAAGGGACAGGGGACGGGATAGGGGAGATGTTTCTCACGCCAGTGGAAGTAGCTTCTCATGAGAATCTGGCATAGTTACATCAGAACTGGCAGGTGCAAGGCCATGAGAACAGCATGAGAAAAAACCACATGGGAACAAAAGTCGGAAAATACTGCCACATCAGCTGTAGTCAGACTAGAGGATTGCAAATGTAGGGGCCTTATCTTTAGGAGGGTTAAGACACTTGAGGCACTGTGCAGTTTAGAAGGATGTGCTTGAAGTCAAACACACATTTAGATGCACTGAGAAATGGGAATGATCTTCCAAGTTGAGAACCTTGAAAGCTATAGTGTAGTAATATGTATTTAAACCCTGATGGTGTGCACTAGCCAGGCTCTCACTCAGGACCCGACTCAACACCTGAACTCAATTGTTATTCAAATAGAGTTCAGGCCACCTCAACCTAAAGTGCTCATTAACCTCCTACAAACAGCTGTAGCTGCAGGGTGGGCACAAGCCCTATAAATCTAGCCCTGGGAGGAGCCGAGGTTGGTGTGGTTGTTTCTGGTTGCTGCGTGTTGCTGGAGCTCTGCTCTGAGAAATCATAAGCCAAGAGTCAGAAGACTGCGAGCTCCAGCACACTATGTTATACAAGAAGTTTGACTGTTGTCAGATAAAGCCGTGAGCTGTATGTGGATTTGATTATTACATGTTTTTTCCTCCAGAAATTTGAACTTACTATGACTGTTTGCAGTACTGTATGAATGGCTGGATGGTTATCAAATCGTTATGTGGTATCCTCAATCTGCCGATGGCATAAATGTCATATATTTTTGCAGTAATACAGTAAATATGTGTTACAGGGTCTCCACTACTCAGTAAAGATTTATTAGCATCTCACACACCATGGGATAAGGTTTACCAAGACTATTGAGTTTAAGCACATTATTCAGGTGCACTGTGACTTCCTTTCAGAGGTTGCTAAAATCAGTAGGGTTGTAGGGTGGAATTGCACTGCCCTGAATCAGGGCTGGTGATCTAGAGCAGTTGTTGAGATGTTTTCTAGTCTAATATAGAGAGACTGGCATTCTCAGGATGTGATTTGTTATATCTGAAGTGTTGGATAAAGCACCTGTTCATGATTACTGCTTTCTAATAAATTAAACAAGGACAAGGGTGGATGTGTGAAGAGGCAGAAAAAGAGGGTGATCTGGAGCCAAATATATATTGACATCAAATATATTGACACTTTAGCTGGGTAACATGAGGGAGTGCTTCAAGAGATTATTTTAAAAATATACAGATATCTAAAAACACTTTTCATGCAGCACATTATTTGGACAATAATTTACTCAGGAAGACATTGAAAGTGTCATGGTCATTGTACTTACTCCATTCGTAGTTTAAAAGTTAGTGTTTTTCAAGATGCCCTGAAAATAGCTTTACTAAGTATAGACTGTCTACCTTGAGTTGTGGTTACCTCTGAATTATAAACATATGCATCATGATTGAGGTATTTTTAAACTGTTGTGAAATAAAACATCTTCCAAATTACTAGCTATCAAGATTTCTGTCTACCCAAATTTTCACTTTAGTGTCCATTTTGTATGTCTGCCTGGGATGAATTAAGTAAAGAATTGCTATGATAATTACATTTCAGGTTTTAGTGAAGTTTCCTTTCCTTCTCTCTACTATTATATAATTCATATTTCTTCTGAATAAGAAAGTTAGCTTTGCAGAAATACGGCAAGCTAAACAGAGATCAACTCTGAACAATATTGTTACCACCTGTTTTGTGGAAGTTCAGTGATACAACTGTGTTAATTTACTAAAGTAAGAGTAACTGTTTTCAAACATGTGGCACGTGCTTACTCCTCATGGACCTCACCAGACTAGTTTGCTGGGCAGGGACTCAGATGGGCTTCCAAATGAAAGCCAAGCAGTCACAGTAGAATTTGAAACTAATGTCATCCTTTTGGCTCTTTGCTGGGAAGGGTCTTTAGATCTTCATGCGAATCTCAAGTAAATGTGACCCAATGCACATTCTTCCTGTCAAACCTGGCAAAGTTGCAGACACAATAAATTGCACAGAGAGAATGGAATTTCATTTTTTGTTTTAGTTAACCATAGCAGGCTCCTCTAATAAATTAACATCAATATTTTATTAGCTTTTCATATTATAAAGAAGAAAAAATTACCAGCCTTTAATTAAGGCTTCATCCTTTCTGTTGTATTCTGTTGCATTTTTAATTTTTAAATTTTGCTGTAGAGTATCATATTTGCACATTAATAATTGACTTTCTTTTTACCATTGCACCAGATAATTTCTCTATTGATTTCATCACTTAACCAAAAGAACGTGTTTTCATGTTTAATTGGCAAAATGCATCAGATGAAAATTTTCCAGTTTAGTTTACCTGTGTTAAATACAAACTCCCACTATAATATGAATCAAGTTGTTGACAAAGACAGATAGACAGTGCCCATTCCTAGAATAATGGAGATGAACTATTCTTTTGCAGTGTACATCCTTTATTTATTAATAGGCTAAAGAGACTGAGCAGATCCAATAACCTCATTTTCTGGATACAGAGAGTCAGGCTGATCTGATGAGTACATGTTCAGCCAGGTGTTACTCTTGATTTGCTGTCAAAACAGGTAGATGATCCTTCTAACAAACAAAGGATATCTTATTAGGAGGTGTAATGTGCCTTATTCTAACAGGAATAGATACCATATGGATGGCTCTCTGTCTCCCATTGATTACTGGGGTATAAAAGAGCTTGGGCTTAGCTTTTGGCCTTTGGAGGGTGTCATGGTTTAACCCTAGACAGCAACTGAGCCCCACGCAGCCACTTGCTTACTTTGCTCTAGTGGGATAGGGAGGAGAAAACTCATGGGTTGAGAGAGAGACAGTTTGATAGGTAAAGCAAAATCTGCACGCACAAGCGAAAGCAAAACAAGGAATTCATTCACCGCTTCCCATGGACAGGCAGGTGTTCAGCCATCCCCAGGAAAGCAGGGCTCCATCATGCATGATGGCCACTTGGAAGACAAATGCCATCACTCCTCCAATTTCTCCCTCTTCCCTTCAGCTTCATATACTGAGCATGATGCCCTGTGGTTGGGAATACCTCTTGGGTCACCTGGGGTCAGGAATCCTGGCTGTATTCCCTCCCAGCCTCTTGTGCACCCTCAGCTCTTTCATGGTGGAGTAGGGTGAGAGACAGGAAAGGCCTTGTCTGTGTCAGCAATGCTCAGCAGTAGCAAAAACATCCCTGTGTTACCAACACTGTTCTCAGCACAAACCCAGAACACAGCCCCATACAAGCTACTACAGATAAATTTAACTCTATCCCAGTCAAAACCAGTCCAGATGGTCAAGGCTGGGTGAGACTGACTTAAGCTTTAAAACTTTGTTGAGCCTAAGTCTGTGAAGTGCTTTGCCCTACTGGAATCAACAGTAGCAAAGTTAGGAATTCTGCCCTACTCTGTTCAGGCCTCTTGCAGTTACATGCAATTATTCTTTTTAAGTATACATTTTTCCAATTTCAAAACAAAAATAAGATTCTTTTTTTTTTTTTACAGAATCACAGGATGAGCTGAATTGGAAGGGACACTAAAGCTTTATTGAGTCCACATCCTTGCCCTGGGCAGAATCCTGCCCACAAGTCACACCGTGTTCCCAAGAGTATTGTCCAAATGCTCGAACTCCACCAGGCTTGGTGTTGTGACCACTTCCCTGGGGAGACTGTTCCAGTGCCCCACCACCTTCTGGGCAAAGAATCTTTTTCTAATATCCCACCTACACCTCCCTTGACACAACTTCAACCCATTCCCTCGGGTCCTGTCACTGGCCCCCACAGAGCAGAGATGAGTGTCTGCCCCTCATGAGGAAGTTGCAGACTGCAATGAGGTCTCCCCTCAGTCTCCTTGTCTCCAGGCCTAACAGTCCAAATGACCTCAGCTGCTCCTCACATGGCTTTGCCTCAAGGCCCTTCACCATCTTTGCTGCCCTCCTTTGGACACACTAATAGTTTAATATCTTTTCTTACATTGTGGCTCCCAAAACTGCACACAGCTCTCGAGGTGAGGCCACCCCAGTGCACAGCAGAGTGGGACCCTTCCTTTCCCCAGCTGGCGATGCTGCGCCTGATGCCCCCCAGCACAAGGGTGGCCCTCCTGGGCCAGGGCACTGCTGACTCGTATTCAACTCTCCCTCGACCAGGACACCAGGTCCCTTTCCATGGCTCTGCTTTCCAGCACCTCATTACCCAGTCTGCATCCACGGCTGCCCCACCCCAGGTGCAAAATCCAGCACTTTCCCTTGTTGAACTTCATACAGCTGGTGATCGCCCAGCCCTCTCGTTTGTTGAGGTCTCTCTACGGGGCCTCCCTGACTTCGAGGGAGTCAAGAGCTCCTCCCAGTTTTGTATTGCCTGTGAACTTGCTCAGTATCCCTTCCAGTCCATTAAATAGATGTTAAATTCAATATTTGCAAAAGAAACCAACTCGCAAACTGAAAAGAGAAAAAGTATTAACTATATCTATTAACTATATTTAGATAAATATACTTGAAGCTTGAGTAGTAAAGAAAGGGGATTTGTGGTGAATCATACTTCGTATATTTTAATGGGGTGATCATTCAAAAAAACTAAAGAGAAATTTAAGCAGGTAAGTCTTCCTACATTTATGTGCAAAACCAGCCCTGTATTTTCAGTATGTGTAAATTGTTATGTATCTACAAATGTGAAAGAGCATTTAAAACACATTTTTTTATTTAAGGAGCTTGCTTTTACATTGCAAAGCATATTTTAATTTGAGCATCAAATACAATCTTTATGACAACCCTTTGAAATTTCATATATATGGTTAACCTGCCAGAGCTGTTCTGTTTAATTGGCGAAGAAGAAAATGCACTCTGCAGACTATAAATAAATAAAACCAGATTTCTAGAGAAAGACATTATTGGCAGGTTGGTAAAGGGGTTAATAGAATTCCACAAAGGAAGTTCCCTTTTATCAATAGATAAGTGGCAGATTGCTGACCCTGCTAAAAAGCTTTGTCTTCTGTGTTTGTAGAGGAGATGACATTTCTCACTTTTCTCATGTTGTTGATTTGTGTATTGTTTGAAACCAAAGGAAAACAAAAAACATCACAAAATCTCTAATATTCAGATTTGCAGTAAAGGCAGATACTTGATAACAAAACGTTAATGTACTCTAGAAAAAATGCTAGAGATGGAGAAATAATTCCTTCATCAGGATCCTCAACCCTTCTCCATGTACACTTAGGTCTGTAAATACACCTCCAGGAATTCCAGGTACCACTTCCTGTTCTAGGTCCAGTAGTTTTTTCTCTCACTGACTCCGTCCTAAGTGATGGTAATGACAATACATTATTTTTACTTGATTAGATAAACAAGAATTTCTGCTCTTCAGTGATGTTCCAAAAATATGTTTTCTTGAAAAAGTTCCATATTCTATTGTGTGTTTTGCTTTTATTGTATCATTTTTTTCAGTGGTTGACACTGTTGTCTGGAAATGCCTCCTCATTTTGGCATATCCTAGGTGGAAATCACATTACTATTTCAAAACTAAGTCCAGAAGGATGAGTGTGTTGCTGTACCTCCTAGACTATTGCAGGAAGTCTAAGACACTAACCTTGTTAGCAAGCAATTTTCTGAGACTTCTGGGTACATCAGTGAAATAGAAGCTGGCAAAAGCAAGCAGAGTTCCCATTTTTCACACAGATGAAAGCCTGAAAGTGTGATATTATGCTGTGAAGTGGCTCCACAGTTGTTTTGTTTTTAAATTGTTATTGTTTTTATTTTTGCACTGTTCTTGATGGAAATTGCAGATGCTTCTTGACATAAGAAATGCCTATAGAACAAGGTTGGACTGATTTTTTTTTTTTTTTTTTTTGGTAGATGAAGTCAAAGAACATTATTTTCCAGCTTCAGGAAACTACCACAGTAGGACCCAGGTGATGTCATCCACTGTGAATTATTGGAAATCCTTCCCTGCGCTCAGTTTAGGAGATGAAAGTATGCTCTTTCACCCAAATTCAGAGCTCCTTTTATTTATACAGCATCTATCATGTTTCATCTTGTGGAAGTTTATGTGTTGCAAAAGGCAGAAAAGTGCTGAGAACAGTAGACATGACCCTTGGAGATGTATATGTAGGTGTGTGTGTATGTGTACATTTCATGTGCTACACAAGATGGTTTATTCAAGGAAGTTCAGTCTGAAAGACTATTTTTTTTCTCCAACTGGCATACACAGTCTAACAATATTTATTATTTTTCCTTATAAACATTTCTTTCCTTGTTAAAATGCACTTGTAGACAATATGTATTATTAAATTATTGGCCCACATATATGATGCAATATAATAGTTATTGTACGAAATTTAGCCTGACTTTAGTTTTCAAGACAAGATTCAGTCTCTCAAATTTTCTTGTTGAACAAAGCCTTACCCCATAAATCTTCCCAGCCTGATTTCCATATTTTGCTTTTTATCTTTTTTACAACTTATTTATTTAAAAAAGCCCTTAAAATACATTCAAAACACATTAGAGATAAGTGTAATAATCTATATTATCTGTGCATTTATTCTGCAGATTTTCCCAATAACTGTTCAGCTCTGCACAAAGTACAATTTAATGTGAATATGCATAGTAGGATTTGAAATCTTAATGGTTTGTCAAAGTCCTAATGTTATTAGGATTTGTTACTATCAGTACTGAGAAAGAAAAAGGAGAGAGTTGTTTCAGTTCATCCACCAGTCAAGAAAACTAATGGTCTTTCTTTTGACATCTCCAATGCCATCGTTTATGATGCAGAATGAAACATATGTAATTTGCATATGTCCTTTTACCTTTCCAAAATGTATATACTTATGCAGCACAAATGATTCGCACTGTTTCCTTACAGAATAATGACACTATATATTTCATATATATGGTGAGCATAGGTGTTTCTTTGTGTCTTCTTTCCTCTGGATCTCTCTTTTCTTGTATTTTTTTAGATCTTGACATTTTGATCTTGGTGCCTGCTGTTTTCCTGAGCACAATCACTTCCACAACATGCTGTCCTGTATGCTTTCCAATCAACTTCACTATGTAGGTGGCACTATAAGAAATGAGATGTGGGACGGGAGTAGAGCTCTCCTCAAGTTCTGTAATATGCTGGTGCTTGTTGCCCCACAAACATCAAATGATGTAAAGGAGTCAGCTTATACACGGAGAAAGAATATTAGGAAAAATTGCTAAAGTTAATATTTACTGAAATGGGGATCTAATAAAAATAATAAAAACTCAGCAAAATCTTTAAAAACTTGTTTCTGAAATGTAGCAAGTGCTGTGAAGGGAACAGAAGATGAAATCTTAAATACTAATTGAATCCATACTTCAGTTGAGTACAATTTACAGTCACCCGCAGGGAAAGCTTACAAGTTTTCTTGGCATCCCACACTTTCTAGCAACCTTCTGCTATCGCTTTTGAAAGAGATTTTAACTTCCCAGGATAGCGACTAAATGAAAATATTATTTCTGAGTGTTCACTTTCACACTACAAGTAATACTCCTTCTTTACAAAAGGGCAGTGGTGCTGTGTGACTTAAAGCATCAAGCAAGACAAATATCTGAATTTCAGTGAAGTTTATTTTCATTCCTTTCTTCTCAGAACTGACTTAACATTTCTTAAGTTTGTACTTCTAATTCTGGCAAACATTATACCAGATCATGATTTTGGATAATTTTAAGCAGCTGAAAGCAGAGCACATTTTATCCAATACATTCTAAATTATGCTGGGATAGCTTAAGGCGTTTCAATCTAAAGTCAGCATGCATAACTTGTCTCTCTCTGTTGTGCTTTCTAATTCCATAATTTGCTTTTCAATTAATTAAATTTTTTGGCTTCAGCCTTTCCATAAATGAATACTTTTATTTGCTGTCACTTTATCTGAACCTATTCACTTGTGTATTCAATATACTGTCATTTATGTTTGTCTTTTGTTTTCTCACTGCATTAATTTTCTACAAAGCCTACATTATTTTCCAGTCTTTCCAAAGCTGAGTTTTTGGAGATATTCAGGTAACATAATCAGATGCTGTACCACTCCCAGCCTTTGCAGAGACAGTGAGAACAACTGGCATTCTGACTTCCTAGGAGTAAGACAACAGAAAGTCTCCTTTGTTATGATATTTGAGGTCTGCTCAGTAAATCTGACAGCTAGAGATGGCTGTTCCATTGGACTAATGGACTAATTCTGCTGGGGCACTAACTTAAAAGGCTACTTCCTGAGCAAAGAAGAACAATGGTTTTCCAGTCTATTTCTTTCTTTTTTTTTTTTTTTAATGCCATGTCTAGTTCCAGAGATGAGATGGTTGATGTAACTGAACTGCTGCAGGAGTTGAGCCTGCATACACTTATCAAGCCAATAACATAATTAGTTCAGTTTTATAAGTAGGAAATTCCTTTGAATGCATTCATATGAAGGATGAAAAGCAAAAATGATTTTGTTGTGTGAATAGGATAGCCTGGCATCACCACATATTCCTTTTTTCCAAGAGTTTTAGCTGGCATCCTGGACTGTACATCAGTGTACTTCATTAATGTAACCAAATTTAAGTGATCTTGTCTCATTCATTCCTTTCAGCTCAATTTTTTGCTTTTTTTTTTTTTTTAATAAAACATGGTCTTCAGAATAATCAAAGAATTCTGTAGCATTGCCTGCCAAACCATGTAAAATATCAAATACAGAGGTACTGATAAAAGTGAACCCAGATAGTTATTTCTGATACTATAGTTAATACAACGACATAATATATGTCAAAAATCCAGTGTGATGCTATACATCTTCAGGTTATTTTGAAGTAGCTGCGACCAGCAAGGAGACACTACAGCTCGGTTTACCGGATACAAAACCTTTGTTACTCATAAACAAATATACAATAATATTCCTGGTTTTCCAGACCAGTTTCTCACATATATATATATAAAATATATATACATACATATATATATTTGTATATATATAATAAATATTTTTATTCATTAGTCTTAGAGGGATTAATGACTTTAACATGTTTTAAAACCCTAAAATAATACCTTCAATTTTTACCAGAGCCCTTTAACCATGCTCTGGATGATACCATGGCATGTCTGCTTGCTGTGGGGCTCCAGGGAAAGAGCTTCCCTGGCAAGACAGAGGAAGTGACTAAGTTTGTTCAAACTTGTCTAAACTTTGTGAATGAATGCAGCTGCACACCCATTGTGTCAGGATAAATGTAGTCTGTCAGACGAGAGCAAAGAAGCAGCAAGTAGGGTCATTCTGTGCAAGTTTTGAAGAAATATGCCCATATAAAATGTGTAAGTAATCAGAAAATCTCAATTTCATAAATTAAAAGTACCAGACCTCAGATTGATTTTTCTCCAGTAAGACACTGAATGTTTGGCACCCATGATCTGTGTACTCTGAAAATAATACAGGAAAATATCTTTGGTTATGCTGAGATAGTCTGAACTTGTATAGGGTAGCAGTCCTGTGGGTCTGTTTTCAAGGCAGTCTATAGACTGAGGTGAACTGCTTCTGTCAGAGAACTCACCTTTGAAGCTTTAGCCATCATCCAGTTAATGCATAGTCTCTTCATAGTGCAATATAGTTGCTATTGATAATGCACTCCAGATACATATATGAATTTATATAAATTCAAAAACTTATTAAGCAAAACTTAATAGGTAGACACCCCTGGAATATAGAAAATCTGGGTTTTTTTCCTACGGATTTTTAAAAGTGTGTTGATCAGTGCTTAAGCCAATGTGTAAACCAGAAGGGATATTAGAGGCAGTAGCAATTCTTTTTCCAGGAAGTGTCATATATATCAACCTGAACACAGAAATATCACTGTATCTCTCATAAAAATGTGTGTGGAATAATTCAGAACAGGCAGAATTTCAATCTGCTGAACCTGGTACAGTATTGAATTAGCTTTTCATCTGGGAATTACAGTTGGATATAGTGTTATTCATTACAGCTAGGCTGTCTCTAGTATTATTTCACATGCATTGCTTGGTATGTATAAGTTGTTCTGTCTTTCCAGATGAGAAACACAATTCATTAGAGAATAAATAAGTGAAGGAAAATGTATGAATCAGGAGTTATTGCCCTGAACCTTGTTTTAAACAGGGTAGATTTCTAATGGTAAGGTTAAATCTGCACTATATTAAATAGGGAAGTCATTGTGAACAGTCTGCATCATGTGACTAAACTAAAACCTTATATGAATGATTTATGTCTTTCTCCATGTGTATGGAGGTAACAAAAAATTAATGTATGCATAGATAAAGGAAAGTTATGAAACTTTCTCAGGTGTTTATTTTTTTGAATTGCTTGTCTGTGTTCTGTTTCATAAAGCTGACCAGAACATGAGACTCGTTTGATGAGGAATGGCAAGGCTTTAGATCGTCTCTGTTCATTTTGTGAAGAAAAATATAAATGTTCTTTAGGATTGGATCCTAAAGACTAATTGGATTCTTGGTCTTTCTCTGTTAGAAAATATCCTCTTGATATTTTAAAAGAATCTTTCACTGTGAAAGTGTCCCAAAACTGGGCTGAAATTTATGGTCAAAAGCATAAATATGATCCCATCTTGAGCT
Source organism: Ifrita kowaldi (assembly GCA_013398055.1). Classification (NCBI taxonomy): domain Eukaryota; kingdom Metazoa; phylum Chordata; class Aves; order Passeriformes; family Cinclosomatidae; genus Ifrita; species Ifrita kowaldi. The sequence continues at coordinate 166,993 of VZRS01008637.1, read as the reverse complement.
CTCAGAATGAAGATTCAGGTTCAAAGAGACAGTCCAGATATTGCACAGTGGAGACTCTCATTCCTGTGCCAATTACTATTACTTCTTCTGTGGTGACACATCCTCTTACTTCTAAACAGAAATTCCAGTTTTTATACTCTCTGGTAAAGTTGTCTTTAGATATCTTCTACAGCCTTTTCCTTCTGAAAACCAGAAATACTTCTTTTTATTACTCATCTAAAAGTTTCTGACCAGCACTTATAGAAGAGAGAAAGAGTAGCACCCTTTTCCTGAAACTAGTTAGGTTGCCAGAATTTCCCCCTTGCTTTTCCAACAACTCTTCCACATTTCAGAGAGGATTCAATGTAGATCATAAAATAACCTCCGCCTGAGAAAGAGGTGGTTGCTACAGCTGACTTATGCTTCTATACTGACTCATTGCTCTCCTGGTCCTTTTGTCATGGTCTGACGTGTGGCTGCTCTGTTGCTTAGCCAGGGACGCTGGCTGTATATTGGAGGGTGGTCAGCAAACAACTTTCAACGGCTGCCAAATCCACCTATTTACACTGACCATGAACAGAACTAACACACAAGTAATTTGATAATTCTTTGGGAATTGTTTCTCTGAGGAACCAAATAAATTATTTTACAATGCCTCCAGATACTTGCTACTTTCTTTGTCATTAACAGGGTGCAGCTGCACTGCACTTGGAGTACTGGAAGAAAAGATGTAAGAAAGTAATTAAAAAATCTTACAGATAGTTGAGAACTCTATGTAAGTATCTTGGCTGAAGTAGTTCATCTACCAAGTACAGATTTTGTAAGGATTTTTTTTTATTCTCTTTCATTATAAATTATTAACACTTTATAAGATAAAATGAGCTTGTGCATAAAATACAAGCCGTTCATGAGTGTGGTGCAATTTTTTGTGTTTTCATAAAGCTTTTTTTATATTGATAATGTAAGAAAAATCTTTTGACAGTGCAGTGGTCCAGAGCTGCATCATGATGCGAATCTCTGACTGTGCTCTGCCAATTCCTTTTAAGTTCACCTCAGTGCAACAACCAGTCACCTATGTAATGCATTCAAGGGAGTTACAGACCAGTGAATTCAAGGAATGTACTGTGGTCATTTTAGGATAATCTTACACTTTTATCCATCCTTTCTTTTCCTATTTTCTTCTACTGTCTTGAAATCTTAATCCTGATGTCCTAGGCTTAACAAGAGAAAATTTAGTGGTGTGCCCAGCACTCACAGGATGGGGCAGAAGCTTGTCTCCACATGGCAACAGAAAAAACTTGTGAAGTATTCTCCATTCCAGGTTTGTTATGTAATTTATAAGATTTTTAGAGCATAAGACACATGTTTATATACACAGTATACGTATGGAATTCTCATGGGCATCTGGTCAAGATAAACTTCTCCCACAGGCTAACCAGAGGTTCAGGGTCAAAAAAAAAAGTACAGGCACATATTCATGCACCCTTGCAAAATAAGAACTTTCTGGTGACCAAACATTCCACACTTACTGATTTAGAGTAGCATAATGTGTGAATGTGTTCTGTCATGCTCCCTTTTTAAAATTATTATTATTTATTTTAGTTATGTGCTGGTGTTTTTATAATATGAGCAGTGGATGGAAAAAGCAATAAAAAATTCATAAACATTTTTAGCTTGTATTCATTATAGATTTTTCTGATCTTGCTCTTGAGATATGCAGTGATTAAATACAAAGTGTGTGCATGTGTGTGCTTATACTAAAGTATGTGTTCTGTAGGTATCTTCCATGTTAAAGTTTTAGGAGTAAGGTATTTATTGGTGTGCACTAAGAGTCAGTAGCATGCTCCACATGAACCAATTAAATGTAGCACAAACTAGTAAACAACTTCTTTGGCAATGACACCCCCTGATAAGAGTTAATATTCCCATCTGCTGTACTTTTCTTTTGGTAGCAGACTCTTGCTTACATTGCACTCTGTGCCAGAGCTCGCAATCTTCTGAGTCTTGAATTATGATTTCGCAGAGCTCCAGCAACACACAGCAACCAGGAACAACCAGCTCCAACTTGGCTCCTCCCAGGGCTGGATTTATAGGGCTTGCGCCTGCCCTGCAGCTACAGCTGTTTGTAGGAGGTTAATGAGCACTTTAGGTTGAGGTAGTCCCAATTGGATTCAGGTGTAGAATCCTGGTCCTGAGTGAGAGTTTGGCTAGTGCACAGCAGCAGGGTTTAAATACATATTACTACAGCACTCTGCTACCCAGGAGGGGCGAGGTTCATAGGAGCTGCGTACCAGCCGCTCTCTCCCATTGCTGGGATTGCTACTGCCAAAGCAGCTGCAGAGGTGTCTAATTCCTTCGCAGACTGAATAATGGCGTGAGGTGGTAGGAAGTGTAGACAAAGAGGCAATAATGCATGAGGCTGACGTCCTGCCAGTTCCACAACAGGGGCTACTATACGTGCTGATGTGCATTTCATCCCGAGCCTGCAACCCTTAAATGTGTGCCTTTTTACCGCAATTAAGAATGTCTTTCTTATACTGCTGCTCTACCTCTGGGCTGGAGATGTTTCCACCCCGTTACTTTTTGTTTTTCTTCATCTTATTTCATTCCCCTCTCATGCAGACCATCAAGTCAGGTAGTGTGATGAGCCTTGAAATGGTGGGAAATAAAGTAAGAGAGAGGATTGTATTTTTCTGGGATGCAAGAAGGGATGAGTACCTACTCCTTGACACAAACCCGGAGTTTAGCACTATTCTTTAAGCCTCTATATTTTTAGTTATTTCAGTTTCTACAAACAACAGGTGAAAGTCATGAAAGGGAGCGACTCAGTACTTTACAGGAAGATCTTTTGGCTCTCCAGTTAAAAATACAAAAACTTGTCGTGATTTTTGTGTGAGTGGGTGTGTGTGTGGGGGTGGTATCCTGCAGACTTTGCTATCAATATAAAGCCCTGTTTGTAGTTTTCAGGTTGACTGGTTGCAGATGTAAATGGCTTGAAATCCTCAGAAACGAAAAGAAAGATAGCAGTTTGAGTGATGGTGATCTGTCTTTGCACACTAAAATTTGGAGGAGCCTCATTACTGAATGGTTTATTATTGAATAGAGGAGTTTGGTACGGATCTCTATAGATTTTCTTACCTCTAAGCTCATTGAGAAGCTTGAATGACAAGCTTGGAGGTCCCACATTTTGTGGCAGAGAAAAAATAACTAGAAAAATGCAAGTAAAATGGTAAACTGGGCAGATATCGCAGATCCCCTTGAACTCTCAAGAGAAATGACCCACCAGCTACTCGTTAAAAGTAGAGAAGAATGAAAATCAGGACTGATGTTTGAGGGTCTCATCAGTGTACATTTTCAAGCCATTTATGTCATGTGATCCTAGATATAAGAAGTTAATAATAGATAAGCAAAGCCACTGCCCAGATATCTGCCAATCAGAAACAGAAAAAGTTGAGCAGGCTGAAAACAATGCCCAGGGGTTAAACACTATGAATTTTAAAATGCTTGGCAGAACAGCAAAGTTGCAATCTCTGATTAATTCTTTCACAGCAGATGTGTAAATAGACAGTAGAACATGTGTTTAGGCCATTTCTTAAAGAAAGAATTTGGGAAAGAAGATAAACCACATAACTAGACCTGTATGATGTCAAATTAGCTCAGCTGGTTAGACCATGGTGCTAATAATGCCAGGGTTGTGGGTTTGATCCCCATATGGGCTCTTTACTCAAGACCTGGATTTGATGATCCCTGTGTGTCCCTTCCAACTCAGAGTACTCTGCGATTCTGTATTTTCCATAATGTTATTACACTGCACATACTATAGCTTGAAATAGTCCACAATTGTGTATTTATTTACTTTTCCTTTCTGTTTCTGCTGTCCATATCATTAGGGAAAACTACTAGCACTGGGGAAAAGTGCAAAAGGAAAATGTTTATACATAACTATCTTCTGTGTGTTCAATCTTTTCCCTAGGGACTAGAATGTCTGAGCCTTAACTTTTTCCTGTCCAAAGGCTACCCTGAGACTGACCATGGAATTGATACTCAGTGTTCAGCATTTAAGTAAAATTAATCTGAGGTACCACTGCAGTCTTAACTGATATCTTTCCTTGGGGAATACACTGGGAATCCCGTTTAAAAATG
>VZRS01008637.1:6295-162827 GCA_013398055.1 Ifrita kowaldi | reverse complement strand
ATTAATAAACACCAAAGTAATTCATTGTAATTGTAATTGTGATGTCTTCGGTAAAGTCCCTCAGAAGCAAAGGTCCTTCAAAGGCAGCTAGCAGTATCAAGTAACATCCTCATCCACTTGGTATTACTCTTTAAGATGCTTAAATGAGGCAAGACATTTGTGTCCAAATCAGTGCCCGATGTTACAGGAGATTTGAAAGAATTTTGTTACAACTATTTTCAGAATTGCTGCTCAACCTACACTTCTGGATATAGCCAATTTTGATTAATGGCAATACTGTCACACTGCTATGGCTGGCTGCATGATGGGAGTGTGCATTACACTGATGGAGAAGTTCCTAGGTGCCCTGGATAGGCTGTGTGAAAAAATAAAGAGCTAAAGATGGAAAATGGATTATGAGTTCAAGAATCAATCAGCATGTAAAGGACAAGGCTGAAATTACTGGGCATCAGAAAGTGACAAAGACAGTTACAAAGAATTTCAGAAATATCAGTGGAGGATTAGCTGTTCAGTAAACAAATTTTAGCTATCTCACCTTCACACGGCAAAGTCTGCTTGCTATCCTAACCTCCAACTGAACTTTACAGCAATCTATTCAATATATTTATGAGAATCCTGATACCTATACATTAATAAGATCTAGAGAGAAACTTCATTCTCTTTCATCCTTATCACTTTATACCTCTTGATATTTCTAGTTCTACATAAGCACTACTATACTTACAATTGTCAAGTACTATAAATGTTTTTGCTAATGTATAGCATCTCAGTTTTGCAAACATACTTCCCATTCTCACTTAGACTCTTAAAAACACACTGTGCTGTCTGAAAAAGACAGCCTTGATGTAAATTGGGATATCTTTAAACAAACCTACAAGCGGATACAAATAACTCTGCCCACAATTAGAGCTGCTAGACCTGATCAGCTGTGACCAAGCACCACACATCTGTGTTAAGGTAATGATTATCTGAGCTAATGCATTCACCTGGGATGCTGAGCACATTCATATGAGCACAGCACCATCCTCATGTGACTACACGGTTTGGAACTGGTGCTCGCTATGGGTAGAATGAATCCAAGTTGCCTATGTGGAGAGATCTTAATGCATGCTGGGGGGAAAAATGAGTCAGGGGAGTTTAAGTGCAGCCACAATCAGTTGAAACATGCTGGTTTGTTTGTTGAGGTTGAATACTTCACACACTTCAGTTGTTTAAGCCTGAATGCTATTTTTTTTAAGAAGCGAAAATGTTAGAAATACGAGTTGCTTTGAAAAAATCCTTTTCTGGCAGTTTTTAAATGATGGGGTTTTTTTAAATTTTGTTTTGCAATTAGATTTATTTACATTTTTAAAAATTATATGCTGTGACATTGGAGAAACAATAATAATCAGCAGGCTTGTGTTGAAGAAAAGTTTCCTAAAATAACTTTCCTATTTTAAGAATAAAACCTCTGGGTATATAATCCAAATAAATTACGAGATATCCATCACTTCTGAGTCTTAAGGGAAGACCTGACAAACATCTACTATGAATTTTTTGGATACAACTGAAACTGTATGGAAAAGAAGAGGCTAGGCGGGAAGCACAAGTGCAGGGCATACAACACTTGTACCAGGATGATGAGATCTCACATAGGAGATGCCATGCACAATGAGACTTTTGATGAGGTGTCCTCAAGAGGAAGTAGTTTCTGCATTCCACTAAATTTTGAATTTATTCTAATGAGGACAGTTCTCTGTAACAGAACCCAGGTTCTGCTGATCACCTCATGGCAAGTTTTCCCTCTGAGCCACAGAATTTGCTGACTAATGGCAGAGGTAAATTGTTCATTTCTTGGGGAAAATAAAGTATTTCTTGTTGAAACAAAATACAATCTGACACAATATCTCAGGAAGACTGCTGATCCTTGGATCTAAGAGAACCCCTTAATCTAAGAGAACACCTTAGATTTCTTCCTGCATCGTGCTCTGTTTCAGTCTTATGGTGTGGAAAGTAGCAGAACATTTAAATCATCACAAAACCAATAGGAAAAAATAATATTTTTATTTGTTTTGATAACCATTCTGAGTTATTTTTAATTCAGCTATATATGAGCTGAAGGCAGGATATAAAATCTCTAAGTTCATTACAATTGAATGTCTGTTCTCTTCATACCTCTAACAAAGACGTGTGAAGGTCTAAATTTACATTGTGATTATTGGATAATTTTCACTATCTTAGATTCCATTAGTCATCTGCTCAGTGTGAATGGGTAATCTCAAATGGGAGTTAAAGTAAGTACAAAAAAAGACTAGTGTTTGTATTACTTCTGAATTTCACTATAATGCTTTAATCCTGTATGTTAGTGATTTTTCTTTTATCACCTGCATCAGTCTAACCACAGATAGTTTATTGTTCTAGAGAACTGACATTAATGGCCTTCTGGTAAGTTAGTTAGTCTTTTTTCAAAACCTGGTATAAAAGCTGGAACATATTTTCATATTTACTTATGTTTTTAATAGTTGCCTATGAATTAGAGCTGATGAATATTCTCTAGAAATACATTTGATGTTTCTGCTTAGTCTACAGATTTGAAAATTAAATCTCTTTGATCTAAGTGTCTAAATCAATTTCGGGTGGATGTTTAGGTGGGTGTTTCTGTAACCCTAACTTTTGATATACATTTCTGATCTTTCCTATAAAATGTTATTTTCTTCGTCATCAGTTTTCAATGAGATGTTTTCTTTAACATCAACACAATAAATGTTAAGAAGACTGTCTTCTAAACTCTGAATGAAACTATCATTAAAAGCATGTATTCTGCTTGTTTTCTTCTATTCATGACCCATTATTCCCTGCGTAGACTTCAGGCAAGGATAACCTGGGAGTTGAAATGAAAGACTGGTACAATAGATCTGAGTAGAATTGGTGAATAGGCCAGAAATTCAGACAACATCATTTCAGGTGGTGGCCCTATAGTGAAGGTTGTGTCTCCAGACGGAGCAGGTTCACAGAATCACAGAATGGGCAAGGTGGAAAGGGAACATAATGAGGCATCTGGTCTAACCTCCTTGCTCAAGCAGGGTCATCCCATAGCACAAGGCACAGGATTGTGTCCAGGCAGTTCTTGAATGTCTCCAGTGAGGGAGACTCCACAGACTCTCTGGACAATCCTGCACAATAAAGAAATTCTTCTTCATAGTCAGATGGAACTTTCTGCTCATCATTTTCTGTCCATCCTTCTTGTTCTATTGCTGAGCACCACTGAAACAAGCCCGGCTCCATCCTTTTCACACTCTCCCTTCAGATACTTCTAGACATTGATAAGGTCCCCTCTCAGCCGTCTCTTCTCTAGTTGCTGGGTAGATGTACATGCAGTTTTAGTCCAATCTACTCTGAAGACATTGGACCTACAATTCACTTATGCAAGGTGCACAGCACCTACTCTGAGAATAAGCTGGCGTGACGTATCTGGAGAACATTGGGCTCATTCAGTGTGTGCTACAGATCCATATGCCTGTGGTTTTTCTTTGGTTTTCCCAAAGGGTGCACAGGGCTGAGGAGCCTAAGTGGTTGTTCATACAGTCCGGGAGTAGTGAGGCTGCTCAACTCTGCAGCATCTGAACCAGGGCTGCATCTCTCCCAGCTTCGGTTTCAGCTTCCTTACAAGTATGCAGAGGTATCCTACTTTAAGAAAACATTACTGGATGCTTTAAAAAAAAGAAAAGAAACAGAATATCTCATTTTGCATTGCTTGCACTTTTGTTTCTATTACAGAAAACAAGATATTAAGTGGGAAGGAGCTGTAGGAAGAGATGGAAGAGTTAAGGCAATTGGTTGCTCATAAGTAGAATTCATTTCTGTCCTGCTGCTGTGAGAGTTGCTATGGGTAAATTGCTTGAATCAAACTCTACAAAGTCAGGTACTAATTGTGTGTTTAGGCATTAGCTGTGTTTTCAACTTAGCATCCTCCACCTGGATCTACATAATTGCTGAGCATTCACAGCAGCTACTGAAATCACTGAGAGCTGGGCTTTGTAAATGTTTTGCCCAGAACGAAAAGGAATAACAAATATCTCAAACTGGGCGTACTAGGTGAAACCTTTTGTCTTAAATTTTTCCCCCTTCCCCTATAAAATGGATTATTATATTAATAATCAGTTATCTTACATGAGTACTGTGAAGTTAAATAATTTGTGAGGTACTTTGGTGAGGACTGCTGTAAGATGCTATATAATAATTCTGTCTTCAGAACTGTGCTGGTTTTGCCTCTGGGTAGAGTGAATTTTCTTCACAGTGGTTAGTATGGGGTTAAGTTTTGAATTTGTGCTGAACACAGGGTTCATAATAGTGAAATGTTTTTGTTATTGCTGAGAGGAACTTGCACAGAGTCAAGGTCTTTTCTGCTTTTCGTACTGCCATGCTGGGGACAAGACTGGGGGCTGGGAGGAGACACAGCTGGAACAGGCAACCCCAACTGACCAAAGGTATGTTCTAGACCATATGACATCATGCTCAGCACGTGAAGTAGAGGAAAGGAGGAGGAAGGTGGAGACATTTGGAGTGATGGTGTTCGTCTTCCTGAGTAACCGTTATATGTGATGGGGCCCTGCTCTCCTGGAGATGGTTGAGCCCCTGCCTGCACATGGGAAGTAAATATTGAGAATCTGGAAAGGCTGGAGTTAAACTAAAAATTGTGTAATTGAGGAAATAACCCAAGGCTAAAGGCAATTTAAACCCAGTGTTTTATATGCTGTAATGGCTTGATTTAATAATAGTTCTCCTTTAAGTTTAATGTCTGTGAAACTAATAGCATTGTAGATACTGAAAATGACTGACAGCCAGCATACATTAGAAATATGATTAATATGATGTTATGTCAGAAGGAGGCATGGAGATGCTTTTAAAAACATATCCAGCTAAGGATGACTTTGTAATGTAACATTTTATAATGTAATGTATAGCTTTGAAAAGGCAGGAGGAGAGAAGGATGGAAAAGAATGTAATTTAAAGAAAAAACAGCATTTAAGCAAATGCTGGTAACAAGAAATAAATCTCATTTCAGCTTTTCACTTATTTGGACTCTTTCCTGTTGAAAAATTGTAAACTATGCACATAATTAGACATCCATGCTGCCACAACAAATCACTTTTCTGAACACACTGATGCACCCTGACACACTAAGCCCAAAATGGCAGGTCCATGCTAAATAAGGATCTGCTGAGTAGCTGAAATGAACTTCTGATGCATTTCAAATAGAGATAGTGAGAATCCTCAAACAAGCATCCTCTCTGTGTTTCAAAGACTCCCACAGAGTCTCAATATTACTGATTTATCAGAACACTCCTGTGTATATACCGTACACAACTGGAATTATGTTCATCACAACACTTTGCTGATGAACTAGGATTCTTCTTCTCATAATTTTCTGGTATTCTTTCCTGAAAAAAGTTTGTAGCATGCATGAAATTTTCTATAAATTCAAATGCTTCTTCATGCATCCAGTGAGCTATTTGACCAGACGACATTCAAAATGAATAAAATAAATACAGCCCTGAAAAGACAAAAATAGTTTAATAAATCTTTGAAAGCAAAGACTGAAATTACTTTCAACTTAGTTACATGAAATGCTGTTCAATTCTAGCTCTGGAAAAAGAGAAGTACTGAAAAGCACATTTGTATGTAAAACAGAGATCTAGGAGAAGCTCTTAATGACACCTTAACAATTAAATGTATTTCTGGTGCCTAGGGTGTCCAGCAGAACAAAGGCAGTGTGAGTCTTTGTGTTCATAGACATTTCCTTGATGAGCAAGTGGAAGACCAATACCTTTGGCAGAGTTACGGCTATATTTGATGGAAATGAACAGATGTCATGGTTTAACCCCAGCTGGCAGCCAAGCACCATGCAGCCACTTGCTCACTTGCCCCTGCTCCCCATTCCAGTGAGGCAGAGAATCAGAAGAGAAAGTAAAATTAATGGGTTAAGATAAGAATGGTTTAATATTTTTAATAAAATATAATACTAATAATACTGAAAATAATACTTGTAATGAAAAAGAGAGCTAGAGGAACAAAACTCAAGAGAAACAAGCAATGCACAACATAGTTGTTCATCAGCTGAAGACTGACACCCAGCCCGTTCCCAAGCAGAGATCAGCGATTCCTGACTAATTGCCCACCGAATATGACATTCTGTGGTATGGACTATCCCTTTAGCCATTTCAGGTCAGCTATCCTGGCTATGCTCCCTCCGAGCTTCTTGTGCACCTGCTCACTGGAAGACCATGGCAAGTATGGCCGCAGGACTAATAGGTGAAGAGGTGGTAAAATGAAGTCACTTTAATCTGGAGATTTATTTTTCTATGTTCTTTTTTGTGGTATGATTTCAGATTTGTATTACAAAACATAAATTACACCAGTTATTCTGACATTCCTTACATTCCTGGTGTTTCAGGATTAGAATGGCCCTTATGGAGATTGAACCCACAACAACCTTGGAGTTATTAGCACCATGCTCTAACCAACTGAGTTAATCTCAGGGTCAAACGGTGTAGTACATTTAAATAAGAGGGAAAAAGAAGCAATCTTTAGTGAATTTGGGAAAGAATTAAATAGCCAAAAAAGGTTGATATGTAGTTTCCAAAAAATGAACAGAAATAGCTGTAGGTATCTTAAGAATGAGATTTCTTCTAATGCTGAATTTTATTTCAGCTATTACATATCTGGTGATTCAAATCCCATTACATTTTTATACATTTTTAATTAACACCTTGCCTAGACATCAGACTATATTTTGAACTAGGTTTTGAAATAATTTTCCAGAAAGTGCAGGTTTTCCTTATCAGCTCACACCTGTCTTGAAGACAGAACAGAGTGTTGCAAATAATTTAATAAAGAAGGAAACAAAGCTACTAGCTCCCTTTTATCTCATAATCTACAGTCAGATGGTGACCTGTCAGTGCTGGCAAGGAGAAATGAGGCTGATGGTTGATTGATTGGAGAATGCTTTGGCAATTGGACAGTGTTCTGAGGCAATGCGGCGAGTGGCTTTGGTCTTAATAACTTTCTATTACGCACACTTCTTGTGGCACAAGCAAAACAAGCTTTGATTTATTTTTGATGGATCTTCTCCCCACCAGTTTTAAAACGCATTCCTCGAGAAACACCTGAAGCTATTTTATTGCTTCCATAAAAGCATTAAGTGGTTTCAGGTGCAGAATCCCTGCATATTTTACTGTTAGTAAGAGAAGTTGCTTGCTAAAAGGTGTTTTTCTGCTGTTTTAGCTTTTGAAAAACACTCAGATAATCTGTATTTTTTGGTGCGCCGTGAGTAAAGAAATTAAAAATGCAAAAAAGACCTGAGGTTATTTTGGCAAATAGCTGCAAAAATTTCCAGGAATCTTCTGGCTTGTATTAAAGATTCATCGTGATACACTAACATTCTGTCTTGAGTAAAATAGGTTCCAACAAGCCATCTGTTAAGCTTTCATTTTTAACCTGATAAAGGCCTAAATTCTCAGGTTTGATAACAACCAATCCATGTCAGTTTTTTCAAAAAGAGAGTTTTAACTTAGGTTTACTATTGCGAACTGGTAGATTGCTTAACTGTTTGTGAAATCGAACCTCATATCAAATGATAGTTCTATTGTACAGCCTTGTTGAAACCTCACTTATGTTTATGGAAATAATCAGCAAGGAGTGAAAAAACAGTACAGAAAAGAGAAAGGATTGGATGCTGACTGACAGGGAAAGGATGTCAGAAATTTCATGTGAAAAAGAGGTAGACACATTTGGAGCAAGTAAAGAAGCATCTTCTGTAGAGTGTTGCCATCCAGGGTGAAAAAGGATGTTTGGCATACATTCCCGAGTAGGGTTGGGAATGCACACTTTAGGAGTGGAGGTGCTGGGGAAGCTTCTTAACCAGAGACAAAGTGGGAGAGAAGCTGTTGGGGACAGGGGAATGGACAAATACATTAAGCAGGAGGAGATTATCAGCAAAGACTGTGGAACATAGGAGCTGACTCTGGAGGAAGGATACGCCAGGGTAGGATTGACAAAACTGCATAGGAATGAACCTGGGTGGGAACATATTTATGGGGATAACAGCAAAAGAATCTTAAGTCTTAAGAGCACTGTCATCTAGGCATGCAGACCTGAAAATGCTTTCTTGGATGCCATCCACGAGTTTGCAAATACATACCAGTTTTTCTACTCCCACATGGGTGGTTCTTGGAATGAAGTGGGATAGAAAGTAAGACTCTATTCGTACCCATTGTACCCTTTGTCAGGTAACAGCTGTTTTCTCATCTTTTTCATTAGTTGATGAAGGATTAAATCCGGTTGATCTTGTGTGAACTAAATAGGCCTCAGTAGGTGCTTGTTTCCACTGATTGTAGAAGGCACCAGACAGCCAAAGAGGCTTCTAAATTGGCCTCAGCTATTACATACCTAAAGCTAGAAGTGATAAATCCTGTCCTGCATCAAACTGTGGTTTCCTTCTCTTTTGTGATAGAAACTGAGAGAAAGGATAACAAGGAAAAAGGACACAGCCTGGGGATCGGATTATTTTCAGTTGTAGTGATGACTGCTTATTTGTATCAGATTTTTATCATCTGGACAAAAAGCTGTGTGTCCTTCTGTCCACACCACCAGCAGAAAGCTCTTGTTACCTGCTCTCCACATGTATGGAGATGTCACAGTACAATGAAACTGTGCTGTGAACAATCAGCTGCTAGGAGTGTCAGGTGAGAGAATCCATCAGAGTGGTCTATTTCTGACAGCTGCATCTCTAGTTTTTTAGATTGTGTATCCATCAATGGGCACTTAAGTTGGTTACATAAGCAGCTGGCCTTGGTTTCAGACACTGGCCATGCCTGGAGCCACCTGGATGCAGAGGTCATGCGAACAAACCCCAGCAGGCATGAAGCAAGTAGCTACCTTGGTAAGAAGAGCAGACAAATACCTATGAGAAAGGCATATATTTTCCCTTCTCTGTTTTGTGAGGAGGTGAAATACTCTTTTGTCAAAAAAGAGTGAGAGAATGAATATTCAATTTAATTATATACTTGGAGATTTATTTTCACAAAGCACTATAATTAAGTATATATGGAAGAAGATTGTCAAACTTTGCACTGGCTGCCCTAGTTGAAAGTTTGAACTTTCAACTACTTCTCTTTGTGTCATCTGTAAGATGTGGGAAATGTTTATGGCTTTAATATTCTGAACATAGAGCTACATCACAATTTTCCACCATGGCAGCTATTTCTGGATTCCTCCATGGTCTTCTCCATTTTATATGGAAGAAATTTTATAGGGAAGGTATTGTGCTCGGTTCCTAATTATGATACCTTGATCACAGTGCTCTGATCAGGGACAGCTATTTAGTGAGAGTAACAGTGGATACAGCTATCAGTATTGCAGCTGTTCTCTTAACTGAGATCTTAAATCACATCTTTTATTGCTTGTTTTTTAAAATATCTGTTTGGTTCACAATTTTCTTAGTGTTATATTGATTTAATTATTTTGATTTAGGCATGTTTTGATGTCTGATTAGAGCATTGTTTACATGCATTCGGTCCTCAAAAGTCCATTAAATGGGTCTTCAATCGATTAAATCAAATTTTATTGTACAAGCAACTGCCTTTGTAAATAAAAATAAATATGCGATCATTACATTTAATTACAACTGAGAAATGAAGATAATATTAACCTATTAGATGTCAGACAAAAGCATTGATATGCCTAGAAAATACTCTTCAAGTTTTATATTCATATAGGGCTGGAATTGAGTTTGATAATAAGATTTGTCTTTATTCTGTGCAGGCAGTGACAACACAAATAGCAGCCTTAATTTAAGATAACTGGTAGTGGTACAGCAGGATGCTTGTTCAGATAGTGTGGCAGAACTTTCCTTTCAGAATGTAACAGAAAAGGAAATACATTCTAGAATTAATATTCGTGGGCTTTGATTCATTTCCTGCTCTGCCAAAGATTTCTTTTTGACCTTCAAGTTGCCACATATACCCCCACCCCTAATACCTATCCCTTTTTAGAGCAGCCAAATATTTGCTATAATCTAGTCTTCAGTTTGCTCACCTGTTAAAAAGAGGGGAACCATTTGCTAGCAAGGTTAATAATGTAAAGACTGTATGGTAGTTTAGATATTATTATGGGGAGATATGTATAATTTTCACCGACTGAAGTAAAGAATGAAAGGAAATAGTGTTGGCTGAGGGATTCCATTTCTCTGCACGAGCTGGAAGGTGAGCTAGCAAGGACATTTCATTGCTGCATTTCACATGGTGCTTGATCTGAATTAAAACAATGCAAACGTGTATCAAGTGTTTTTTTATTGATGTCTCCAAAAAGCTATCTCAGCTACTGAGATTTAGGGAGTCACCCCAGAAACAAGGGATCCAGTACTCAATTCAGAGAGAGCCCAGGCACTGGGCAAGCATCTGAATGACTTCTCAAGGCATCATTTGCATAACAGAGACATAAAACATTTCTCATGCAGTCTAATTCCAACTGACATTTGCATTCTAATCAATAAGAACTTCATACTTAAAATCTGACTATTCATTTACTCTTGCTAACATCCACATGGCCTTTGAGCATTATTTTTTATCTAGCATTTTGAATCATCATGTCACATTCCTGACCTGAGCATCTCTCAGTGTAGCTGTAACTACTGTGGCCATGTCCACAGCACTGCTCCTGGTGACCTTAGCAGCTTCTTTTATGTTCTTAGCAAGAAAGGATGGCATATTATTTTTCCCTTGTGATAAGTATTAATCACTCAGTAGTAAATTGCTTACAGTGTGTGAAGTCGCCTGCTGGCAGTCCTTGTGAGCAGTTTATCACTGACTCCTGCTTCGTTAAATGTCGAGGCTTTCAAAAATAAATTGCTCTCTTTTTTAAAATTACACATTTACATATTTGACTCAAAGACTGCAAAATCTACCTAGCAGTAAGGGAAGGTAGCAACTTGTTCAGCACTCAACTGTTTTTAATTCTCATTTTGTACAATGCCTGATGCAATGAGTTTCACTTTTGGCCAGGGCTGACTGATGCTGGCACAGAGTGCCAGCCTTTGCTCTAAAAGAAAAACTGACATAGAGTCAGCCTGTGCTCAACTAGACCAAGGTCTAGCTATGCCAAAAGTTTGACATTATTTATCTGTGTAATTTGAGTTTGATCTTTTTCACAGAATGACTAGAAATTCAAGGTTCAAATACAAATATGACATTATGAAATACTTGGATGTATGTAGAGAGTAGATATGGCCATAAGATACTAGGAGTGAAATTAATGGGATAGAATGTGCTCAAAGTAACTGAGGCAAGACATTTGTGCAAGTAGACATGTATAAGATCTTGAAAACTATTTTATTCCTTCTTTTCAGTGATTCATTCAGAGACCAATTATTAAGTTGAATGGAACTGATTCCATCCAGTAAATATACTAACACTGCAAAGATGAACATACTGCTTCAGCTTGATAACATGTGATTCATTAAAATTATGAGAAATACTTTGAAGAATCATGCTAACATTCAGAATTAAAACCCTTGTGCCTGTTATCTATCTTGAACTAATGTGATTCTCTTAATAGGAAAGTCATTGTCACTTCTAATCTTCAGTGACTGATACCATGATTGATCTTGAAAGTAAACTTAAACATTTTAACTTTTCATTAATGCAACTCTTGTCACTCAGACAGAACACTGAAGTTAGTGAAATTTTTGTTTGAATAACAAATGGAATATGGAAAAATTACTAGTTTTATGTTTAATTTAGTTAATGACTTTAATATGCTGTTCTTCTGCTGTGATATACTTTAAATCACTGTACAATAAATTTGTTTTCCTTGATTATCACCATAATTTGTTTGTTACTGTAACTTACATGCTGCAAGTACTATATTGAGTTATGTAACCTAGGTACTCGTAAAAAAAATGTAATTTAATTTAAGAATTGTTGTAAAATGCAGAAAAGGTGCAGAGTAGCATAAATGTGTGTAATGAAATGTGCTAACCAATTGTAATTCAATTTCAGAATCAGGCAATTAATCACAGTGGTTCAGTTAGGTATCTACTTTTCTTTGTATGCATAATATGACACTGACCATACCATCCTCACGCCAGTAGTGATGAGGCAAGGCAAATGGATTTCAGTGGAAAGATTCCTCTTTTTTCCTTCGCTCTGTCCTTTGCCGTCAAATTAAGCCATGGTTTCATTAAAACTATAAGGACTTCCTAGTCTGATGGTATTTTCTGTTGTATCTTCCTATTTTTTTGAGTCTTGTAGTTTATTCTTAAACCCGCATAAACTAAACATCCTGGAATTTGACTCTCTGCCACCCTACCTCCCTCCCAAGGGTTGTGTTAGAATAGGAACACACTGACACCACACCACAAGGGAGACATGGACAGCCAGACACAAGAAACAAAGCTATAATTGCTTCTAGAGTCCCAGTACAATGATACTACTCCCTTAGGTTTCCAGGAGCAATATTAATTCTTAATCATCTGCATTGTATTTTCTCTGAATAATTAGTAATAACCTGAAACACTCTTTGGAGTTGTTCCTCTTTGTTTGAATAGTCGCAGAAAATGGATAGGCAAAGAAAAATTGTTTTTGTATTTTTCTAAATACAAATTCTCTTAGGGTGAGAAAAGATTTCCTAGACAAGGAAAACCAACCAAACAAAAAAGAGTCAGTGAGATTACAACTGTTACTCATATTAAAGTATATATTTTCCACAGGAATGACTGTCATCCCTTTGAATGTCCTGCACCTGTTGCTACCATTGCTTTTGTAGCTCTTGGAACTTAGCGCCAACTGAGATCCAATAAGATTTAATATTTACATAGTTTGAAAAAAGAGAAATATCTGTAGTCTCTTGTTTAGTTTTTTTGTTTGGTTGTTTTCTTTGTTGTTGTTTTCGTTTTGTTGTTTTTTATTTTAAGCCTGCTCTGCTGAAGTAGTCCACTAAATCCCACTGGGGTGTATGTCCTGATGTTTTGCTTTTCCTGTTTTTGGTTCCATGTGGATAGATAAAAAACTTTTATTTTTTTTGTCTATGCTATTTCTTGCTGATTGAAACAGGGCAGTAACTGTCTGTAGCCCGGGGTGTTCAGTTATTGGGTTTGAGAAATCCAAATGAAGGACTTGAATACAAAGTTGTTTGTAATAAGCTCACTGCCAAATCTTTATCCACAGCCACTGTGATTTCAGACTCAATAAGCTACTGCCCAAAAAGGCCTAAGGGATGAATTTATGTCCTGGTATGAGAGAACAGGACTTAACTATTTTGATCATTTAAAAAACAATTGTTTTTTGTTTTTTTTTGCTTTACTTTTTGTTTCTTTTTTAGTTTATTTGGGTTGAAACCACAGAGCTCACAATTCTTTTTTTTTGCTAATCCTGTACTGGTCTCAAGTACAGGTGTGGGAATTGAAATGTCTTTAAAGCAACTTTGCAGGGACCTTGACATCAATTAAGCCACTTTCACAGCTATTTTAACTTACTCCCCATTTCCTAGGACCCATTACACTCAAATTTAACAGAGAATCACCATCATATCAATAGCTACACTCTCCCCTTGCTCTGATGCTTCCATTTAGTCTACAAATGACCCTTTTTCACCAGGCTCCAAGACATTAATTATGTCACATGGATTGTTTTCTACGTTTTTTTATGATTCTCAGAAAAGCTGATTCTGTGGGCTTAGTAGCTTTGAGTATTTTATCGTAGGTGTAGGAAAGAAACTTAAAATCACTGAGTTCTGTACATATAGGTGAAAGATAAAATAGTATAGATTTCAGTATTTCTGGCCAATATTAATTTTTCTTAACTTTTGAACAAACACTGACTTTGAATAGCTCTTTCTATTATACACCAGTAATTTTCATTTTATATGTGCCAAAAGGAAGGGTGAGAGAGGTTCATGGCTAATTGAAATGAATTCTATGAAAAATGTGGATAAAGATGAAAGCTCATAAAAAGGAACTGTAGAAGGCAGAAAGGTATCTGACTTCTTGCATGTTGATGAAGACTCATCCATGTGACACAAAGTAATTGTAAGTCTACCTCAAAAGAAATGAATAGCATCCTGCAGAGGGAACTTTTACTCATCCCCATGATAGACAGTGATTTTTACAGCCTGATCTTGTCTGCCACTTGCTCTGTTCAAAAGGGACAGAACTTTTAGGTGACACCACTAAGTCACACAGGTATGCATGTTTTCGTCTTGTCATTAGAGTCCAAGCATTCATTTACTGGAGACACATTTTAGCCTTCATTCCATTTGGGAACATCTATGTCATTTTTTAATCTTGAAGATTTCAACTACATTCCAGTGGTGGGCTTCTCTTTAGATGGTTTTGAGTATGGAGCAGAATGAGTGAAGGCATAAGTTTCAGGCTTATGATTCTCTCTCAGCAAATATGGGAAATGAATCTGGAAAAAACCTGATGTGACAATGTTCAAGAACATTTTCCAGTGTAAAGCACATGTGCCATTTTTCAGGCTTTTCTCCTTTGGGGATTTGGTTGTTTCTAAAGGCCCTCTGGACACTCCAGAAAGCCAAAGTAGCTGAAATACCAAGTCTTTTTAAAAATCTGATGTTAAAATATAAGAAATCTTGACAGACACTCCTCATCTGAGATTTCTGTGTATTTTCACAAATGCTCGAAACACCTGAGAAGAAGGTCATGGTTTGGACTTATTCATAACAGATTTTGAAGTGTCTGTTAAGTAAAATGATCACAGATTTGGTAGAAATATCTTTTATGCCAAATAACTAGGGGTGTTTGCTTTAACTAACTGACAGTATGTGGGATGGAGAGAAAAGTGAGAGAAAAGTGAGCTAAAATGAATTCTGAATGGAAAGAAAAATAAGTATTGGGAATAATCAGACAAAAAAATACTAAGTGACTTTCTGCACCTTCTTTCACCTCAAGAAAGAAAGAGTAACCTGGAAGATATAACATCACAGTAGGAAAAATTGATACTCTGGTGCCTGTCACAATGATTATTTGTGTATTTCTCTGACAGAAAAAGTTAGGAGAAACTTTTTCCACTGTGTTTCAAACTCCTAGACAGAATAGTTAAGAATAGGATGATCTAGAAATGGTGAGTATCAGAGCAGCTAGCCAGAAATTTTCTGGATCTGAAGGCCCTTTGATTGAAAGTGCAATCTCAGAGATCTTCTGTTGTTTATGCTTTCTGAGCTCCTGTTATTTATGTTTTTTAAAGATATTTTGGTTTCTAGTAGTTGATATTTTCCCGTACAAGGTTCTTTCAATGAAGAGTATCTACTTGTACTCTGTCTAGCCAAACTTTAAGTAATGCTGTTACAAGTTTTGCTCTTCTCTGTGGCTCGTTTTTCTCAGATACAAACCTATTTCTATTGAGGTTTTTCTTTGTTTTGATTTTGTGGGCTTTTTTTATTTGTTTCTAAAAAATGTTCTGAATATTCCTGAAAGTATGTGTTGGAATCATGCCTATGACTCTGAAAGACAAAATTAGAACTTGGCAAAAGTGTTCTCACAATTTTGCATAGAAATAATTTATTGTACATCTTAGGATTTTGTTCCAGTAAAATCTCTAGCTACCACATCTTTTAACATTTTTATATCTATCACTCAGCAAAAATGATTACTTTGTAATATTAAACTTTTCCTTCTTGCAGTAAAGGTAATACTGAATGTAAAAGACTGGGACTAGGGTTGGAACAGTAGAATGTTATAATTGCTTCCCACAAAATTAATTGATAAACTGTTGAATTGAATATGAGGCAGAATATAAGATAGACAGTAGATAATTGGTCTTTTTCCAGTGTTGGAATGTAGAATGATAATTTTAATACAACAGTTTGGGGAAATTGTTATGCATATACATATGTGCACATATATATATGGACTAATGTCAGAACACATTCAGGCACATATTTTTGTTGAAATGTTAAAAAATTTTGCTGCTTTGTTGGAGACAAAGTGAGATACAATAGTACGATATTGGGATTTTCTGCTCTCTCCTACGTGTAAAAACGTCCACATTATAGCTTTACATAAGTGTGCAAAGGGACATGCATATTTCTTCTGTTTTCAAATACATTTGGATAGGTGTGCATGTGTACATTGAAAAATATGTAAGTAAAAGAATACTTATGTCCATCTAAGTCTATACACATATAGAACATGTCACAAAACAAAGATGCAGACAGTAAAATGTACCAGTCCTGACAACCCCAATAGTTTTGCTTCTCAGAAGTTACTTTTCTGATTCTCAGTTTTCTTTTTTGATACCCTGTTACACAATAATAAAAAGCCCACCATGACTGAGGGCTCCCAGCCAAGCTTGCTTCATGGTTATCAGTGCAGCAAAGTTTGACCTTGCTGTGTAGGAAATCTGTTTTAAATTAGAGCTTGCTCATAGCACTGCACAACCCAATCAATTAAAGTGAAGGAAAAAAAAAGAAAGGAAAGAAGAGAAAAGTGAACACATTAAAGAGAAGATAACTTTCAGTTCAATGCCATTAGTTGCATTTTTCTCGGGTTGTGTGTAGATTCACTCTACACTGTGCTTTAATTGTATCTGCATTCTTGAGGTTTTCCTCTGTCGTCACAAAGAGTTACTAGCCTCCTGCCAGCTGCCATAGGCCTGTGTAAGAGCAGTTATTTCTTACCTGAAAGTGTATTGAGTCTGTCTGAGATGGAGTTTTTTTCCCTGTAGCAGCCCTCACAGTGCTGAGCTTTGCGCTGGTGGATAGAAAGGTGCTGGTAACAATCAGTGTTTTGGGTACATCTGAGCAGTGCTGGTACAGAATCAGCACCATCTCTCCAACATTCACGCATCACCAGTAGCTTGGGGGTGATCCTGGAGGGAGCACAGCCAGGATAACCGAACCAAACTGACCAAAGGAATATTCCACACCATATAACGTCTGCTAAACCATAAAAGCTGAGAGAAAGGAAGAGGAAGAGAAAGCATTGTTATTACAGAGTTTGCTATCCAAAGCAACCACAT
Source organism: Ifrita kowaldi (assembly GCA_013398055.1). Lineage (NCBI taxonomy): Eukaryota > Metazoa > Chordata > Aves > Passeriformes > Cinclosomatidae > Ifrita > Ifrita kowaldi. The sequence continues at coordinate 145,815 of VZRS01008637.1, read as the reverse complement.
GCTGAAGCCCAGCTTCGTAGGAAGTGGCTGGGCATTGCCTGCCTGCTGATAGGAAGTACAGAATAAAAAATATTTTCTTTGCTTTCATGCACAACATTTGCTTTTGCTTTATTAAACTGCCTTTATCTTAGGCCATGAGGTTTTATTTTTTCTCATCTTGTTTCCTTTGCCCCATGCCCCGTGCTGCCGAGAATAGGAGCGATAGACTGGCTAGGTGGGAACCAGACGAGGTTAACCCAACACAGAAAGTCAAGGCCTTGTGAGAACTGTCAGGAAGCTCATTATACTCAGTGCAGCTGGGAGGATCCTCCAGTGCAAAACATTACCACAAGTCACTTTTCTGACTAGTTACCCTCAGATACAGTGAAAGAAGATATAATATACCTGAAATCTATATTTGGTGCTGGTTAGAGTTGCTATTTGTACTGACTCTTTGTTCAGGCCTAACCTTTGACAATAAATAAATTACTCCCCATCTAGTAAATTTCAGCAGACTTCTGAGGTCTTTGGACTGAAAAAAAAAAGGTGATCAATTGGAAGCCCTAAGAGGTNTGCTTCCCACAAAATTAATTGATAAACTGTTGAATTGAATATGAGGCAGAATATAAGATAGACAGTAGATAATTGGTCTTTTTCCAGTGTTGGAATGTAGAATGATAATTTTAATACAACAGTTTGGGGAAATTGTTATGCATATACATATGTGCACATATATATATGGACTAATGTCAGAACACATTCAGGCACATATTTTTGTTGAAATGTTAAAAAATTTTGCTGCTTTGTTGGAGACAAAGTGAGATACAATAGTACGATATTAGGATTTTCTGCTCTCTCCTACGTGTAAAAACGTCCACATTATAGCTTTACATAAGTGTGCAAAGGGACATGCATATTTCTTCTGTTTTCAAATACATTTGGATAGGTGTGCATGTGTACATTGAAAAATATGTAAGTAAAAGAATACTTATGTCCATCTAAGTCTATACACATATAGAACATGTCACAAAACAAAGATGCAGACAGTAAAATGTACCAGTCCTGACAACCCCAATAGTTTTGCTTCTCAGAAGTTACTTTTCTGATTCTCAGTTTTCTTTTTTGATACCCTGTTACACAATAATAAAAAGCCCACCATGACTGAGGGCTCCCAGCCAAGCTTGCTTCATGGTTATCAGTGCAGCAAAGTTTGACCTTGCTGTGTAGGAAATCTGTTTTAAATTAGAGCTTGCTCATAGCACTGCACAACCCAATCAATTAAAGTGAAGGAAAAAAAAAGAAAGGAAAGAAGAGAAAAGTGAACACATTAAAGAGAAGATAACTTTCAGTTCAATGCCATTAGTTGCATTTTTCTCGGGTTGTGTGTAGATTCACTCTACACTGTGCTTTAATTGTATCTGCATTCTTGAGGTTTTCCTCTGTCGTCACAAAGAGTTACTAGCCTCCTGCCAGCTGCCATAGGCCTGTGTAAGAGCAGTTATTTCTTACCTGAAAGTGTATTGAGTCTGTCTGAGATGGAGTTTTTTTCCCTGTAGCAGCCCTCACAGTGCTGAGCTTTGCGCTGGTGGATAGAAAGGTGCTGGTAACAATCAGTGTTTTGGGTACATCTGAGCAGTGCTGGTACAGAATCAGCACCATCTCTCCAACATTCACGCATCACCAGTAGCTTGGGGGTGATCCTGGAGGGAGCACAGCCAGGATAACCGAACCAAACTGACCAAAGGAATATTCCACACCATATAACGTCTGCTAAACCATAAAAGCTGAGAGAAAGGAAGAGGAAGAGAAAGCATTGTTATTACAGAGTTTGCTATCCAAAGCAACCACATGCTGAAGCCCAGCTTCGTAGGAAGTGGCTGGGCATTGCCTGCCTGCTGATAGGAAGTACAGAATAAAAAATATTTTCTTTGCTTTCATGCACAACATTTGCTTTTGCTTTATTAAACTGCCTTTATCTTAGGCCATGAGGTTTTATTTTTTCTCATCTTGTTTCCTTTGCCCCATGCCCCGTGCTGCCGAGAATAGGAGCGATAGACTGGCTAGGTGGGAACCAGACGAGGTTAACCCAACACAGAAAGTCAAGGCCTTGTGAGAACTGTCAGGAAGCTCATTATACTCAGTGCAGCTGGGAGGATCCTCCAGTGCAAAACATTACCACAAGTCACTTTTCTGACTAGTTACCCTCAGATACAGTGAAAGAAGATATAATATACCTGAAATCTATATTTGGTGCTGGTTAGAGTTGCTATTTGTACTGACTCTTTGTTCAGGCCTAACCTTTGACAATAAATAAATTACTCCCCATCTAGTAAATTTCAGCAGACTTCTGAGGTCTTTGGACTGAAAAAAAAAAGGTGATCAATTGGAAGCCCTAAGAGGTTTCTTCATAAATATTCCCTCTATTTCATTTAAGACTTTTTTCCCTATTTTAAAGATATATTTACACAGAGGTTAATTTGCATCTTTGGTGGAGCTTTTATATGGAAGGAAACCATAACACAATAGTTTCTATAAGTATTATTTTCAGCCTTAGGAAAAAAAAAAAAAAGAGAGAGAGAACAGTATAGGAAAAGAATGAGCATTTCCTTCTACTGGGAAAAAAAGAGCATATTTAAAATCTCTGCCCTGAATTTTCCTTTTTTACCATCCAAAATAGAACAAGCATGCTTTCCCCCTCCTTCTCCTAAAATTTATTTTTGCCAGGAATATTTATGGACTTGTTGGGACCAGAGCAGCTCTCCAATTGTTTTTATTTAGAGAGAAAACCAGAGAAAATTCTAGCACTCAAGACTGTATTTCTTAAATGACTCAGATAATCGTTTTTAGTAAATACCTTTTTCTTTTTATATTCAAACACAGATCAGCAGAAAGCAAAATGCCTTTCCTCTCTGACAATGTCTGAGCTCACAAGGGGAATAAATTCTGTCACTATGAACCAATTCCTAAGTGGGATAAAAAATTCTTGACTAAAATTCAGCTACTTAAAATTCAGTTTACTGAGATGTTTTATGATCACAAACCATAAAGCTTGGCAGCAAAGCTGCCCAGAGGATAACTGCATTAACTTTTATTCTATTTTGGTTCTGGGGAAGTAGTTTAGAAAAGAAGATTGTTTCCTTTTAGGCTTATTGTTCAAGAGGTTTAAATCATTATATTCATGAAATCCCTGTTTAAAACAGGTATGAGTTGAACTAATGTATTATACAAATCTGTGTGTCATTTATAGCTTCTAATTAGCAAAATGCTCTTCTAGTTTTCGTCTATGAGGCCAATTGGAATTGAAGTTCAGTTTATTCTTTCCAGTGAAATGAAAAAATACATTGATCTAAAAAACAAACGCTATTCTTTCTAAAGAAGATTGCAGTACATTGAAAATGAGAAGTCCACTCAGGAGTTTCACTGCAAATTCCAAATCAAATTAGTTGTTCTTTTTATTAGTCAGCAAGATAAACCACAGTAAATTGATGCTTGTCTTCACTGCTTTCACTGCTTGCTGCTGCTTGCTTCACTGCTTAGCTGTTTGCTTTTTGCTGCTCTAAGCAATGCACGAATCAAAGCAATAAAAATCAAGATGCCTTTCTCTTCATCATTTCTCTGTGCCTTATTGTGTCTTCTGGTTGTCACCTCACTTGTCTGAGCTCCTGAGTCTTTATTCTTCTTTCCTATTATCTATGTTGGTCAAATATTTTCTTTAATTCAATTATAATGCCTTATAAAACACAGCTGTGCAGATCTAAATATAAAAAAGGCTGATTAACCTTGAGTCCTTTTAGTTTCAATGAGGATTGATAAAATCCTTGTATCAAATTCCATCCTTTTGAATGTATAAATGAAAACTTCTCCGTACTACGTTGGCTGATGATGGAAGGGAGAGAGTGTACAGTTGCATATATTTATTAAGGTTTTTCAACGTAAGCTTAAAATATGCGATTTAATATATTTGGCCTAGCCAAATGTTTGAAACTGTTGAGTGAATTAGAAAACTTGGAATTTGTCAGAGCTACTGTGAAAGTGTCTAGCTATTAATTTCCAAAAGAATTCGTTGTGATAATATGCACGTCTAGGATAGAAAGAAAGATGTTTCGGATGTCTGTAAAAGTGAACAAACACATATAGAACTGGGTGTTCTGAGAACTTTATTTCTGCAGTCTTCACCAAATTTATGTGGGAGTTTGTTAGTGTCCTACTGTGTTTCTTTTCCCATTCCCAAGGTTAATTTGAGTGAACTAAATTTGAAGGAGAGTTTCTTGTTCCTTCTAATAAGGATCTAAAATTAAAATTTAAATAGAAATAACATTTTGTTTCAAGATGCAGAGCAATAGAAACCCCAACATTCTTTTTCTATCTCATTATTTGTGTTTACTTTGTTTACTATTGTGCAAAAAAAATTGCATCTCTGCTTTCACAGAATCACAGAATTGTAGAAAGTATAAGGTTGAAAGGGACCACAGTGGGTCATCTGGTCCAACATCCCTGCTCAGGCAGGGTCATCCTATAGCTCATTGCACAGGATTGCACTCAGACAATTCTTGAATATCTCCAATGCGGAAAACTCCACACCATCTTTGGACAATCTGTTCCAGTGTGTCGTCACCTATACATTAAAGAAGTTCTTCCTCATGTTCAGATGGAACTTCCTGTGCATCATTTTCTGCCTGTTGCCTCTCATCTTATTGCTTGACACTGCTGAGAAGAGCCTGGCTCTATCCTCTTGAAACATACCCTTTAGATACAGACAAGGTGGGGTCCGCTCTCAGTTGCTTCCTCTCAAGACTGAACTGGCCCAACTCTCCCAGCCTATCCTCCTAAGAGAGAAGCTCCAGTCCTGGTTGAAAACAAAGAGTTATATAATGGACACAGACTGTGAGACATCCAAGATGATGTAAAAAACCACAGGAGCTTGATACAGTTTAGAAATCTGTTGATTTTGCCTCAGTATATCTTCATTGCACATTGCCAGTCTACTGTCACAAATGAGTGGTTTGGTCCCTTAAAGAACCACTGTCACATATGTTGGCAAAAGTAAGGTTTAATGTGAATTTATGAAAGTACAGTCTTACAGAGTTAGATGGAAAGGCTCACTCTATTACTTACTACACAAATTAAAGCATAAAATAAGTTCCAGTTAGAAGTAATTTGGTATGTTTTGTGTGGAAGCCGTGAATGTAAAAAGGCATAAGGGTGCAAAGGGATATGGATGCAAAGCTAAGGGTGCAAAATGGTTTATCAGAACTAAATTACTGAATAATTTACTGCTTCCAAAGTGATTTGATAGGATTCAACAATAACAATTATTTATCTATAGATTTGAGATACTACCATTCATACCATAATCAATTCACACACACAGAGGTAAAACAATGTGTACACCTATTTCTATGTGTGTAAAGGCACCTATCAAATGCTCCAGCCATGTTCAGTGAAATACTTACACGATATCCTTTTGTGTTTCTCAACAGGCAAGGATTGCACCTTGAAAGACTGTGTGGAAAGGTTTATCAGCCTAGGTCTTGTCATCAATGATGGTACTACCAGTATTGTAAACCTGAGGCCTGGGAGCTCTGAGAGGTGTCCTTGTGAGAGGAAGTGTGCTGTGGTCCAGGAGAATGAAAAGGGCCTCACTTAGCACTGCTGTTTGTAGGGTCATAGGATGACTGATTTTGGTCACCAGTAAATTCCCATCCTGGCCATAATCCAAGCCAATAACTACTTCACCTTTTTCCCAAAGTGCAGTAACAATGGCACTGTTTCACTGAAGCTACAGATACCAATGATGCCCCTTCACTAGAGCTATGATTCAGGTAAATGGTTTAGCATGGGTACAAAAGATAATTGTTTGTTTCTTTGGTTGGGCAGCTGATGTTTCTGGTTGATCCCACCTCTTCCATGCAAGAGCTCCTGGTATGATCAGACTCAACTCATGGCTCAATTGGTGTGGTCAAGGGTCGCTTTACACTCAGCTGGCTCAGTCAAGGCTTGTCAGGAGATTCTGAAATTGTAGAGCAGGCCTGAGAAAGGGCTGGGTGAAGCATGCCACACCATATTTATGCATTTTCTTTTCCACCTTTAAAATTCCAGAATATGAGTTTAATGAAAATGAGAAGTGTTTGAATTTAAAGCAGAAAACAAGAAAGTTTGCGGTCAGAAGTCAGGAAGCGTTGAAAACTTCCCATCTGTTTCCACGACCCTTTTTTCAGTTTTGTTGGGTGATTAGCTTGCATTCAAATGGGAAGAGCAGCTTAATCATACAGTGGGAAACACAACAAAAATCTCAGCATGCTATTTTGACTGCTGTAGAGCATGTTACTGTGTGAGTCTGGTGTGTGGCTTTGCTTTCCTCTCATTTAACAGAGCAGCAGAGCCTCACACACTGTTAATACATTATAGAAGTGGGACACACAAATGAAGATCACTGGCCTTTAATAATGCAAGCTCCTTTTTATTCTATCATTAAATAAAAATAGGCAAGATTGAAAACTTTTGACAACAGTGATAGTATGATCTATAGCGGTGTGATAAAATTGACACCACTTCAATGTAACTTAATCTAGTTTAACTAATTGTATTGAAGGAAATATTGATATTCATGTCAGCAAGCTTGATGCTTAAATGCATCATCTAAATGAGGTTTTACTTCATTAAAAAGTGAATAAAGGACTTGACACAAATAAATAAATTAATCCGTCAAGTCCAGAAATGAGGCTTTCAAAATGATTGCAAGATTTTATTTAAGATTTTTCTTGGAGAATTTGAAGGTAACCTTAATTGCAGATGTCATGTGTAATATTCATAAGAATTTACAGAATTCCAAAATTGATTATAAAAATCAAACTGCTTTCATACTGATTTGAAATCAAATAATTTCTTAGGTTTCAGGGTGAAGGAAGCATAAATTTATGAGCATGGCTTAAATATTATACAAGTTCGTGTTGCCTGGGGAGTCTCTGTTGATCTGAGATCTGATTTAACCAACCATATCTTAGACCTCTAGAATTTAGATCATCATTTAAGTTATAATCATATTCTAAAACAGGTATTTAAGACAGGTGAATATTCTCACATTGTGAGATATATACTCTTACTGAGTATAAGGGGGTTTCTAATTTCTACTAGATACCTAGAAATCTACGAATTAGTTAAGTGAAATAACTGATCTTGGTGTAAAACTCATAATTTCTTAATAATTAATCTCAAATATTCTTCCATGTGTCTGGTTTTCACATTCACAAATGTTCTACTTAGTGTTATTTAAATGTTCCTTTGATGTAATGGCACAGCCTGGTAATGACAAAATTGGGGAGATACAACGATGAGTGAGTACAGGTAGATTCACTCTACCTACTTAGAACTAATCTTTTGGATCTGTGAGTTTTTTTCTCAGGGTACTGGGAAGGATGAGGGTACACCTCTATCTGATCTATGGGCCACAGGAGCACTTCCACAGGCTGAGCATCACATGTGCTGCTTCCTCTGCTCATTCCCTTAACTTTTTGGGAGAGTAGGCAAGTTGCACAGCCCAAGAGCGGTTAGGCTGTGCTCTGGGTAGGATTGAATGATCAGGGGACCTGCCCTGAAGTATTGAGGCATGGGGGTTCACCAGGTAATGATCAAAGTAGTGGCATAGTTATAATATCTTACAGGTTGGGCACAGAACTTAGGCTAGTGTACCACTGGCCAAGGCCAATCCCATCAGTGGCAGTGGTAGCACTTGAGATAAAGTATTTAAGCAGGGTAAAAACATCTGTGCAGGAGCAATTTCAGCTGGAGAGAGGAGTGAGAATATGTGAGAGGAACAGCTCTGCAGACACCAAAACCAGTAAAGCAGGAGAGGGAGGAGGTGCTCCAGGTGCTGAAGCAGGGATTCCCCTGCAGCCCGTGGTGCAAACCCACAGGTGGCAATGAAGGCAAAAATACTAACCACATTCTCAGACAAAAGGTACGTATAGAAGCAGAGACTAAAACTTTTAGAGCTTTTGTCCGAAAGGGAAATACAGGCTTGACAGGTTTTACAACCGATCTGAGCAGAAATGCTTTATTACCCCAACAACAAAGGTTTTAAAACAGGTACTTATTTTTTTTCTCCCTTAGATTTCATAAGAAGAAACATTTTAATAATTCCCTCAGGTAACTGGTAGTCATTGTTGAACATAAGTAATGAGTGTTGGATGCCACAAGTTATGGTGATGTGTTGGATGTGATAAACCAATTTCTGATTCTTACGATGAAAATCTGCTGTTATTGTGTTAGTACTTTTTTTATTTCAAAATACTTTTCATTTTCCATTGCATAGATGAGTCACAAGCTATAAAATACAGATTATTTTTAGCACTGAGTTCCAGCCAGTCATCTGATGTGACTCTTACGGTGATATTTCTGCATAGGATTTGGCTGTATTCTTGTTACACTGATTATGCATGTCTTTGAATGTACAGTAGCATATATACCAAAGGATGAAGACATGTGGTGACAGTGGATGTATTCAGTACCACACCCTGATCATTTAATTCTCACCTTTGCCTTTACACTGTTACAAATGGAAGACTCTTCTGTGAAGTCTGCCTCACATTCAAAGGAATATAAGAGTAGTTAGTATTCAAGAACCTGCTTGCTCATGTAGTTAGCATTTACAAAATACCTGGCCCTCTTTCTCACAACAAAAAATCAAAAAGCTGATTGAGCTTCTACTTTAAATGTGACAAGGTTTCTCCACTCACCTTCCAGGCTGAATTGCAGAGCGGAATCCCAGTTCTGCTTAGAACCTGCCACATGGAAGGAATCATGGCATCTTTTCCTAAGACACTGGTGACTTTTGGTGCCCTTGATGAGTCAGAATGTAGAACCCATCACTGATAAAATTAAGTTAGGGTGATCTGTGCAGTACCATATTCATAGATTTTATAGATAAGACATGCATTCAAGTATATGTACGTATATAGTTTCTCTTCTATAATCTTATCATTTTAAAATTTTAACTGTATGGCATGTAGAACAACAACAAAAATAGAAACTAGAAAGAACTTTGGAGGAACTTGTTTGCTCTGTTATATAGTACATCTTAAATCCAGACCTTTTTCTACATCTGAACAGTTATGAAAGTAAATGCTTTTAAGGCTTTGGACCAAATCTCAAATTCTCTTAAATCCTTGTAGATTTATCAAATTCAATACCACTACCTTGCTTCCCATACACTAAGAATCTGTACCATTTTCCAGAACAAATTTCATCAAGCTGATTTGTTACATGTGCAAAGGAGGTTATAGAAGAGGAAAATCTTTTTAAGCTACTGGGATCTTGATATAAAAGGCACTTCCCTAAGTTAAAAAAAATATTAAGAATTATCATTACAATGTCCATTTTATTTTAGATTTACCAATTTAATTTTAGTTTTGTTTTCTTAGTGAGTTTTTTGTTCAACAAATGTCAGCTTCTTTCAAGTCACAGTCCTTCCATGGTGATAAACTATCAAAACCAGAGAGGGGTATAGTTTCAAAGTACTGCGTAGGCAGTATTAGCACAAATCCTGTTATACATGAACAGATTTTAGCATATACCTCCCTTGCAGTGCTTTGAAAATGTATCCTTTCATATAAAAATACCTGCCTGGATGGCAATATAGAGAACAGACTTTGTTTTGTTAGAAGAGTTCTGCATGTTTGAAGTTGCTAAAGTAATTCAAATTAACCCTTTTTGTAACAAACAAGGGAGAAGTCTGAGATTATAGAAAAGTTGGCAGACATTTATTTAAAAGCCCATATCCTTTGGTGAGATTTTTTTTCCAGCTTGATCCACTAATCCAACAAATATTAGAGAAGCAACATTAAAACTAACACAGAAAATACAGCAAATCAATAACAACTCAATCAAAAAAAGTGTGATCAATATGGATGTGGAAGAAATCCCTTTTACTTATTTCACTAAGAATTACTTTTTCTTAACGTAAGACACGTACAAACTCATGACTTTTGATGACATTTTTTCAGCACATGATGAGAATATAACACCTGAGCACAATAATTTTTTTTAATTAGTATTCTATCAGTAGAACCCTGTCTACCAAATATCTGCATAAGATATTGTAGAATCAAAGATCTTTCTATTGTTTAGGGTTAAAGATCATATAATAGCCCTCTCTGACAGATATTTCCAGCCCACATTATTATGTTTCCGCCAGCTTTCATCCAAAGCATGGAACCTCTCATTGATTATCTCATTGCATTTAATAGTAACTAGCTTCCATAATTCTCTCAACTGCTGCATAATTCAACTTCTGTTTTGCCTTCTTTTAATATTTTTCCAAAATAATATTTAGTTCTCATGAATCACACGCATACATAAACAAAATTTACATGTATAGTCATACATATTAGGTATAGAATTATTTATTATTTTATCCATTTTACATAGGCTATCATTCAGTTCTGTTAAATCTTGTAAATTACATTTTAAGAACAGAGAAGTCAGAAAAGCTAATTTTGTTTCCTGTATTATTTGTTAGTTACTTTATATAATTTTATATGGGTTTGTCTTTCTCATATGGACCCAGAGTCAATATATTACTTTGAACAAGTCACCTTCCTTGGAAATTATTACGGAGAGAGGTAGAATTTAGAATCTCAGCTTAAAAAGAAATAGTGCTTTAATGCTCCAGACAATTTTCTGATAGTACTCCTGTTTCATCAAACCCCTTTTCATTCCAAAAAAGCTGCAAACATCTGTGCAGGCTGGACACATCCCTGTCTGTGCAGCAGGACACCTGCCTCCTGAATCAGCTTTGTCACAATTTGGAGGGATGCTCCAGCTTTGTGTCTAGGAAGCAGGTGCCCGTCTTACATGTAGCAGTGTTGGTTATCACACTCATCATGTAGCATGAGGAAGAAACTATCTTCCATTTGTCAGGATCTTCAGACAGAATTTAGCTGGCATCACTGCAATTTTGAACTGCTATTCGATCAAGAACAAGGTAGGACCTACTGGTTCCTTTGGGAAAGACAGATTTTTTTATACAGGTACACAGCTCTTTCTCTTCCTCATTTAAGAACTTTGGATATGGGGCAAAAATGGAAGAAGACTTCCACCATGAGAAGCTGCTTACTCACATCTGGCATTGTTTTGTCTGTGAGGAAATAGACAAATGGCTTTCCAACTGGGTGGGAACATATTGATCCTTCTAACTGGGCATCCTGGAAGGAAAAAAAGTACATGAGGATTGAAAAGAAAACATTCAGAGGGATGCCATGCATATTTAACTGCATCTTAATAATTGCATGTGCCTCATTTATTATGAGATTAAGTAAAAATATTTTCTGCTTCTTCGACAATAATGTAAGACAAACTAATGTTTGGTACAGCACAGGGGGTATCCAAGCATTTTCTGGTTTACTACATCTTTTAGAAGCTTTAATACTTTTAGAAGATTTACTTCATACAATAGAATACGGTACAATTATATCTCAGGGTGGTATTAGCTAAAAGTTGAACAGCTACTCTAAACTGGTGTTAGGACTAGCTTAGAAACCTGTCTGAAGACATAAATGGATCCTGTGTAATTTGCTTTTCTATTTTACATCACTATTAAAAAAGGTCTAGTCATGTGTGATGACTCGAACCCCAAAAGTTTTATGATATGCTCAGCTGTGAGCATGCAAGGAAGTGGATACCTGTTCATTAGAGCACTTACACAGGAACTTAAGTACATACCTAACAAACTTGGGAAAAAAAAAGGATTTATGCCTGTCCTTGCAATCTCTGTAAGGATTATTCTGAAGACTTTTGTAGCACTGTAGTCAGGTTGCATAAAAACTAACCAGAAAACATATGAAGATGGAATACTAAAGATTGGATATAATTCTCTGCTAATGTATTTCAGCTGATTCAACACCAAGTGAGAATAGTATTTCACTTTCACATTTTTCTTCTAAAGCAAGACACAGGGGTTCATTCCATTTTTCTCCTCTCTCCCTCTTCCCCGTAAGAAGCTTGCAGGCTCATCAAATTCACATATGCAAACAGACAAAAGCAATCCTCCTGGTCACCTAATTCTAATTCAAGCTGCTTTTCACAGCTACACTACTAAAAGGCCACATTCTTGCAGAATGATTGCCTTCTCTGCATACTTATTAACTAGCTTGGTGCCTAGAAATGTTTTTACTGTACTGTATAATAATTTTTATATGTCCTTTTTAAAAAGAAACTGTACCTTACCTGCATTACAGGTCTGGCTGTCATCCAACAACGTATCACCTAGGTCAGACACACCTGATAACTGTGCAGTGAGTTATGCAGAATCTCCTAGTCCTTTATGGGATGAATCTCATTTAATTTAGCAGAGCAGTACCTTACTACAGAACTAAAAAAATTAACTTTCAGGTGTTTCTGTAGCAAAAAAATTACATATCATTAACTTTTATTATTAAAAACAAAAAAAGAGGGAGGTAGAAAGCATTTTCTATTAAAATCTAGACCTTACTTAAATGATTCCTGCAAGAACCTCTCCCACTTTCAATTCTACAAAGTATTATAGGTGATTTCTCTTAAGAGCACATAAAACATTGCATATAGAAAACTACAGGAATATCCAATCCATAAGCACTGTTAGGACTTCATTTTGGATCATTATGTCCCTACCAGGACTTGAGGAATAACTTGCATCAAATGGTAGACTGAACAAATTTGTCTTTCTTGGCTTGTGAAATGGCAGTGAGCTGACTGGGATTCCCTCTGGTTTTATTATTCATTTATTTTATTTTACTACAGAATTGGGGTTTGTGTGTTTAATTGCAGTTTATTACTTTTCCCCTATATTGACATAATGGAAGAGAAATATTCTTTTTTTATATGGCATAGCTGAAAGACAAACACAATTTTACCTGTTGCACTGCTTCTCTTTGTCTTTCTCTTGGGATTCTGATTGCACAAACAGCAGCTTTGGTGTGTGATTAGAAAGCTGAAAAATGCCCATCCCCAAATAGCCTCAAGTATCCAAATTGACCAGTTCCTACATCCCTTCCTCTACTTTATTTCTTCCACCTTGATGAATAAGATAACATTGCAGTTGCCAGCTGTTAAACTGATCATGTTGTTAGGACCCATTATTCATTTTATCTGAAGTAAACCACGTAGCTGACCACATGCTATGGAGGACTTCAACAATATAGTAATAGGTATTGAAAATGTAACTGACAAATCATTAATTCAATTGGCCAGTTTCCTATGAAGCAGAATTTTGGGAAATATGTTAGTCACGTCCTCTGCAGTTGGGAGCCTGTTCCATCCAGTTTGAAGCCAGTACCTCTGTTCCTTAAGAACATTCGCCCTGCTTGAATCCTTCCTAAGTTTTGTCGAGTATTTAATAAAACACATAGACTGCAACTTATTCATCAGTGCACATGCTAATAAGAAACACACACGTTCAAATAATGTAATGAAATTTAATATCTTTGAAATTCTGCTTTCAGTGGATGGAAAGATTTAAAAGTTTTTGAGCATACATGTGTAGGAGGGAGGCAGACGCTCAGATATACCTGCACGCACAGGAGCAGAATATAGTTTCATAAAATTGCATCCTTGCAAGGTTTGGTTGCTAAGTTGCTGATTGTTACACCAAGTGGGTGGAAGTTCCTCTGTGTCAGACTATGAAAAAGGAGGATAGTGAGGATGACCCAGGCTCTTATGATAAAATTTCTGTCTGTCCAGCTGTGCATCAGTGCAAGGAAATAAGAGGAAATATTTTGAACATAGTCACTGGAAGGCACATACACATGCCTGAGGTGATTTTTTAAATTCCTTTTTAATAGATGAAATGTAAAATTTAGTATCCCGTCCTCCAGAAGTTAGCTATTTATTGAAAACTATTGACAAAAGTTTCTTCTATATTTGATAAAGAAAATAACTTCAGAGGGTGATTCAATGTGTTTTAAACATTTATGTTTTGTTCATTCAGAGGCTATTAGGTACTAGCTTGGCATAGCTGAAGCTAGGGGTAATGAATCCCATCCACTAAGTATTATTATTTTCCATATCACCTTCTATATTATCCTCAACCTTTTTCACCTGCAGCAGGTTTTTGCAGGAAGTTGGATTGGTGGGTCTACCCAATGTACCAGTGTTATTGCAGCCACAACTGATGTGCATTTTTTAGCATGTTTTCAGCTGGCACTGTTAAAATATCTCTAGGAAACCTCAGTAGATTTTGGACGAGTGAAAAACATATTAATCATATTATATCATATCATATCAGTGGTAACTAGATTATATTATGCAATTTAGGACACATGTTTTAGTGTTCCAGTGTTTCTGAAAGTTCTGATGATGCTGAGTGGAATTCTGTATGTTTGTAGGATTGAGCCTTCTATGATACAAACAGAAAATATTTTCAATCCAAAGAGAGATTACTGCCATGAGCCTCTTATACAGAGTTATGCACGGATTGTCATCATGCAATAGAAAAATGGAAATTCATCACAGTGAAGTATTTGTGAGATCTATAACAATCCAAATTCTTACGGAGATCACCAAGGATTTCCCTCATAAAATCTAAAAGGCAGCACCACAGAATAGGCAGTATATTGGAATAGAAACGACGAAGTTGCTGTACATGACATTTCATTTCTGGATGGCAGCAAAGATCAATGTACTTGGCTACACCTCCTGAATTAATGTCCCTTTCTACCAAGGAATAGAATACTGTTATACAGCTTCTTACTCCACATTTCAAGTCTCTCACCGTAATGACAGAATACTCTGAGTTGGGAGGGACAAACAAAGATCGTCAAGTCCAAGTCTTAACTGAATGGCCTGGATGGGGATTGAACCCTCACCCTTGGTGTCACTAGCACAGTCCTCTAACCAATTAAATAATATCCCATGACTTTCAATGAAGTGGATAGTTTTAGGGTAGTATCAGTTTATAAAATAATTTAAATTATAATCTATTGAGTTATTCTGCATTTCTATTCCAAGCAGGGTTTTTTTATCGCTAGAGAGCTCAAATGCCAATAAATACAAAGTTCTCTGCTGCAACGTATTTCTCTAGTAGCAGCTATGTATGCAGATGAGGGGCAAATCATAGTTATTGTATTAACTAATTTGAAATCTCCTATAATAAAGGTCAGGCTTTTTTTTTAAAATCAAATTTTCTTGGAGAAAGATTAAAATGCTGTAATTCAGCATTTTTCAAAACAACCCCTCTTTTGTCTTATTTATTTATGAATTTGAAAAGCCTCTTCGGAAAATGTTTTTTATGATAAACCTGTGATTCTTTTTTATTATAATTCACTTTGCTTTCAATAGAGTTTTTTTATTCAGATATACTTACCTGCAATTTTTTTTCTAAATTTTTTAACCAAACACTCTGTATTTAAAACATTTACTCTAGTAAAGCTTGCTTTTAAAGAAGACTTTGGCTTTCTAAATGAAAAAAAATACTTTGGATCGTCACTATTTTGTATTTTTTTTATAAGTTTGACTTGACTTTCAGAGCTCCTGATGAATATTGTTGCACTAAGCTATCTGGATATAAAACTCTATGAGATACAACATTAATAGGGACTTCCTTGGTACAGTTGTAGGTTCTTTAATGGAAATTTTGACATGCTAAACACCTGTCTCATTATGGACAACTAAAACAGTGTGTTTCAAGCTATAAAATTGTAACAATAATCTAGGCTTGTTCTCTAATTGTTGGGTTCTTGATGTGGGATTTTTTTTATGATCAGGGGTGTTCTGCAGTACTTAAACACAGTAGGAAAAAACGCTACAAATACTGTAATTTTAATTGAGCATATTCCTGCACACCAACGTCATTTGAACTACTCCTCCTCAAGTCTCATTTAAGCATTTTGCATTGCCAGGCCCTGGAGAAAAATAGCTGCTCAACATCAACTCCCACTCCTCCTTTAACAAAAGATTGATAGAATTTTTTTTTTTTTTCTGCTTGTATTAGACAGCTAGCAGGACACTTGGTAAACATCCTGGAAAAAGGCCTTGAGGTGAGAGCTCAAAGGGGAGAAGGTACACTTCAGAAATTATGCAGAGAAGGAAATTTCCCATTTGCAGGAATGTCTGTGGTATAGTTTGTTGCTATCCAAGCAGCCACTGAAAACTGATGGACTGAGAGTAAAGCCCCAGCAAACTGACCACTCTTTCAAAGATGGGGGATGAGGAAGACATTTATTTCTGAACTGTGAAGTCTTTCTCACCAAAAAGAGAAAGATATTGTTGCACAGTTTTCCTGTTCTGACAAGATAAACATCAAAATGCTGTGACTTCTCTTTCACAATCCTCTGAAATCTGGAAATTCCTCTCATAGACTTTAATAGTTTGCATCCAGGCTCCTAAAGATGGCACATTCAGTGTGTTTTGACATATGCAGATTATGGCATTTTTTAACTGGTTAACAAATCTTTCAGTGTTGAGAAGCACACAGATATATTGCTGAATTTTCATCCATTAGCTGTGCTTACATAACATAAACCAGTGTAATATAGTGGGATCTGGCCTGAAACCACAGCTTCCTAAAATTGCGAGAGAGATTTAAAAAAGTGCAAATACTTGGAAGTCAGTGTAGGGCTTCTGGTCTGATAAAACTCATTGAATATCCTTACTCAGTGCAGCTATGCCTTAGGTGCATTCAGCTAGAGTGAACATGATTCTTTTTTCAAATTAACTCTTCTATGAAGTTATTTAAAATGGCATCAAAGCCCTGTACTATAAAGGAATCAATTTAGATTACTTCAAAAACAGTAAAGTTTGATTGAGGCTTTAATTGAAAGTTTAGTTCTTTCCCCTCCTCTTAGTGATACCAAATTATTTCCTATAAAAAGACTTTTTATAAAGACTATACTTTATAAAGTGAAGTAAGAGCTAAAGGGTATATATACCCAGGATTTTTAAAGCATTTCTTAGCATTAAAAAAAATGGGAGCAAGCAGCAAGCCACAGTCACCAATATTTCTATAGTTATCTATTAAGATGGTCACAGCACACATCCTGCTCATCCACAGTCCGAAGCCACACTGCAAGGGCTGGCTGCTAAAGGGAAACGGGTGAAGCGTGAACATTTTCATATTCACCATTGTCTTGGAGTGCCAGTGTCCCATGGCAGCCCTTGGGAAACACTTTCTGTCTGTAAGAATAGTTCATATAATTTTTTCACTTTTCAGAGTGACTTCAGTCTTTTTGTTTCCCCATTGAAAATTCTCTAGCTCCTGGCTGTTTTGCCTTCCAGAACTGATATTCTCACAAGCTTGAGTGGGATCTAGGATTCCTCCAAACAGCTATTTGTAAATTTGATGCAAGAGATGGAAAATATATTACAAAAACTGTTTATGCCTACCTTTATAACTTATTGTCATTGCCAACTTCCTTTTAAAGTCTTGTAACTCTCTGTGGTGCACTTTTCTTTCCTCATTTAACTATGTAAAATTGATTCTACTCCAAGCCCATTAACAAACACTTTCTTTTCTAAAGGAAGTAGATTGAATCATTGCATTAACAGGTCACCATGTCAGAATAATTTTACATTAGTGCAACGCAAGGAATAGGCACATTGAGGATAGAATCAGCATGCAGGCAGAGGTGTTGACTCTGGTGAGATGAATAAGAATAGGAACAAGTTTAATGTCAAACAGAATAAAAAAAGGACAAAGAGATTGTCATAAGATGATTAATAACATAGTAAGTTATGTTATGTAAAAAAGAGTTTAGATGCCTTACTTAGACTAGATACCTAACTTTGAGATATCTACTGTTCATAACAATGAAATTGCTGTAGAAATCACATTTTTTAGGAGATAGGCATTCATGAAGTTTTTTCTTGTTTCCTAGTGAAGATTAAAAAAAGTGACTAATTAGTATTGTTGTAGTGCTTCACAGGTTAACTATAATTTCATTTAATTTCCAGAAAAACAATTTGTTCTCTAGATGAGATTAATATATAATAAGCTGTAGGAGGAAGTATAGTGAGGTAAAAAACACACAAGTTCAAGGACTTTCTGTCATGCTGGTACAGAAATAACAATTCTATAACTTATTCTTCCTAATAATTTCTTGGTGTAAAAGCTGTGTATAATCTATTTTTTCTGCCAATTATCCACTTCTGATCACTGTTGAGGTATGATTTTGAGCATGATAGAGCTGCAGTCTCACCTTTGCAGCAACCTTGCTCTAGCTCACATTGATGTGTTAGCATTTATATCAGCCCTTGGGCAATGCAATGTGTGCTGAAGGTGTCTGACATCGGTATCCTACAAGGCTTGTGAAACTCCAGTCACCGCAAAGTCTTACGGCAACTGAAGGATTGTACCAAGGTAAGGCTGGGCATCTACACTAGCAACAGGCTCCAGAGCCAGAGGGAGCCTGCTGGGCTCATCCAAAAGCTGGTGGCTGCCTAGGCAGATTGTTTGCAGTCTGCCTGTAAAAAAATTTGTAAAAGCAAGATGGGTGCTTTCACTTTGTGAGAACACTCTTGGACTCTGCCTTGTCTTCAGCAAGGCAAAGAAGCAACTGACCGTTATGTCAAAGGCACAGAAAAGAACTAAAAATGTTGAACTTTGTAACCAGGGAAGAAGCCAGGATTTTGTATTGAGCCTTCCAGCAAAAAAAAAAAAAAGAAAAAAAAAAAGGCAAATTAGCAAGTGTTTAATTAAAATAAAGCACCCCCAAAAAGTTTCTTACCTCTTATGTCCTCTGTCTGTCTCTTTGTTCTAAGCTTCTGTCTCAAGGCTTATTCTTGAGTGGAAAATTCTAAACAAAAATGAAAGCTTTGCCCTCAGAGGGTTCTTTGCAGCTCAGTCAGCCATGGCAATCTGTAAAATTCCAGCAGCAAGAGAGAAAACTAATTAAAACAAAATACATGTGTTGTAATTTAGCACAGACATGTACAGGATCTGTTGTTTTCCTAGTCTAATTTCACAATTTTGCTGCAGACAGATCTTTTGTAAGTACAGCCCACCATAGCTGTCTATTTATTAAGTCACAGGCTCTTGAACGTTGCCATAGAATATAACTCAAAAAGGATCTTCATCTATGTTCAAGGAGTCTCAGGGGAACAAAATCTCTTCAGTATTTCTGACACTTGCTTTTGTGGGACACTGCTAACTGAGAGCTGACTGAGATACCTAAAAGTCCAAAAGCTTTTTGTTTCATTATTCTTACATATTTTTCTCCAAAGGATAATTAAAGACGCCTCTCTTTGATCACTAACTACTTTTTTGTGTTCTCTCAGCAGCCTGAGAAGAGTTAAAGCACTTTGTACTGTCTATATTGAAGAATCACATCCATTTTTAGGCATCTGTTTTTAGGCACTGATGCATTACTTACCATCCCAAATCAAGCTGCTCTCACTTGTATTGAAATTTCATACCTTATTGTAGGAGTCTTTAAATCCTTACAGGTAATCATCTCACCTGCCTTTAAGGCATAAAATATAACTGATTTAAACTAGTCAGCTATACTACCTTTTTAATGAATCAACATTATCGCTAAAGGGGAATATATTCTTGAGTGTCTATAGAGAGTTCCTGAGTATCTGGAAGTGTACATGTAAAGGAAGGAATTCAGCTGTGTTTTCTTAACTTCCACCAAAGACCTAATTGCCGGTTCCTTTGTCCTTTCTTCGCTTTGCAATTGAAGAATCTTCCCAGTTCATGTTCTGTTATTTTGTGCCTTTCAATATCTGTGTTTTTTCACAGTGAATGAGCCGTGTCTACTGATCTAATACAGCAAGAATAGAATTACAAATTCTTCTCAGCAGGGGTATATCTGGACTCAGGCGACAAGCAAACATTTAGAGCTGACTGTTCCTATCAGTAGTGCTATGCTGATGTGGAGAGACATGTTCCTAATATCTTCTTTATGCCTAATGAACTGAAAAGACGGTTGGGATGTCAGATGCTATGACTAACACAAAAAGCTAAAGCTACATGCTATCTAACTTCTGAATGGGGCACTACGTAGTGGTGTTCCCTGCAGCTGCTTTTTTTTCATTAAATAAAACAATGTTTGTTCCATGACAGTGGTAATTTTTAAAGGAATAACTATGTCCCTGTCTGCCTTCCTGAACTGATTGGTGATTTTTCAAGCAGGGATCTTCAAGAAATGCAAGTTTTATAAGAATAGGCACCTGAGAAAAGGAGCAAGTTTTAGTGATCAGCTTTTTAATGAAACTTCTGCAATGCTTACAAAAAGCAGCTCAAGTTTGCAGCTTCTGCTTCCTGGAACTTTCATATCTTTCTATGGAATGGCTGCAGATCTGTTTCCCATTGTGTGTCCCCACTGTCACTTTAGCTTAGTACCACCTTTTGTTTTTTTTTTTTTTTTTCTTCTTGGATCCTCAGCACACATACTGGATGCCTGCAAATTTGTGTCTGGGATTCTGTCTGGAGTAGCTTCCTATGAGAATAAATTATGAAATTCTTGCTGATGTGAGAATCATCATTTAACTCACTGCATTCCATATGTATCACACTGAAAGCTGAACCATTGGCAGTTGTTTGCCTATAGCCTAAGATTCTTTTCTAACAAAGCCACAATAAGTAAAAAATTGTCTTTTTAGTCTTTTAAGGAAGACTACCTCTATAGTGACTTTCTGCATAATTCAATTAATAAAAATTTTTTTTTGGTTATTTTAATGAGATCAATTGTAACAGTTTTATTGGTACTAGATCATGCATGCTTAAACTTGGGCACAAATCCGTATTAATATAAATTGTCCAAATGAAAGAGAAGTACCCATTCAAGGAAGTGCATGTGATTGTTTCTGTAGCATTAACTCTTAATTACTGTATCCAAATGTAATCTTATTTATGAAGATTAAAAAAAGCCAATATGATTTTCAGAATCCAAAGGACTTGAAACTACACATCGGTTTTGAGTCTCATGTACATGGATTGCAGCACAACATTGTTGACTTCACTTGCAATATCTGCAATTACAAGTACAAAAACTCAACTGTCAAACAAATTAAACTAAGCCTTGCTGCATAAAGCATGTTATTTAATCTCCACAAGCTGCTTGCCACCCATTGTGATACAACTACATTAATGCATTAAATTGTGATTTTATTTTATAGCTTGCATACAAATAAATAGAGAAAGTGAGTGAATATTAACTAACCTAAGCCCTAAATAAATAGCAATGAGACACTGACAGCTGTTTTATCTTGATGTATTAACTTTATTTTTAAATTTTTATCTGAGGTCAGACACTCTTTCATAATCAACCTGAATATGCAGCTACTTCCATTATTAAAATGCTACATCTTGTACTAACAGATTGGGCTGAGGATAAGTGTATTTGCAATAGGAATGGAAAGATGCGCAGTCTTTTAGCAAGCCTGTTACAGATTATCTAACAAGTATTATTTCTTCCTATCTTACATTTTCTCAACAGCAGAGTACACCTGATTTGTATTTGAAAATTAATAAAGCAATAATTACTGGTGCAATCACTGGTCCTTCAGTACTGCTTGTAAATTTTCTGTGAATGCAGAGATAAAATTAGTTTTAAAATTTTTACTATACAAATAGCTGTGTGTTTTTCTTGTTTCCAAAGGAAAGTTAAATGATCCTGCCACTTCTTAAATATTCTGCTTCTCCAAATGCACTAATTAAGGAATCAAAGTGTCTCAGAGCTTATCTCCAAGGTATTAGCTTACTTTCTGTCCCATTTAAGCAAAAGTGCTTAAGTGTGCACTACATTTTTAATAGCTGTTTGATTTGAGTGAAACCATTCTGTAGATATTAATTGAATATTTTGCTAAATTGTTGATACACTTTCAATCCTCCTAGAGATTTCTACCTTGAAAGACCATATGAAATGGTGCAGATGAAAATGTTCCTTAGTCCTGTGCAAAACTAGCACAGTGAAATTAAGACAGCATGGTGTGTGGGATCCCTTATGTGGTAGACACATTCTTCATTGGGCTGCAAAAACTTTAGGACTTAACATGACTGGGGCAGAGTTTCAGTCTTTGTGGGTTTTAGACTCTCAAGAGAAGATAACACAAATTACACAGTTATACAGTTCACATTTACAGGTATCTCTCTGTATCCTTCAGAGGCAGAAATGTGAGAGTATAAATAAAAATGGGACCCTGTTCTGAAATGTAATGCTTAGCTACTGTCATGGAAATCCCTTCAGTTCTGGTTATGCCACATATTTGAGTGTGAGACTGAAGCCAGTAATGAAGCAAAAGAGATTGCTTCAGTTTTAACCATTTCTGGCTGTGCCACTGCCATGAGGTTTACCCACCATTTTCTCACGATTTTACAAGCTTGGTATCTGCTTCTTAGTACAAGACTGACAAAGGTCACTCTATAATTGCTTTTAGAGGGAATCTATATGAAGTCAGTGAAATTCTATTAGGAGTCCTGTCCACTCTACTACTATTGGTCTCTATGCACTTCATCTCCATGTGCTTTGCCAAGGTCCTTTTCTATCTTTAAAGGCATCTTGAGCTGAAGAAACTCTGCTGAGTTGGCTGGGCAAAATTGGAATTTGAGGATAGATACCTACCTGCAAAGGTGAATCAAAAGACCATGGCCCTTCCTTTTCCATAATTTTAAAAGAGAAGTTTAGTATTTTTTCTAGGAAAAAAGTCATCTTTTTTAGTAGTGTGAAGGTTGCAGAACATAAATCAATAGTTTTACTGGTATTCCAGTTCTTTCTCAAGTTTCAATAGCAAATAGTTATTTTTACACGAAACCACCCTCTAGGCTCTCTTGATTTACAGTGATAAACTGACATACTGTACATCTTCCAGAGTAAACCGCAGTCTTTCCTCAGGTTATCATTTTCCTGTCTCCTGTGAGAACTGAAGTTTCCTTTAATCTACTTTTTTTCACTGTTCAATCACATTTTCCTTACATGTTAATTCTAGTTCTGCCTATATATGTGTACTAAGATTGAGCTGAAGACAAAGAAAGTTAGTATTACACCTTTAATTAACAAAATCCAGATAACTAAGTTTTCTGAAGCCATACCTCTTCTGAATTTTGTACCTATATTTATTAAAAGATGACTCAAAACATTTTACCTTGTCAATCACAAACTTCTCAATTGCGAAGAGAATTTCTCCCATGCTGAACATGTAAGAGTATTATGCTGATTTATTTCATCCACCACCAACTAGGTTATAGAAACATTGACATTTGTATTGTACATGTCTATCTTTTACTGTTGCTTTTGTAAAATCATATGTAAGGCAACCACATATTATGTGATCCTGTGATGAAAAATTAATTGTAATATATAAATGTAAGAGGGAGAGAGAAAGTTACCATAACTTTATATTTTTTTCTTGTACCTCAGTGCTAGATTCTTGAATCCTTTGCTGCAATCTCTGGCAGGGGAGATAGAAGGACAGATGGAAAGACTGAAAGGAGGGAGAAGAAAACAAAAGGAAAGGAGAGAGAGAGAGAGAGGAGAAAAAGAGTGAAAACGTGAGAGAAAGAGAGGAAGAAAGGAAGCAGAGGAGAGAAAAAGGTTTAGAGTAAAGCTTACAGTGTTGTACCTTTTTTTAACAATTTACTTCTCTGAAGTTGAGCCCAGGAAGAAAGGAGAAGTGGGGGAGGTGTTTTAGGATTTACGTTTATTTCTAAATATCCTGCTCTGATTTGATTAGTAACAAGACAAACTAACTTCCCCAGGTTGAGTCTGTTTTTGCTATGATGGTAATTGGTAAATCTCTCCCTGTCCTTATCTTGACCAACCAGCATTTCCTTATATTTTATACATATATATATAAAAATATATATATGTCCTGCTGGTGAGGGGAGTGACAGAATGGATTTGGTGGGTACCAAAGGAATGAAGATCAGTTCTGGGATCTGGCCATTGGTAGTTGGTGTTGGGTCATGGGAAAGTCAGGTCACTCCAGAGTCAACTTCTCCTTCGCCAGGTCCCCTCAAGTTGTAGGATACCCATCTGGCAGCCCCACCACCTGGCACAGGGTATGGGTTCCCCATTGGATTCTTTGGCTGCCCCTGGCAAAGGAAGGAATGAATTGTTCTTCAGAATGTGATCCAGAGGGTGCAAGTGAGGAAACAGCACAGCGCCCTGTTCACTGAAGAGTCTTGGCAACTTAGCTGTGAGTGGGAGGACGAGGTGTTCACTGCTTCTCCGAGACACTATCTGCCTCTCCTGGCCAGGAGTTTAATCTGTGAAGGTCACTTTTTGCCCATGCATCAGAAATAAAGAGTTCTGGGACACAGAAGAGGGTTAGCCTTTATCAACTTGGCTTTTATTTTGGAACTGTCATTTTGAAACAAATCCCACCCTCAGACTGAAGTGTCACTCAGTAAGTTTCCCTTTCTGGCTCTTGCAGGTTTTCTTTAATGCTTTCATGGCTAAGACGAAGTGGAAAGAGGGTGTCACTTAAATATAAATTAGTTTTTGAAACAAAAGTGAAAACAAGAGAGTGCTGTAAACAATGAGTGTGTGTGAGAGTATGCATAGAACAATGGCAAATTTTAATTGGCTCTCTGTTACAGGAGGTCCAATTTTTGCCCACATTTTCCATAATGTTGATATGCTTGGATGCTTTTATCCCCTCATTCACCCTGCAATATATAATTGTCTGTCAAGAACTGATAGCCACTATAAAATGTCCTAAGCTTCTGCCTAATGTTTCTAATAGCAAACAATTTCATTCAAAATAAAAAGAGGTGTCAAACTATAATGAGCATTTTCCACATTCTTTGATTGCATTGCATAGGGAAGCCAGTATTCTATTTATTGTATTAATTAAAGAATATTTTCTTCCACCATGGTACCTGTTTTAACAAAATATGTCAGAAAACTTCTTTTTTTGGGGGTGGGAGGGTAAATTGTCATCTAAGAAGCAAGTATTCTGTGACATTTTCCTGATGATGTCTATTTATCTGAAATTCTATGAAAACATGTCAAATCTACTCCATGAGATGGGACTTAAACAGTAACTAATGTTTAATTATTAAACTACCTTTTGGAATAGCCCATTCCTTATAATCTCTATGGTTTTTCTGAGCCACTATGGAATAATATGTCTACCAAACAATTGAAAATAAAATAACACCTAGCATAGGCTAGTAAAATGAGCTGTCTTGCCTCATGCCTTGTTATTTTCTTTCTCAACTAATTCTAGCATGAAATGAAAAGTGAATACTGACAGAGGCAGAGTCCCACTGCAGTAGCCTCTGCATCTACGGAGAAGGGCTTTGTTTCCCTTCAGAAAAGGAGAGCACTGTGCTGTGGCAGCACTGCCATTGTCTTTAGGGTTATCATATTTTGTCTGTATCACCCAAGTGACTTTGAGTCCTAGTGTGCTGCCATCTCTCTGGTTACAAGCACAGCACAGTTGCCACTAACAGAAAAAACTAAACCTATTAGAGACTGTAAGGCCAAGAAAGCAAACTAAAACTCTAGTTGTTAATTGCAGACAAAACTTTTTTATTATGCTATCCAAACAGTTACAGCATTGTTTCTTGGCAGACTTTTTCATCTAGCACGAAGTGTCATCAACGCTGAAGAGAAAAACAAAAATAATTACTATTGGAGTATTCTCTAGTTGCATGTGAGATTAATTTTCGAGCTGTATAGGACAGATGATACACAAAGTGGCAGAGGCTCTGAATATTTAACCATGATTAAGAGATCTATTTAAGATGAATTTATCACTATCTGCTTTCCTTCACTATTGCCATTTATCCCTATATCCCCTTACCTCCTGATCTTTCACAAAGCTGTATCAATGACATGCAGAGAATTATTATATAGCTATCAATAGTAGAATAAATGAAGAAATCTCTGTGCAGTAAAATTATTAAAGTATATAATAAACTAGTATTGTATTAATGTCCTGGTTCTGGCCAAGATCAGAGGGAGGGGGCATGGCCAAGACATTGTGTTATTCAATACCATTTTATGTCATTGCCAAGGGCGTGGAAAAAGGACTCTTCTGACAAAAAAAGGTGATCCTTTCTGGCCAGGGGAATGTGTGGCAGGAGGGTCTGTCCATCAATGTTTTTTAATTGTACCCGGCTTGGTGAGCCTTTTTCATGTAAATCACCCTCTCTTTGTCCACTTTTGTTATTAATATTGTTGCTACAATTGTTCATTTTCTTATCTCTTTGCTGTTTCCAGTAAATTGTTCTTGTCTCAACCCGTGATCTTTGCCTTTTGTGCTTCCACCTGGAGTGGGAGGGGGAAGCAAGTGCTGGTGCACTTTTGGTGGGAGCACTAAATGAGAGAAGACCATTCCTAGAGCATGAAAAATAAATATAAAAGTATTATATTGCAAAAATAATTAGATAAAATAATTTAGAAATTTATAGAATACAAATAAGTATAATCTGAGGCAGTATGCATCGTTTCCTTAGAAGAGACAACTGGAAGGTTAAAAATGTATGTAATAAACTTTCATATGATAAGTGTCTGCAGACATCTGGTGATTTTACTTCTTATTTATATTCAGACTATCAAGATCCATGAACCAACGATGCTAAATAATGAAAAACAACCACACAAAAATAAAAAGAAGTTGCCTTGTATTTTCTTTGTACTGAAATGAAGGATAAACATGCTATTTCAAAAAGTTGTGAGGTCTCTAATGTAGAAGGCTTTTCAATATCTATGTAATACAGAATTCAAATAGCCTGACAAACCTTTTTTTCTGCTGAAAAGTAGTGTATGGTCTTAGATTTGATCCTTGAGGTCAGTCTCTGTGGAACCAAGCTCCTCTTGAGCACCGTGAGATTTCACATTGCTCATGTGAATCCCTCTCCAGAGAGATAAGAGACTGAGGATTTTGTCTGATCTAGACACCGTAGCCCACTACAAACATGAGCAAAATTAATTACAGTGGAAGTTATTTACCTGAATGTAGGCACCTGAAATTTATAAATGTAAACTTTTAGACTAGTCCTTTACTGTCAATAAGAAGAAATAGATTCAGCTTAAAGTAAGTGTCTCAGACTCACCAAGGGATGCCTTGCTAAGAAACAACTCTCCTGTTAAGGAGCTGAGAACAGACCAGAGAACTGCAACTATGTTTGTGATGTTACCATCCTCAGCCTGTAGCAGGCAAACTGCCTATTGCCATTTATATTTTCAAAAAAATCTTTTTACAATTCTAGACACCTTCAACTCCAGCTGAGTCTTGGCTGCACAAATTTTCTCCCTTCAGTGGCAAGCAGCATCTCTGTATTCTTCCCACGTCACCTGACTTTGTTTCCACTACACATGCACCTTTCTTTTTTTTCCTTATTTCCAATAAAAGAATCCTGTTCATCCAAGCTGGCCTTCTGCCTTGCCTGCTTGACTTCTGACATTTGGGAATTGCCTGCTCCTGTGACCTTGGGAGGTGATGTTTAAGAAGTGACCAGCACTGATTGACCCCAGCACATGAAAAAACATTTTCCCAGAGGACTTTACTCAGTAATTCCCCGAGCAGCCTGAAGTCTGCTCTACTCCTGTCCAGAGATGAGGTTTTGCTGGCACTCTTCCTCCTGTCAAAAGAGATTTAAACTTGATCGCTTCATGGTCGTTGTAGTCAAGACAGCCACCGATCTCCAATTGTCTCATGAGATCCTCTCTGTTGACAATCAAAGTGGGAATCTTTCTAAGTCAGGTCCCTTAGGACTTGTTCCATAAAGTTGTTACCCAGGTTTCTCAGGAATCTTCTATCCTGGGTTGTACCAGCTGTGTGATGCCCTAAATTAATTTCTGGCAAGTTGAAGTCCCCCCTAAGGACAACGGCAGTTGACTTGGAAGCGTCCCTTAATTCCTCAGAGAATCATTCACCAGTGTCATTATCCTGGCTAGGAAGTCAATAGCAGACTCCCACGATGATATCAGCATTATTTGTTTGCCCCTTGATTCTTTACCCAGAGGCTCTCAACTGTGAGCTCCATGTATTCTAACACTTCTATTACTCACAGTGCCACCTCTCCCTCTCTTCTCCCCTGCCTGTCCCCCTGGAGAGCCTGTAACCATTCATCTGGGCACTCCAGTCACAGGACTCATTCCACCAGCTTTCACTTACACCACTGATGTCAAATCTCTGGGGCTCGGCCAAAGCCTCGAGCTCCTCTTGTTTTTACCTCATGCTGTGTCCATTAATGTAAAAACATTTCAGGTGAGGTAATTTGTAGCCAACACCTCCTGAAGCATATTGAGGGATTCTATTAGTGCTTGTTACCTCAAGTTTTGGCACAGTATTGCCTTGCTCATCACTGGTAAGCCTGGCTTTGTCCCCGACCTCCTTCCGAGCTAGTTGATAACTGTCAATGAGTCCCACTAGCTCCTGGGCTAGAAGTCTTCCAAGAAATTAAAAGAGTTAAAGATTTTTGCGAGTTATAGGCCTATCTAACAACGAAATCAATGTTGTCAATGGTGAAAATAGGAAGCCTTTGGTAGCATTTGGTAAATGCTGTTCTAAATGACCAATAATTTATGGTTCATGTTTCTCTCCTTTATACCATAACTGGGGATGCAGAAACAATAAAAAGGTTTCTTTAGATCAGCCTGTCTTAATGTTCTCATAATTTCCTTATTTTTTTTTTTTTTTTTGGAGAGTAAGAAATTTTTTAAAAATACTTTGCAGCTTTTTATCAATGCCTTCCTCATTCCTGCCTTGCCTTTAGGAGTGTCTATAATCTCACCAGTTTTGCATTCATATTGAAATAGTTTTATATGCAATCTTGATGCACTGATCATGTTGCTCTTAACAGTTGCTGACATTTAGATAGTTCTGTTGCATCCACTGACAGTTAAATTTGACTTTTTTTCTGCCTCAATGACACTAGTTTTAATTATATTTTTATAAAGTTAATCTGTATATTGTTAGCCAAACATATACCTTCCAGTTTATTAAAAAAACCAAGTCCATCAGACAAATGACATCTTGTCTGGGGTGCTAATAGCTAGATGTCTTTGCCAAAATAGGTGACATTATCGAGCAGAGGGTGATATTCTCCACTGGAGTGGATTTAAATTCTATTATCCCTTTACAAATTAGGAATACTTCTCTCTCCACCCTGCCTGCCACCCAGGAAAAAAAATCCACTCTGTAATTAATAAAAAGGGCAGGTGTTAAGTAGGAAATCAGGGCTCCTTGTTCTTTCCCTGTGTACATGAGGGAAAAAAAGGGAATATTTGCCTTTACAAGACATGTGATGCGCATAATAATACATGTTGGGTTCTCTGTGTCTATTAGCAACCTTACATTACATCTTGATTCCTTTCCTTTTCATCTGCATCTATCCTTTTCTGGCTTCTCTACTAATGAATACATTATTAGCAATAGGGCAAACAATAAGACATTCATGAGAAAAGCTTAACCTGTGCACATTTTTACTCTCTAAAATTAAAAGTTCTCTCCTTTACTTATTTGTAAATATTCTCAGGATGACTACTTGCTTTTGGACAAAGTCTGAAGTTACAGTAACTTCACAACTCCCCTCCAAGATTTAATTTATACTTTTTATTTTCTACTCGTTAACACTGCTTATGTAAATGTTAAATCATATGCTGATATGCCCTTTCCTTCCTGTTGAGGTGTTCTTGCTTCCCCTCCTATAATTAACATTCATTTAAAATCAGTGTTAAAAATGTCTACTTATACAAAATAATTAGATATAACAAAAAATAAAAGGAAAATTGAAATAAATCTTGCCTCTCTGACTGGTTCTGTGATGATTTACACACATTGAGAATCTGACTCAAACATTTAAAAGGAAATCCACTGTGGATTAAAAGAGAGTAAACTTCACTGAAAAGGTTTTTATAATAGCCTTTGTCTCACAATGATGTTTCACTTGAAAGACTTTGATAACCAGCACTTTCTTCCAAACCGATTCTAACCCTTTCTTCAAGCTTACATGGTATTTCAGAAGTTTTGCATGGATTCTGCCTCTGAAAAGGTCAAGAGGGGAAATAGACTATGCAATTGGAGGACGACCTGTCATTACTGACCTTTTCAAGGAAGAAGAGAAGGAAACACTCTATAATGACAGAGCTGTTTCTTTCCTTAAAATATCACATGCCTGGAATCCAGCATCCAGACTGGCCAGGACTGTGATGTGTGCATGTGTGCATGTTAGACAGGAGAGGGGGTAATGTTTTGGATCCACACTTCCGCTGATGCTTTTTTTAAATTTTAACAGAAAAGCTAAATACTAATCAATACATTAAATGTAAAGTTAATATTTAATTTCTTGGTTGGCTTCTTTTTTTTTTTTTTTAATGTAAGAAAGAGACTATTTAGAACCCTTAAAATATAAATTAATTTAGAGAAAAGATTCCTTCCCTGGAAATATTGAAAAGAATATATCAATAAACCCTAAGAATGCAGAAATCATAGAGTAAATCAAACGCAAGGGTTACTTTGTTGACGCCTGGACTTCTGGGCTGCCCAGTGGCCCTTTGTCAGGAGTCAACGATTCGGCCGAGAACCGAACGTTGAATGAAAAGCGAGCGCACCGTGTGTAACGGGCTGGGCTGAAGCCGCAGGAAACAAGGCAGAACGGCGAAGGCAAAGGAGTTGAGGAGGACTTCTTTCTGGCAGGAACGGGTTTATTGCAACAGGGAGAAGGGATCCAGAGAAGAAGCGCAGAGCTTACGTAACACAGGCTTAAGTATGTCACAGAAACTCAGGGCGTGGCTTCATAACAACCAATAAGCAAATGACATGAGGTGTCACTGAAGCAATAAAGAGACAGAGGAGGAGGGACAAGAACACATTAACCAATTGGGGAATGAGGAAGGGAGAACTTTCTCGAACATAATAGAATATGCAATAGCACAACTGAATATACATGACCTAAGCAACCAATCATAACAGAACTTGGATGGAACTCTCTGGAACAGGGTGGAGCGAAGGGCCAGGATTGCCGCCCCCTGGTGACGCCCACAGGGCGGTCCTTTCCTCGTCGTCGCGCCTCTGGCAACACCCTCAGGGAGTGGCTGCCAAGTTGGACGTGACTCCCGGCTCACTCTCCATGGAGTCTTCCTCCTCCGCCGAGCTATCGCGAGGCGGGAAGTGGACCCATGAGATGAGCTCTGGCCCTGATTTATTTGGGCCACCGCCACATTACTATTTTATAAAATCTTATGACTTTTAAGGCAGTTGTAAGCCTGCTTATAACTTTTCAATGTGTGAAACTTTCAATATTGCATTGAAACACTAGCTGAAATATTGCTTTGGAACAATTCTCTGATGGAAACCCATGTAAAGAGCTATCTGATGAGAGTCCATCTGGAGTTCCATGGCTTAGATACAACTGACTCCAAAAAGCAGCAGTAGAATCAATACAGCAATTGGGTTTTTGCCTTTATGAAAACTTCGATTACATTCTTTTATCATTTGGATTTATTTTGCAGACAGAACTTTATTCTTGTCAAATTCAAATATGTTATATGAAAAAGTATTTTTGTTACATGAATATCCCCTGTGATAGTTGCAGTGCAGCTGTTTGGATGTGGCTTAAACATTGCTTTGATATTTGAAAAACAAACCCAGTTACCATACATTGTTTTCCCAAAAGGAGATATGATGCTCTTATGACTTCATAAATTGAAAGGGACACTGTCTATCTGAGGCATAGCAATAAATGTCAGATGTTGCTATTAAACAAAGGTTGCCCTTTATGGGTCTCATAAGATGATGAAGATGGCTACAGGCAATCTGTGAGATGATTATTTTAAAGCAATTTTTGTCTACATTTTTCATTAAATTTGTGCTCTAAGCAGCCTTCTCCACATTCCTGTGTCTTCTGTTTTTGGGATCTTTAGAGTAAACAGTGTTAGGACGTCTTATGTAGACTTTGACCATGCATTTTTTAAGTGTATCAACTGTGACAGGTGACAGGTGTTCACCCATCAATTTGTTTCATTAACAAATTCAGTAACAGGGGCCACATTCAGAGTTACTGCTAAGTTTTTATGCAAATTGCTTACTGAAGAAAGGCAAAGCTTGGCAAGGTGTGTCTAGTTTTCAAAGCATGAGTTTTGACTGTAGAGTTTGCACCTCGCAGAATGGTGCTTAATTAGTGGCAAGCCAGTGGTGGGTGGAAGGGACTATCTGGTGATATTCTCCTCAGCCTGTTGCTAAGTTAGAGCAGTATAATAGAAGCAGAAGAGCATTTTAAAACACAGACAGAATGAGTTCTTAAATGTGTACAGAAGATGTGCTTGTAATATTATTCACATATTAAATATGGTCAGCCTAGAGAATATCTGGTTCCTTACAGACCAATTGACATAGGACTGTCTAGCACATGTAGATGCAAGGCACAAGAGTCATCTGACATTGTGTATATAAAGTGCAAACCATTAAAATCTTAGTATGTGAGCAGGACTAGAAGGTTGCCATTTCTGCTAGTGCTAGTACTGGCACTACTCAGTGCTACAGTTAATAGTCACAAAACTCTGTAGAATACTAATGGTGAATTAAACTGTTAAGGCGCAGTAGTGAAGGGGGAAATAAATATGATGTGTATTTTTTGTCTTCACAGTGATTCAGACAATCTAAGGAACAATTTATAAATTAGTTTTTCCTGATTTCAATATGCATTGGGCAATAGTTTTTTTCCCCTCTAATATATGTCCTGGAAAGATAAAAAGTGCCATCAGGTATATATATCTTTTCATTAAGATTGAGCTATCCTCGAGTAGCTTGAGTCCTGGGCTTCTAACTTGATACATTTAGAACATTTACCACTGCTGCTCAAGAAAAAATAAAAGAGCAAACTTATTTATAAACTCAAACTAACTTTATACTATTATTTTTGCTTGATTTAATTAATTATTTTAACACTCAAATTTATTAACTAACTGTTTATTTTAACTATTTCTCCATATCAGATGACTTTAGTTCCTTAAACAGCTGTCTTTTATTACTCTCAGGGTTGAAGTTATGGTATGAGATATAAAATGCTATAAACTGATCATATCAAGAGAAATTTGTGACTGTTCTCCATTTTAGAATTTCAGTGAGAACAAAACACAAGTCACAGAATGCAAATTTCTTATTAGCCTACTGGCTTCCTTATTGATGCAGATAGCAGTTTTGAGTTAAGAGTATTTCAGTTCCATGCTGACAATTAGTTTGCTGCAGATACATAGAAATTTGACTCAAAATTCCGGAAAAATGGTAGCCTCTGTAATCTTATATGTTAGAGATGAAATTGAGCAAATTTAGTGTTATTTCTTGGAGGTATCTAGCCAGTAAGGTATTTGAATAAAAATTTTTTAAAATTCTTTCCGCTGCATTTGTGATGCATCCTTTATTTTCATTCTTCATTTTTGTTTTGCCTTTCTATATTGTAGATTCTGTGGAGGAAAGTGTACTTATGATTTTATACGGTACTTAATATCATGAAGATGCTGTATCAGGATAAGTGACAAATAATAGAATCTGCTGCCAGCATTCAACAAGATGAAGGTTTTAACATATAAACATGTAAGAAAAAAAAAGAATCACCATTAAAGGCAACATTTCTTTTATCCTTTTAAGTATAATATCCAAAACAACACCATGTGCACTTCATTCTTTCAAGTTTTCTGTCTGACTTACAGCATCCATTTCTGTCATGTGCATTATCAGAATGTCTGATATTTTTGTGATAAGGATTTATAATGCCAGTTTAGATTCACTTCTTCATTGCAAATTCTCTAAAACTGAAGTTATATTTACATTTTACTACAAATGGGAAAATAGGTGAATAGAGTGACATGAGCAAATGTTCATCTTTTTCATCTATGATTTAAAAAATATGGAAAAAAATGTTTCATAAAAGGACCAATAGTTATGCTTTCATTCAAATTGTCTAAAGCATGAAAAGAGAAAGTTAGTCGTGTCTCTCACCTTATGGTTTCTACTGATAAATATTTAGAAAACATTAGATCAATCAAAAACTTGACATTCGAGTATATGATGAACTGTTATGGTGACAAGCATGCTGTTGACAAAGCCTTGCAGTACTATGTTTTGTTCAATTAATGCCAGTAATAGATATCTTTCTATAGATAAGATTTGAAACACTAAACCATTCTTTCGTACTTATCCCATGTAAAATTTGAAAATTTTTATAAATAATGAACTGGATGAAGTTCCAGTACAGATAAAGATTTTTCAAAAGTATTATAGATAACATCAGAATAAAAATGGGTAAACCAAAATATTTCTATTTTAATCTCAGGTGATTACTGGCTACCTGTCACCTTGGGAAAGTCTGGACTTCCTTATACCAGATCTGTCACTTAGCTTAACTTGTAAGAAAATAGGGTACACTGTGTGTCCTATTATTCTGTGTGCTAAATGTGACAACTTTGATCCACAATTTTGCAATTAACTATTTCTAACTATTTCTGAAACACTTTTTTTTTTTTTTTTTTTTTTTTTTCCCCACCTAAGTCCTTTTTTTTCTCAGACTATCAAATTCCTGTGCATAAATTTTAAGGCTGGGAATATAGCCAGACTTCTGGCAGATCATTCCAATGTAGTTCAATATGAAATTGCCATAGCAAATAATATGGCCTCAAGCCTTCAGTTTCCCTAATTGGGCCATATGAGATGATAATGCCCTTTTTGTCAGGGCTTATTATTTTAAAGTGTGAATATAAGGGGAAAGTCATCAGGATTCATTTTGATTTTATTTAATTTGTCTTGAGTGTTGTCAGAGAGCACTGAATAATTCAGTTTTAGATCCTCAGGGAACAGACCTTACCATCTACATAAGCAAAAAGTAATTTTTCAGATACTTATGATATTAGGCATTAAAAACTCTGGGAAAGAAATGTGAATATTAAGATGTTTGGAATTTATAAATCACTGATTTATATAACTAGTGTAATACTGCCTTATATTTCTAGGTAGTCACAACTAACTGTTTCAAGTAGAGCTTTTAAGAATTTACCATCTAATTTTAGTGATAAAATATTTAGATGATGAACAATATACATATTTCCTAAATGAATTAATGAGAATCTATATTCCATCAATGAATACTATGTGGGTATGCAGCAATTGTTCTCTTAACCCTTTAAGATAACAATATAAATAACCTCATATGTCAATTTGTTCATTAGACCACATGTCTAATAAATACAGACCTACTGTATATTTGCTGTAGTTTTTTTGGACACAAAGTTAGAATATGTAAGTGTATGCATTCCCTAAAGTCTGATTTTTGTTGTGTCCTACGAATTCTTGTCAATGTTGGCAGTGCCATTGGCACAGGGGAACTCAGATCAGGTGTGCTTTAGGGATGTAGATGCCTCACAGTGTTCTTGATGCAGCTCTTGCCAACGCATGATGCTCATCAAGAGCAACATACTCACCAAACTCTATTGGTGAATACAAAACACATAGAGATTATTTCTTGGAAGCATATTGCACTTTAGTAAAGACTGACATGCCTTTTGTGATAATTACAATATTGTCACAAAATTTCACAACAATACATTTTATTTTGACATCTGTTGAAACTCAAATGTTGTCTAACAGTGTCAGCTTGTATGAATAATAGCGATGAAGGATTTTTTTGTCTTTGTTTTCGCAAAGAAAGGAGTTCTTTCCTTCAACTGTTTTCTTATAAAAAGTATTTTTAATATATATGAAAATAAAGTGCCAGGAGATGATGTAAGATAATCATCAAGTCATGGACTATGTATCAACTGATCAGAGAATATAGAGAAAAGGCACAGCAGAAACAGAGAGGAATAGAGTGACAGAAAGCTGAAATAAAGAGTCTTCCTGATGCTGCAGGGTGGGAAAATGAATATAATGGAGCTACACTCCAACATTTGAACAAACCAGCTAAAGCTGAGTGCTGCACAGCCATTTTGTCATTGAGTCCAGGAAAAGTAAAACAGCAAACACAGCAAAGGAATCCAGTGAGAACTTCGTTGGTGAGGAACCATTCCTGGATTCCATAAAGCAGTTGTCCCAGTAGATGAGGTGAAGATCACTGTACTGTCAGCAGAGTGTGCATAATGGCTGCCAAAAATCCAGTGTTGGTGGATATGCAGCAGAGATCAAAAGCAGAGTTCTGAATTTCAGGTTAAAGGAGACAAAATTCAAAAGTGACAGGAAACCTGTTATAACGCCTAACATTTCCTACTTTTTAATCAAGCAGGAGTGTTGGTAGTTGAGTGAATGATGTTTCTCGAAGCAATCTTATTCTGCTTGAAAGAATAAGATGTACTGGGTCTGGAGGTCGCTTGTCATGTAGCTAGAAATGGGTTCTGAGCCAGAGAAGGCAGGTATGAGAATCTGCGAAGGTGTGAGACCGTGCATTAAGGAATTGTTATCAAATAGCAGATGGTCTCATGACATAATTTCAGACCACAATCTTGGATTTTTGTATTTCTCATTCTACAGAGAAAATATAAATTGACATGCCAAAGCACCAATTTTTGTAACAGTGAATAAACTGAAAGGCCTGCAGCATTCCTTTTCCTCAAAGGAGACAGACGTGTGCAAATACTGATGTGTTTCACAATTCAGTACATAATAGGGCTATAAAGAGTCCTTTAAACACTAGCCTGAGCTCCTCTGACAGTGATAAAATTATATCAGGCTTGAATATAAAATTTAATTCAAATAATTAAGTCTTCCATCCTCCATTAAGCAAAGAAAGAAAAAAAAAATTCCAAAATGAGAACAGGAACAATCAAGCCAGAGTCAATGTCTGGAGCTTTTGCAACAGAAAGTGATTTATTAGGGGATTTAAGGATTTTTTTGCAAGGAAGGGGGTAAAAGGAGAATTTAAAAATTAGACTCTTTTTTTTCAAATAAAAAAATAAATCTCTGGTCTAAAGGGACATTGAGGAAAGTGGTTATTGTGTTATTTAAGTCTTTAAATTAATTAAGTAATATTTTAAAATATAAATATTAAATGCAAAGTGTTCTTGCATCAAAAAGAGCTTCAAGGTGTATACAAAGGGATGCACAGCTCTTCTACAGGAGCAGCGACCATACTAATATAATTGTATTCTACAAAACCATAGAAGACTTATGCTTGTGGAAACACACAAACTTGCTGATGACTGGTGTATTCTGGGAATGTCTGCAGTCACTAATTACTTTTTAATCATGATTCAGTATTTTTAACTAAGAATTTAACAGTAGAGCTACTTTTGTCCTTGTGAAGAGGGTGAAGTTTTATCAATTTATGATTAAATTGTTTTCATTCATAGCAGAAAAACAAAAAGCACTGAAAGCTATGGAATAGTTTCAAATCTAGTGAGATATATAATTAATAATAGTGATTTACTGAGGATGATACAGTTGTTGCATCTCTCTACTCCCTAATCTAGTGTCAAGAACCCATGTGTGTACCTCCTTAGAAAAACTTCTGGCGTGACTATAGAGGGGTTGAATTTTAACATGAAAAATATCCCTCATTGTGTGGATGACAAATTTCATTCCAGTTAAAGTTCAAACACTGAACCTTTTCTCACCCCTTCTTTGTTAATTACCTGGCAAACTGTACTTCAAATAGCTCTTGATCTAGAGACAATCTCTTCTCCACCTCTTAAACTTTACACATAGTGAGGCATTTGATGAAGCCTACATAAACAAAATAACATTACTTTAATGATATTTATTTGCTAATTCTGAATATTCCCAAAATGAAAGAACTGACATGTGCTCTAATGATCAAAATGTTCTGTATCCCTCTCTTTATTGCAGCAACAAACCGGAGGTAGGGTATCAAATGTTCATTACTGCCTATTTATCTAAATTAATTTGAAGACATCTTTAATATGAAGCTGTGAATGAAAATATGCTTAGACAATTTTATGTTCCTGTAAGGCTCACAAATATCACAAAGCTGCAGTTTTTGAGCATTATGTGGGAAACATCTGATTTTTCACTTTGTTCAAGTAGATGTGCCAGTATTCTGGGAGGCACTAGTCAACCCTTGTTAGCCACCATTTTCATATTAGGGATGGTGACTGCTGATCATTCTACCATCATCTTTAAAGGCCCACGAAGGAGAACGAATGTGGATGTCAAAGTGGCAGCTGTTTAGACTAGAGTGTTGCAAAAGGAGGAAGCTGTGTTTTAAAGCACCACCTTTTATATCCCTTGGAACAGTAGTATGTGCAACTATTACAATGATTTAACATCCATGTAAGCCTTTCCTGCAGTCACTGCATAACAGTTTCTGCCTGTGAATGATGGACATTAAAAATCAATTTTCTCCTAGGCTAGCTGATGTTTCCTTTTTGAATATATTCTTGCCATATTTCCCTGAAATGGATGTATCTTGACTTGAAAACTTCCCAAAGCTTTAGCAGAAATTTAGCACACTGTGAAGAAGCCTTCGGTTAAAGACATTGATAGGTTTTTGGAACAAACGTACTAGATTTCTGAAAATTATACAAAAGAAGAATGTCATAACTCAGCTTCAAAACAACTCATGCAGAGTATTTTAAAGGGAAATCATGCTTAAGTACAACCACAGGATTTTTTCTTCATTATATAATGGTTCATTCAAATAATTAAATATGCTCCTTTTGGGAAGAACATGGGAGGTCAATAGGAGATCACATTCTTTTGTGTATAAGCATGCTTATATTTTGAGTGTGCCTAAGGAAATAATTTTATCACTTATTTATTCTAAATATTCAATAGATGAAAATGACTATGTGCTTCTGACTTACTAAAAAAATATATGTATGTGATGTAAAGTTTGTTTAATATGTCCCTCTTCTGTCTCTAGTGAAATGCGAAATGACCTACTTGAATGATATCAGAATACCACTAGGGCACTTTTTCCTATGTGTCTGTGCACACCTGAGTGAATACACACATATATTGGTGCTAAAGAGAATAGACATGAAAAACTCTCCCTTCCAGGCTTCCACTTGCTTGCTCTACTGAGGTATACCCCAATCAATTTTAGTTTCCGTATATTCCATATTTTTCGTATGACAAGATGTGTCATTGTTTTAAGCTTATCTCCCTCCACTGTACCCTCTATTCCCATCTTACTCTGATGGAATGGGGAGAGGAATCAAAGTGAAACTTGTATGCTGAGATAAGAACAGTTTAATGATTGAAGGCAAAGTAAAATACAATAATAATGGTAAATTATAATAACAATGAAAATGAACAGGGAAAAACCCAGTGATGCTCAATGCAATTGCTCACCACCCACTGACTGATGCCAGACCTGCCTTCCTGAACCCAGATCAGCTGTCCTTTGTGGGTAACTCTGCCCAGTTTATATACTGAGCATGACCTTCTATGGTGTGGAATATCCCTTTGGTCAGTTGGGGTCACCAGCCCCAGCTATGCTCTCTCCCAGTTTCCTTTGTGTACCTCCTCACTGGCAGAGCATGAGACAAGAAAAAAGTTCTTGATTTAGGATAAACACAACTTAGCAAGAAATCAAAACATCAGTGTGTTACCATTCTTACTCTGAATCCAAAACACAGCGCTGTAACAGCTCCTGAGCCTGAGAGTTCTGGTGTTCCCATTTGTGTTTCTCTGCACAGGTATTGCCTCAGGATCCTCTGATTAGTCAGGTAATTAAATATATTTATTCTTTGCATTTCAGCTGTGGTTTTGTGGCTTTTCTGGCTGCCTACATTGACTCAAACCTCCTTACAAGTATTTATATACTTGCTAATCATTTCAGTACTTGCTGAAGTGAATAGTGCAAGCCTCTGAAAGGAGAAGATGAATTCAATTTTTCTCAAACAAAAGAAGAAAAGTTGGAGATTTTAAAACCTGAGGGAATGAGAGACATTTTCTTAACCACTGAGTTTCTTGGACAGAGCAGAGTACAAAACCCATGCTTCTAGTGATGCTTCTTAAAATATTTGGTATACAAAATTGCAAGTTTAATCCTGGGTCAGAAAGAAATTTGAATATTCTGGAAAGTCAAGTACAGCATCTTGGGCTGTCTATTAACTTTATTAAGAAAATAAAGAAATTTTAGAAGATTTCTTAGTTTCAAATTTTATTTTTTCCACTACTTCTAGGCTTATCTGTCCTTCATGGATTTGAAACAAGATGGAGATATCATACATGCATTCTATTAGGAAGGAACTTTAAATTTCTTTCATGCTCATAATGGTTTGGTGTACATTTGCAGAAGCATCTTTAGGCTTGAGGAAATATTGTGATATTGCTGTTTTGTGGTATATTCACTGAAGCTTCTCAACTTGCTTTTTAAAAACATGAATGTACATGGCCTATTCTAGCAAATTTAAAGTAATGTGGGTTGGATTATTTTCATTATTATTTTTAATTTATTGGTTGCTTATGTTAAGAGAACATTATTGGGGACAAAACCGACGGTTCAAAAGCTAGTCCTGTGCCTCTCTTCTGGCTACATCAACAACCAAATTATTTCAGTTTTTGACTTTATGAAATTTGTATCCTAAAATGAAAGCAAACTGGCCATGGCTGCAGTCTGCTATTGCATATAGTTTCCTGTGAAGTCTATTGGAATGCCATAATCTCCTGACCATCCTCACCTGGCTTGGTACTAAAAAGTTTTTGTCCCTTGTTTTCATTCTCCTCCCTAAAAATGTTCTAATGAAAGCTGTGTCTGCAGCTATCCATTCTCAGTGGTGGGCTCATTCTCTCTTGCTCCATAAGCAAAAAATGAGAACAAGTTTTCTCTGTTCAGCTTTGGTGATTTCTTTTTATTGCAGAGAGAATGGAAAGGAAACAATGTAGCACAAAAAAAAGGGAAACGACATCATGGGATGCACTTGGCAAAGCATCACTTGTCCCCAGCAGCTGTGTGCAATTGTACTAAAGATGTTATCAGCTTCATAAAAAAAATAATAGACTTTATTCCTTGTTGCCAGCTGAAATTCACTTATGGGGAAAGCAACTGAAAGAAACCAACAACAGCAGCTATTTAGCACAGGGAGCAGCTTTGTAGGGGAGAGAGTTTTGGCACACAGGACACCTCACCATCAGTCATCCGGAAAATTGTTTCCAGTTGATATCAGGCTTTATCCCATTTGGGGTTTTGTTGTTTTTTTGGGGTGTGGTTGGGTTTTTTTTGTTTGTTTTGGTTGATTGGCTGGTTGGTTGTTTGGTTGGTTTGGG
This sequence comes from Ifrita kowaldi, assembly GCA_013398055.1. Classification (NCBI taxonomy): domain Eukaryota; kingdom Metazoa; phylum Chordata; class Aves; order Passeriformes; family Cinclosomatidae; genus Ifrita; species Ifrita kowaldi. Next base: position 104,757 of record VZRS01008637.1, on the reverse strand, counting down.
TAGGGTTTTCTTTCTTTTTTCCATTAGATGTACTCTGATGCTGCAGGGGTCTCTTTGGAGTGTTTAAAATGTAAAATTTTTATATAGAGAGAAACTTATGTGTTTCCCTTTTTGAATTTGCATGGGTTTCATTTACCAATATTTTTGTAATTTGATGATTCTTTGAGTGCAAGAGGTGACAGATTTGCCAGGGCATATATGAAAGCTTTGGTACATATGTACTTGGGAAATGGCTCTTTGAGTTATGGGAAATTGCAAGCATAAGAAAGAAATGGGATTCAGTCATTTTTCTTTGATTGCTTTAACTTGTTCCTTGCTCACTAGGTCCTTCTAATTGAGAAGTACATTTAGGAGTGAGTATTTAAGAGGACTAGGAATGAACATTCATTTTGTCTGAGCAAAATGAGTGAGTTGATTTTGTTAAGTTTTACAGGTGATTGGGTCATTTGTGACACCACATAGTGATTTCAATGGGAATGCAGGTGCCTAAGAGGGATTCATATTTTTAAACACAGCTGATTTGGATTCTCTGCAACTCTCTTTCTCTTTGGAGACAGAAATATAAACGGTTTAAACAAAGGAATTCTTAAGGGAAGAAATTTGTTTATATCAGTTTTGCTTTAGGAAGCAATTTCATGTTGTGACCTTCTTAATGTATTAAATTCTGTGAAGTTTTGAAAGCTTTTTAGACCATAATTACAAAACCATGTTTGGGTAAGTAATCTCTGTATTATATTTTGACTGGATTCATGAGACCAAAGAGCAGATTTTGTGCACTAAAAGTTGCTTTTCACTCTAGAAACATAACATGCGCCAGCTTGACTGGGACAGTTTTTTGTAAACCTCTTTCAGTAGTGAGCTTAAAAGATATTTGATTCACTGTGTCCTAAAGCATAAACAGCATGATACCCTTGAGTATTTCATACTGTTGAGAGGAATGTAAATGTTATATTCATTCCAGCATATATTACTCTTTTCTACTGATACCACTTGCTCTCCACATCTCATCTATATATTCTTATTTTTTTCTTGTTATCACAGGAAGTTAACACTATCAAGAAGCATAGTCTATGCTTAGGAAAGCATTAGAAGAATGAGCTACAGTAGCAATGTACAAGAAAGCTCAGTGGCAGAAAATGCCTTCACCTTACCTTACTTGCGTAAAAATAAATTAAAAAAGGACTGAGTAAACATTTTTTTCATTAATTAACTGAATTATGATTATGAAATCAGGGTCATATTTCCTCTTGGATAATTTAGTGAAGAGGGGGGATTCTCACAACCTGAATCTGAAATTGAGTGTTCTCTGTGCTGGAATCACACACTTCAGCCACTTTGTGCTGAAGACATACTTTTGCCATTGCACAGAAAACTCCTCTGTCTTTCTTACCGTAGGGAAGTACCTGCTCAGCTGGAGCAATACAGATCTTTATATGGTTTTGTGCTCAGCAAAATCTGGACAGAGATATATTATTAAGTACAAAGCCGTTGGGTCTTGACCCTGATCTCAACATAAATGTTTTGCTAGTATATAACATCACCACTTCCTCATGGTATGACTGGGATTAATTAAGTGGGTCACTCATATTTCTTAAGAGGGGACAATCACCTTCTTATGCAGGGCAGACTGTGAACCTTTACTGACTCTGATGTACTCTGATGAGAACTTTCTAACATTATTGACTTCCGTGAATAATTGCAGAGGTAGAGGTTTTTGGGTCCAGCATTTGTGTTAATTGCTTTTGGCTTCACTTCTGACAGCTGCAACTGAGATCCCAAATATTACAGAGCGAGTGTTTTATGATTGGCCTTTACTCTTTTGTAGTTGCTATAACTGGTCCTTTTAAGGAGAAGCATATATTCTTTATTTTTCTACAGAATATCCTTGTCAGGCAATTATAACATATGTGCAGAAAAAAGGACCAAGTTTATGAAGGGGAATAATTTATATACTTGGAGCAATACTTACAATTAGTATAAATGTTGAACCGTAACTACAGTCAGAATTACAGAATAGCAGGTAAATTCACAGATCTTTGGCAGCTTTTACATGAAAACATTTCTCCATAGGTTTATAAGCAACCTGGTGTGGAAATCTTAACTTTAGCTTCCTTTATGCTTTTTTGAAAAATGTAAAAAAGATTTTGAATTTCCATCTCTGTGACTTAAATTCAGAAATTGTTTATGAAAACAGCTTCCAATATTTTTACTTTAGGTTCTTCTGTGAAGCTTCAATTGAACTACTTTTTTACTGGAAACAACACTGACACTGTTGCCTAAAGTATTTTTTTTCCCTAGGCGTTAATTACCTAAAATGTCTAGATTTGTGCATTTGATAATGTAAGCAATTATTTCCAGTGTTTCAGAGAGACGTTGCTAAGAATGCGTTCCATAATGTAGGAGCCGTACCTATTTTCTCCAGGGACATATTTCCATGGTATTATGCACTGTGGTGCAAAGAAACATTTTAGAATGAATTTCCTTAGCTTACTGGTGGTAGTTACTTGAAAAGTACCTTGAGTATGATGTATATTCCCTTACCAAAGATGTTTTTAGTGAGAGCTTTACAGAAGAAACTTTCTGAAATTGAGGTGACTCTGCCAAAAATGACATAATAAAAGCCAAATAGTTTTTGATGGATTCCCCTCAAAAGTCTCAAGAGGATTTAATAACTGATTTACTAACAACAGCAAATTTCCTTAGAATCTAGTGACTAGCTGGCATCTGGCTGACAAATGCAGGTATTAAGAAATCCTCCACAGATTATCTGTGGAAAAGACTTGTAACCTTGATGCATAACAAGACTATTTAGCAGAGACTGGAAAAAGATTAAAAATTATTTTAAATATCCAACCTGAACCTCCCCTTGTAAAAATTGAGGCCATTTCCCGCTGTTCTACTGCTAGCTGCCTGGGAGAAGAAACTGACCCCCACCTTGCCACAACCTCCAGTCAGTCAGTTGTAGAGAGCAAGAACATCTCTCCTGAGCCTTCATTTCTCCAGATTATACCATCCCACTACCCTCACGAGCTCCTCATTAGACTTGTGCTCCGGACTCTAATTCATGAGGGTTGGTTGCCATACCTGAGTGCTGAGGGTCTGTGCCATGTGCTACAGAGAGGCCTGTTGTGGTGGACTGAGGGCAGTCCAGCAGGGGTGGACATGGGACCAGGGCACCCATCCTGGACTCGGGGCTGGTGCTGGTGGTGCCAGGGGCCCCAGATCCCCAACCACTCCACAAGGCTACATGGATGGAGTGGGAAAGCAACAGATCTCAGACCATGGTGGGGTAGGAAGGAGAAGACATAATAGCAGGACCTGGTGTAGTAGCATAATGGCCAGGGCAGGGTAATGGGCAACTGTCCTATCTATAGTTTCAAAAATGCAGGAATTTGTATCCTGTGCATTTACACAAAGAAATTTCTGCACATTTTTATGCCCGTATGCTGGCGCTATACAAAATACTTTTGTCTCCACATTAGACTTTCACAAATAAAATTTTAATCTTATTTCCTATCTGGTATTGAGTCAGATATCATAATTAAACCAAATCCTTGGTTTCAGACAAAACATCTGAAAAATTTAGACAATTTTGATGGCTGAAGTAATCTATCATGATTGAGTCAGTTCTTTTAAGTTGAAAGAATGAGTACAGAATGGTTACTTGCTCCTGGTCCTCAGAAAAACAGATATTGACCAAGGTTTGCTGCCATTTAATTTGATCAGGATGGTATAGGAAATTTAACAGTATTACAATTGCACATGTAGAGAATGGTTAAACCATAAAAATATGATACTGTCCGGTCAAATCACTTCCGTGTACTCTTCAGATCCACTTATCCAGAAGTCTTCAGTGCTTGATTTTCAATACAATAGTTTCATTATAGATGACAGACTTCCCTTGCACCAGTTCTAGGTCAAAAGCCAATCTCTACTGATGTTCTGCTTTGCCATATATAAGATATTACGTTTATTTTCAGTTGAGCTTAAAAGGAAGCGTGTCAATATCTCTGTACATACACCGATTTATAGTTACTGTAAAGATTGAGGTTCTAGAGCTAGCCATCGCCCTTGTTCTTTAAAGATGAATCATCACATAAATTGAATTGCAGCACATTTCTTAGACCAGAGTTATCTCACCTTACTCTACACGTGTCATTAGGATTTCACTTCGTACTTTGCCAAGAGCTACATTTGCCATATAATCTTGAGCTCTACTCTCACATATGTCAGATGTTTTTTATGTGTAATACAACTGTATCTAAAATTATAGTTACAAATGTATATTATGCAGCCTGATCCACAAGTACAGACATACTCCAGTAGTTATCATTTGTCCTCCATTTTCCCCCTTTTCCTCCAAATCTAATGGATCCTGTTCCCTGTTAATGAGTAAATTGATGGAATTACAACATTGCAAGAAACAAATATGTTCACAGAATGTTGAATGCATTGTTGTCGTGCCATCATAAAGCTTGTTATTTCTCATATCTATTATTTTGTTTTATGAGAGAAGGGTCAATTTTAAAGACTCCCTGAAGAAAAGTAAATAAATATTACTGGAGAACTGGCAGTTAATCCTTGTGAAAGTGCAAACTCCTTTTGCAGTTACTTAGACAGAAATATTTTGAGCTGTTCTCATTTTAACTTGAATAAAGAGTAGCCTTAGAGGAATCAGTAAGTAAAAATGCTTCTTTGAAGACTGAACCATGCTATCATAAAATATACACGTTCAGCCAACTGATTTAAAATAAATAAATAAATAAAAGCAATAATAAATAACAATAACAATATTAATAAATAAAAAAGTAGCAAACATTTTGCATTCCCTTATCACTAAATTCTCCAATCCTTCTCTTCATTTCTCTGGTTTATCCATAATTCCCTTAGGCAATGAAAGATGTAGTATCATTTTTTTTCTCAAGGGAAACATAAAGTTTGCCATCATTTATCTCCTTAAGAACTCACACTATTATGGTTCAGTGTTATACAGATACAGTGGGTTTGCGTGGTAGAGATAATGAGAATACTTTATGATATGTGACCCTTTGACATGTGTGTTCATAATATTCTCTCCCGGAAGGATAATTTTAGCCTTTTCTCTCTTCCAGAGAGTTTGTGCCAGGATAGAAATTATGGCATGGCCCATCATCCAGTACATCAGCAAGAGTGATTGTGGGGTAAACGCACAGAAGTGTTGTGATGTTGGACTGCAATGTGCTTTTCTGCAAAGCACCTGCAGGGTGCCTTGAAGGAGGTATTTCTCTGAAAGGGGAATTCACAAAAAAGTGCAACCTGAAGAGAAATCCATAAATGCTGGTCAGTGGGGAGTGAAAGGAGGAATTTACTGAGGACAGTATATTCCAGTATGTGGGATGGTATAAAATTCATGTTTTTCTGTGTACTTCTGTGACTAAGCTACTTAATGTTATAGTTAGGGATTAGAGAATTGAATCTCTTGCAGAGATATATGGTGGGATATGAATATCTCAATGGCAACCCACAACTTCTCCATCAAGATATGCATCCAGACAAGCAGGAGTCCCCTTCAAGTTTTGTTCCATGAATAATGTCTACATGATCTAGCAGTGAGTTGTAGATTAAAACTACAGGAGATCTTGGCTTGCCAAACTGTTATCCTACTCACTTTCTAATATGCAGAAAAACACTGGAGCTATTCAGGTTTGCTATTGAAAAATGCAAGACAGTTTCATAAGTGGATATGCCTTTTCTATTTATGGATGCAGAAGAAAACACAAGAATTAGTGCAAAGTGCTTTCTATATTGTAAGCAAAGCTACAGAAGCTGGAATGGCAGATGTGATCACTGAAGGCGAAAGAATCCTAATGATGTTGTAGAGATGCCTGAGAGGAATCTTTGCTCTAAAGGGAAAGTCCTAGCAGAGAGATACAATGAACCACTACATAAAATGATACAGAGGTGGAAAATGATGTAAGGCAGTGAAATGTTAAAACACAGAAGTAGGAAAAAGAATAAAGAAATAACTATACCATAATTAAACCTTGCTATTCACAAACCCCATTTTGTTCCATAAAAAAAGTGGTGAAAAAAAATTTAAAAAGTGCACACTCAGTCTCACTCAGGAGAACAATTGACCACAAGCTGAATCTTTAAAGGAAGGAAGTGAAGGAATGAGGGAAATAAGTAACTATAGTGACTTCATTGCAGCTAGATATCTGAGTCTTAGATTAAGGAAATGGAATAATATACTGCATATTAGCAAAATAATACCACAGTAATACTGCTGGATGTCTGAAAGAAAATATTTGCAATGTGAGTGAAGGACTCACAAAAAAATCCCTGATATGACTAAAAACCATTTCTTGACCAAAAAAGGCCTTTTGTGCTAGGGGCAATACAAGTGAAAAGGAACCATGAATGCAGTATCTAACACACAATGTAAATGAGTATGTAGATAATTTGGAAAACAGATATTGGACTTAGAGAATTAAGACACTAAAACACACTGAAGTATAGTAAAGAAAACTTTCAATAGTATTAAATAATATTAATTATGATTCTAATGTTAAAAAAACAGCTGTAATCCAGGTGCAAAGCTCCTATATACAGGGTTCTTTTTGTGATAACAAAATCTATGCATGAAGCAGACATTTAATAATAAGTAGGAAATTGAAAAAATGCCAGAAATTAAGTATCAGCGAGATGCAGAATAAAAAGGGAGAGTGTTGCTGAAGTTCCAATGGTGAGGATAAATATTCTTTCTCCTTTATCATTTAGACCTGGGTATTTGCTAGTTACTATCAGGAATACTGGGCAAATTAAAGAACTATTCAACAACAGTCAACGTAATAAAACAGAAACGGAGACCATGAGAGAGGGCACGTTTACTAAAGGAGAAATACTCAATTTCTTACACATAAATTGAGTAAACACTTTCACTGTAAAAAGATGTTTGGAACTATAGCTAAAAACAAAATCTCAGTTGGACTGTAGAGGTTGACACTTACTGAAGAAAGACCTCAGGCCAAAAATTGCTTTTCTGTTGTCCTGTAAAAGCACATTCAGAGTTGAGGATTGTAAATAATGGTTCCTTCCTCCTTTGTTTGCATTATGCAAGAAATCTTTGGTACTGTTGACAAAGTAATAATAACATGAGGCACAATGGGGGTCCTCACCGAAAAGCAATGTGGGTTCTCTTGCAAAGCAATAGGAACTAATAAAAAGCACACAAGAGGATTTCTTCAAACAGAATTAGTAATTAGACAGTAATAAAGTACGTATCTCAGGTTTTTATTCACAGTTATGTCACAACACAGCTTGCTTTTCTACTTGAAAGGTATCATAAAGCTTTTTGGGTCATTCAAAAACCATGGTGATGGGGACAAGTGTGGCTAGTGTAAACTCATGAGTCTGGCTTCACTCCCATTTCAATTAACTTTAAAAAAATTTTAATAAAACCCAGAAAATTAACAGTAAAGAAACAGAAAATTAATCCAGGGATATCTTGGGCATCCCAGTAGCTGGCTGATTCTCTAGGAAAGCAGAAAACACAGTTTTAGCCTTCTGCTCCAAACAGTGTCAATCCGAAAGATTTGAAGTGACCTCATCTCTCACCTGTGTGAGTACTCAGCTATAGAACAGCTTTCTTTGTTGGAGCATAGTTAAAAAGGAGCTGGAGAAAGGACAGCTGTGCAGTTATGGGGTCATACAGGCAAGACAGCTGAGGACTGCGTTTGATTTCAGAGCCGAAATTCCTTTGATGACCCTGATCTTCTCTTCACAAGTGATCTTCTCTTTTTCTTATCACCTCTGTGGTCTACTGACTGATGCTATAGCAGCATTACTGACCTAACTTTTCAGCTGCTGCAGGACAGATAGCTGCTTCTGGTGTCCATTGCTAAACACTTAGCCAGGCTGAGCCACATATCTCCTGATGAACTAAAGCAGCACTTCAGTGCATAGGTTCCTCCTATTTCTCTTATCCCTATCAATTTGCTGTCTGTTATGTCTCCCTATGGAATTATGGTGTTGGTTTTCAATATAGGTGAATAAACATGCATTTTACTCTTCTCCATTTTACCTCAACAGAAGCTGACAATCTTCTTTAAAATTAGACAAGTGTCTTGCAGAAGGTTAATTTTGAAATGTCATGGGAATGCTGGAAGATTGTGTATGACTGAATGCTTGTTATGCAGAAAGCTTTACAGGAACTGGTAAAGACAGCAAACAAAACAGTGAAAGAAACTGGATTGGTGAGTACAAAAGCTGGTGGTTTACCCGCTCTTCATACACTATGGAAAAAAAATTAGTTTTAAGACTTTGCCCAAATGGATTGACTCAAATTTACAGCATGAAAATATATATCCTCAAATTCATCCTGGGAGTAGCTATGAAGATGTAATTTATCCTTTTAAAAATTTGGCAGAATTTGTTCATCATTGGTGTATTGGTACTTGAGTTGAGAGCACTACAATAGCACCCCTATCTATCATCCCAGCTCAGAATTTTTTCTGTATTCTTGTGCATGTTGTCCAGTGCAAAATAAATGATCCTGTAATAGGGATTTTGACTCTCCCTTTGAAAGGATGTCTTCCGTTTAATAGTCTGGACATTTTGGTATTTTTTATGGTATTTAACGCAGATTTTCTACATTCAGTGTCATTTGAAAGTCTAGGATGACTCAGGGACATTAACATTCACATCAGTCTTAGAAGTCCTACAGTTTTAAAAATCCCCAAAATTAATATCTAGTAGATAAGAGGAGAGGCAGAGGAAGCGAAAGGAAAATATTTGTGATTATCAGTTATCTGTAGTCGCAGAGACTAAATGATGGCAGATTCCTTTGAAACACTGCTGACAAGAAGCAGTAGCTCCTTTTTTTGCCATATTTTGGCTGCAACCCTCTGGATCAGCAAATATCATCTGAGGTTGCAAATTCTCCTTTATGCCTTTACAGAAAAGCATGTGCCGTAAGTCAGGAAATAAAATGTAATACTGTAGGGATTACAAGATCTAAGGATGAGAATACATTTACTTTCACAAGAGTATTAATATTCTGGAGCATAGTGAGAGATCTATGCACTTAGAATAAAATCCTGATCTAAGGAAAAGCAATAGCATACTTTAAGGTGTGTTATTGAAGCCTCTTTTTTCCTTAAGATAGCCCTTTTAATCTGTTTTCTTTTTGCTCAGTGCTGCTAGGATTTTCAGACATGAAGTCAAGAGGCTGGAAGTGTCATGCTGTCAGGCCTCAATGAATGTAATTTTACTTCAAATGGTGGTAAATTTCTTTAAAGTGCTTAAATATTTTTCTCATTGGTCTTAGTGATAGAAATAGTATGAAAATTTGTCTATATAGTTTATGAAATATATCTATTATAAATAGAACTTGTTAAATTGCATTCTTTTATTGGGTAACAAGTCATGTTCAGGATAGGCAAGTCATACCCTACATTTACGTTTATGATTCTAAATGCACGCCTGAGAAATGTACTTTAAATTGGTACATCATCCCATTCTAGTTTGAATTTTTTCATGATAGATGATTTCTTTTTCCTCGATGTTTCACAGCAATATTACATTTGTTCATTTCATGCCAGCTGCTCATGATAGAAGCAAGCAGTGAAGTTCAGATCCTCTTGGGAATATTTCTGGAAGAACTGAACTGTGGCTTTTGCCTTCAACTATGATGCAATAGCTTTTCCAGGGAAATTAAAATTCCCCTACCCTCTTCTACACCTGCTCACCAGTACTTGGTATTTAGTCATAGAAGAATTTTAATAGAAAAGGAGAAGGGAAAAAATCCAAATAGGCACCTAAGCCACTAATATTAAATATATTTGCAATTTTGTGGTGCAGTTGGATGCTAGTAGAATGGGGCCTGTCCGTGGCTTACAGAAAAGCACTCTTCCAAAGCAGGTAGCATGCAATTTTCCTCACATATCTCTGACAGTAAAAATCAGACCAAATTTCCTGTACTCTCAACATTGAAAGACTTGGGACCAACTTTAAGTAAGGACTGGCGATCATGTTTAGGTGTTTGGTCACTCAGACAAGTGGAAAATGCTCAAACACTATTTCTAAATTTCCTGGTTGAAGTGCCGTGTATTCCTGTGCTTCATGTCAAGTAATTTTGTGGCACATTGTCTAACAGAATGTGACTGGTGCTATGCCTCAGAAACAGAAGTAATTGACAGTGCCTAATCTAATTCATGAAAACATGACCTTCAGAAGATGTACTTCAAGATATATGACATGTAATATTTTCATATATCCTTTCCCTTAATTTCTGTTGACTTGACTGCAGACTTTTCTTAGGGGCTTGTCCCTCATAACAATGTATTTGGTGTCATTCCTTTTCAGAAATATCTTTTAATTTCCACAGTCTTTGAACCAGGATTTCCATATTTTTCCATCTTGCAATAACTCTAACAGTTTATCTTGAATATTTCAAAAATTTGGAAGTGGAATTCTTAATTTTTTCTTTGGAATGATAAAAGTTTAGCTGTGATAATTAGGCTTATATAACCATTAGGATATGAATGTGTACTCTGCATACAGATTTTTTTCATGCATACTTGTAAGTTGTTATATCTTTAAAGAGTTCCCTAAAAATCTCAATGAGTGTGGTAAATCAATTCATAAACTGTAAAAGCTCTCTAATGATTTCACTTCAAAGGGAAACTAAATGAAAAGAGTCTTGGTTAATATATTTGATTCAACTGTATTATCCTTATCTATTATCCTCTCAATATTTAGTAATCTGGAAAACATACGTTAAACTATGTGCTGTCACTTAACATAAAATTATCAATAGGTATGTTATTCATAGAATGAGATAATAAACACACAAATACTTCATTCATCCTGTGTCCTTTAGTTTAGTCTTTGATAGAAGCTGATCAGTGCAACTTATTGGTCACAAGTTAGTTATTCAGGATTTTATAGCTATGAATAATAAAATTCAAAGTGATAGAAAAAATATCTATTAAATAACAAAAAAAGTTATTAATATATATTTTGGACTTTAGTATAAGCTTTTTAATCTGAACATCAGGTAGTGTCAAGAAACTGATAGCTTTCTATGGTGACAGCATGTTATTTTGACAGCTGCACTGAAATACTACATTGGAGCACCAACGGGACTGTAGCGGCTTTGTTGATCTTCCTATGAGAGAATTATGTTGCTGCGTTGCTATAATCTGGTATTGTACATTAGGAATAAGCCTTATGAAACATCACCCTGAAGGTCAAAAATAATTCTGTTATGAATTTAAAACAAGTGTTTGAAGGGAGGAAAAGAGGTTTGCAAACATTCAGCTCTGTCTCCTGCAAATCCCATGGAGATTCTCAACTGCTGACTCCTTATCTTAACATGTAACATAATAACCAATTACTGTCAATGTGACCAGACCCATCAGACTCCTATTGCATTAACCTTATGAACTGGTTCAAGAGAAATGTAATCAATCCATTGCTAAATTAATTGCTAATTTTAAAGTTATCATTAAATAATATGATTCCAAAATTGGCATAAATCATGTGGTTAAGTATCGAATTAGGTTTCAAGAAAGGCAAAGGAGTAGCAAGCCCTATTCAAAGGATTTCATTATATTCATTTGCTCAGAGCACTGAGAGGTCATAATTTTAACCTTGTATGGGTCCAAAACATATGAAAATTATTCATGTCACTGAAGGCCAGAAATAATTCCTTTAATTCCATGGCATATTAATGACCAACAACGAATGGGCCCCTTAAGTGTTCCATTTATTGTCTTAAATATGAAAATGTTTTAGAGATTAGAGGGGAAATTGTTTGAATTAATTAACTGAACTGATGCTCAAGGGAACTGGTACAAGATTTTCAGACAAAGGCTGAGAATTTACAATAATGACATTTCTTTCATAGTTATAAAATATAGTACCAGAGGGACTTTGAGGCACTCTTAACATTTTAGCTGATGTCTGTTGAGGGTTTGAGATTCCTCTGAAAGCATCAATTATGGCATGAAAGGCATCACATTAAAATAGCTCTGAGGCCCACAAATTTCACCATTGAAATGGGATGGGATAACTGACAAAATGAAAATTCAGAATGTAAATGGAGACTATGAAAGTCATAGGATCATTAACAAAAAAGTGTTTTTTTCAGAAAAGGTGATGTGCAAAAAACAAGAAACACTACTGGCTTCAAAAGGAATGCTACAGAGTTTGTTCTTAAGTTACTCTTGAGTGAGTGCAGTCTCCCAAAAGCAATGGGGAAACAGCAATAATCTGTGTCATGGACAGCAGAGACAAGCACCATCCAAGCTTGTGACAGGTCTGTGTGATCTTACAGCCATTGATTGCTGCCTGCCATCTTTTCTTGGTTGTTCATGGATCAGAGATCACCAAATATCCTGAACTGTGTCCTGATTCTGTGATGTGAACAAACAAAAATTTACATCAACTTAATTTCGATATTGGCTGGCATACATGGAGTGGTCTTTCAGCTGATGTTCCCAAAGGATGAGGGCTTCAGGACTCATGTAGTCATACATGTAGCAGCATGATACTTTTAAAAATGGAGTTTGCAGTGATAGTTTAGAAAAAAAAAAAAAAAGAAACTTGAAGACTGTACAAAGGGCCCCTTCTGCTCTTCATACATTTTCTTTTACTCTTTTACATACATTTTCTTTTTACTTTTCCTGTATCCTACATAGGAATTTCTTATGTTCTCAGTTTGATCCCACTATTAACAAGGACATTCCCTCTTATAAGACAGCACTGGCCAACGTGGCCAGCAGTGTCTCACTAATATTTATTGGCACTAGCTCCTGAAGCTGGGCCACACTTGGTTTCTACCACTCTCAGGTCTGCAGAAAGTCTTCTGAGTTTAAAGGAAAGACAGCTAAAAATGAAATAAAAACTTTAAAATAAATTTATCTTCTCTGTGCTAACAGAGCAGCTGAGAAAGCATGTGACAACAGCATACAGTTTCTACTGCAGAGTTCAGTGCATTGCAAATGGATTTTTCATGACTAGGTTTCTGACGACTAGTATAACCTAGGGAGCTATGTAGTTTAGTCTAATTTACATTGAAAAATGAATAGCACTAAGGAATAGGCGCATAATAAAAATAAATGGAAATACCTCATCACTGTAAATACCATAAATTCTCCAATATGATGTGGAAACAGAGAAGCATCCCAAATTTTGGTCATACCATATAGTATCTAATTTATAGAAAAGGCATTCTATCAGATGTCTGCTCCTATTATCCTACAGATTTTAAGTTTTCACATCATTTTTTTCTCTGTATTTCAGAAAACTGAAGTCAGAATTATTCAGTTTAGTGTTGCTTGCATATCCAAAGCCATTGACTGTGAATAGTTATGTGAATATGATAGGTATAAGCACTCAGACTAAATGGTGAGGAATACAGCTGATCATGTATGCACAGTGCTCTGCCATCATGAGTTTAACTTGGGAATATGTTTTGATCAGATTATTAAATCTGTTTGTAAGATACAATTTGATATATCAAAACATTTTGTTGCAAGAGAGAGGAAGAGAGAATCCAGGACTAAGCAGAAGAGCCCATCATCTGTAACAATTAACCTTTTCATAGTAAATCGTAGGATCAACTGGTAAAGCAGTTAGAGATAATTTTAAAGAAATAATTAATATAGTATTATTATTGTACTGACTAATGTATCAGTATGAATATTAAACATTTATACACATTAAATACTTATGTGCATTAACAATTTAATCATTCTCTTACTTCATTCTTTATGAAAAATTGCTGATAGATATCCATAGCAGTGAGCGGTGCACATTGTTACTTACTGAGTACATTATCCTCCAAAAAAACACTGAGAAGGGAGCTCTTTTTACCCCATGAACTTTTTATTTTTATCAGGATTACATTGGTCTCATTTTTCAGTCCCATGGTCCTTGAAACTTTGAATATATATGAAGAAAATCTTGACATTTCCTATGATTATCACTCAGGTATTATCCCTGAGATTCAGCATTCATTTTATTTCACAATATCTTTTTGCCAGCTTGATTAAAACATATTCATACAAAAGTCAGGTTTGATATAAAAAATAAACTATTAGACTTGATTTTGGAATTTTCTTTGCAAAAATATTTTTCAGACTTTGTTTTTTGTCTAATTTTATTTTTCTATAAACTTGTCTTTTTACTGTTAGCTAGGTCAGTGAGATTTTGAATTTCTTGTTAAGGCTAAAAATATCGATCATTTCAGTTCAGCTACAGTGAATCTTTACAATTTTACTCAAATTGCATTGGAACAAAAGTAAACATTTAACAGATTACAGTAAGAAATACCCTCAGCTGAATGTATCTCGGGTTTCACTGCTTTCACTAACAGGAATTAGTATTTTCAAAAGCTTGTATGATAGAATTTGCAGTTGGGAAGATCCCATTGTTATCAAATGTTAACAGATTTTTAAGACTCTGGTGGGTTGACCTTGGCTGGATGCCAGTTGTCCACCCAGCCATTCTAACACTTCCCTCAGCAGGACTCAGGGTGGGGTGAGAGAAAATAAAATGGAAAAATCCCCTTGCAGATCTAGATAAAGGCAGCTTACAAAAGCAAAAGTGAAGGTCATGTGAGTGCAAGCACAGGGAAAAAAGTCAAAAGATTTGTTCTATACTTCCCATCAGCAAGTGATGTCCGGCCACTTGCTGGGAAGCTGGACTTTACAACAAGTGGTTACTCCAGAAGGTAAATGTTGTAAATAATGATTGCCCCCCCTTTCCTCCTCCTTTCTCTTACCTTTTATATCTGAGCAGACATCATACGGTATGGAGTATCCCTTTGGTCATTTGGGGTCAGCTATCCTGGTTATGTTCCCTCCCAGGATTTTGACCACCCCCTCCTACTGGTGAGGGAGGAACACTGGAGAGACTGGGCTGATCCTGTGCCAGCGCTGCCCAGCTGTAGCCAGAGCTACTGGTGTGTTATCAGCACCTTTCTAGCCACCCCTGCCAAGCACTGTGAGAACTGCTGTGGGGAAAACTGTCTCTGTATCGGGCAGACCCAATAATAAGAATGGGTTAAAAACCGTCATGTGTAAGTATGAAAAGAGTTTAAGCAGTGTAACTTATTCTGAAATAAGACCATCTGCCCTACTCTGGCTCCTTAGAGAGTCAAATGTTGTTCTCATGTTACACCAGCATGAATCTGGAATGTCGCAGGTAAATATGGCAGGGTTTGCTTTTGTACACACAACACAGGGCATAACAGGTTTTCATATAGACTGCTGTAGACTTGTAGATAAAATACAAAAAAGCAGCTTTCAAATTTCTCATTTTTAATCTGTCTTCAAGACTTGTAACTGTGCAGTATCACAGTAACACAGTTTAGACTGAAAATATGTTTTGACTGTTGGTGGGGTTGATTGAATGCATTTAAATTTCCAAGATACTGCTGTAATGCCTGGAAGCAAGCTATTAATGCAGTGACTCATGTTTTGATCCAGTTATGTTCATCTAGTTTCTGCATATGTGACATGCATCATACTTTAGCACTGAGAAAAAAAAAGAAAAAACTAAAAAATTCTATGCCTCTGAGATCTTACAACATATAACACATACACGCCTTGTACAGGAAAAAACTAAGACCTAGAAATATATGTAAAAGAGATGGCAATTAAAAACCCCCAAAATCCCATAAAAACAAAACCCAACCAGCCAACCAAAACAAAACTCAAAACCCCAAACCCAAATGACTATACATTTCTTACCTGGCCACTGGAGGACTTGAGTTTCTTGTTATCCACACCAAATTTCAAGAGATAGGGATTCATGACTGAAAATTATACCTGTGAACGCTGTCCTCCAAGCACCTATGTGGCAGCTTGATCCCAACCTACTGAAATGTACTTTAGTGATGAAATATTTGATCATATGTCTAAGACAAGCCTTATCTTTCCAATGTTAGGATTCTAATATTAATTTCCCTTGAATTATTCAAGTCTTTAATAGGCACATGTCAGATTTTGTCTGCACTTTAGAGTTTTCTATTCTCTGGCTGGGAGATATCCCTATGCACATAAACAATAGAAGTACCATGTGTCTCCTGAACTTCAAAATTTGAACTGTTGTGCAAAATGTATCCTTTTAATAGATAACTATGTTAACTTGCTTAATTTTCAGAATGAAAATTGTTACTTTCAGCTTTTAGAGTACTTAAATAGGTCTTACCAGTGACAATCATTTTCATTTTTTTATATTTCTATAGATTTTCTGGTTTTTCTCCTTGCTTTACTTTTTGTTTCAGCACTTTGCTTGCTTCAAGATAGAGAAATTTGATGGAAAGAGAATAAATGTATTCCATGCTCCTTTTTCTTTTGCTTCCCACAGAAAACAGATACATAAAAAGTGGTCTAAATAGCAAGAATGAAGGGCTCACATTCTGTTTCACACCCTAACCAAGTACAAAATATCTTACGGTACTATGTACAAAGCCACTTTCAAATTATCTATGTTTTTGCCATTTCCTTTCAACAGTGATTACAGAATCTTTGGTATAAATTTTAGTGTAAATCTTTGAACACAGACTTAACCCATCTACTGAGACCCAGTTCTCTCATAAAAGTGCAAATACATGAAATATTGAACTGAATTTAAATTTTCTCCAATATGATCTTCATCCCCTACTCATATACAATGAATTAATCAGTTTAAAAAGCATCAAACTCTGAATTAAATATTTTGGACACAACAATTTTTTTTTCCTAAATGTAGCAAAACTTAAGCTTCATAAACAGAAAAAGTGTTTCTGTCAGCGAATTTCCATATGTGTTTGTGTACATACATATGTGCATATAAGTAGTCAGTGAAAATTCCTCAGCCTTTCTTCAGTTTCTATATTGCTTGATACATGCCAATCGTTTCCAACCAGGGGAGACTGATCTGACTTATTGTATTGCTGATATTTCTTCCATGTGATACCATTACCCATTTCAGGAACTCAAGATATGAAGGCTCTGGAACCAAATTTATGTAGGATCTATGTTACCATTGAAATGCACCAAATAATGCTGTTTATAGTGGAAGCAAAAAAAAAGAAAGAGAATAATTTACATATGTTCCTCTTCACAGCATTATTTGCAGACATGAGTGGTAAAAGGCAAATCATGCTGTTCTGTTCATACTGAAACATAAGGTAAAAGTATTATTCAAATTTTTGCAGAATCACTTTCAGTGTAAAACCACAGTTTTATCCAAACGATAATCCACAAGAGACGTAAAAATACTGTGTCTAGATCTTGAAAGTTCTAACTATTTGTTCTGGATTTACCTAATAAAAAATATTCAAATAAATTAGCTTGACAGTAATGCATGCAGGGATCTTCTGTAGTTATGGTAATTAAGCCATTAAAGTACTTCACTGGAAGTTTAACATATTTCAGAATCTATATTTTAATTTTTCACATGTAAACCAGTATATAATGAGAAACTGCTCCATATTGCACATACTGGTTTTCTTTTGTAATAAGTTAGATTTCATACTGCATATCATCTTTGAAGCTAAGGGCACGTAATTAGAAGTGACAGAAGTACCTTTTCTCCATTTAATATAACTATTTTTTTTAAATGCAATTAATAGAAGGCCATGTTAAAGATCATTTTTAGTGTGTCTTCCATGTAGATTTTCAATGCTCTTCCTTCCTTAAATAATCATTTATTATGCTTTATGGGTTGCAGCAGAAATTGCACAGATCCACTTTGAGAATTGTTAGTCCATTTTTTAATCCTGTATCTTTCAAATACACAGGAATAGTGCTTGGGTTTTTCTAGGCTAATCCAATTACACCCTGGCAAATTTACAGAAGATAAAGGGTCAAGTTATTATTTAAAATGCTTTGTAGTGCTACTTTCAGGAAACAGTTTTAGTCCCTGTTACAGCAGTGAAGCTAAAATGATCTTTGCTGGAATGCAGCTCTGAATGTCACCTAAAAGCTGAAAACTGCTGTTAGGGTTTCACCTTCAGTTAATTTTTCATTTAAAGTGCAGCACTCACACAAGTCTACATTTCTTAGCAGATGCCATTTGCTGGAAGTAAAAATAAGGAAATCAGACATCACTAATACTTGAAGATGGAATCTAATGGAAATCGAACCATCCCACAAAATCCATTTGGAGCTTATTTATAGAGTTGGCCATGAGTTTATTGACACTTAGGAAAATACGGTTTTCTTACTGCCCTCAAATGGAAACTGAATGAGTATTTGCCAGTCCAACCGCATATCTCTAGTTGCAACTGTATTTTGAACATGCTAGATAAGGGCCCATAATTTATAATAACACCTTATGTCTCCTGCAAGTCTGGTTGGTACTTGGGAAAAAGCAGGCTTGGTGTTTGATTTCTCACTTGCCTGATTTGGGCTTGACAAGTGAGTGTGAAATTCTGCCAAATGTGACTTGCTTGCCAGGATCTTGGAGCATTCATTACTCACCAAGCTGAAGCTGGCATATATTTTGCGAATCAATAAACAGTTGACCAGCTGGCTGGTAATCAAAAAAGACCACTGTCCTAATACTTGGAAAAAATAACACATCCATTTAAATCAGGATTGTTTTATTCTCTATGAATGCTGTGTGGATTTCAAGATTCTTAAATTAATGCAAAATGTATGTGGTTGCTACATATGAACAGTGAAATCCTGGTTCAACCCATGTGATAACATCTCTGTCACTGACTTGAGTGGACTTGGGACTTCCCATGCAATTTCATAGGAAACATCTCCAACTGCTCTGGCTCAGAACAATCTTCTGAGGGGCTTCTGACCAGGCTAAGGGATGTGGCTGTCACATCCTTGTTTGTAGGTCCAACCAGTGACAAACATGAGCGTGAATCTCAGAGACACACACATGGTCACAGGTGTACTTACAGCTTCAAGAACAGGTAACGGAAGCAGCATTTTTTACTGTAGGGGTAGGAACTGAAGCACTGAAAGATTTTGGTACTTGTCCTGCATATTTCACACCCACAGGGCCTTCAGCAGCTGTCAAGGCATAGAAGATTTAGCCTGCTTGCTCCAGCAAAAAGCCTCGACTCTTCAATAACATTGTCAAGTCACCTAATAACTTCAATAACATTGTCAAGTCACTATACCCTACTTCCTTTCTCTCACAAGGTTATCTTGATTACACATTTGCACTTGTCACCTTTAGTGCACCACTAGTCCTCACCTTTATTTCCCATCTTACGAAATATTGCCATTATTCTTGTCTGTTGGACATTAGTCTAGTTACTAAGTTACAACTGTATGTCCCACTGTGATCTCCAAAACAAATTTCACTTAGGAGGAATATTGGGTTTTTTACATTATTTTGTTCTGCTGATGCTAGAGCTTTGCCATGTTTAATACATGAAATATTAATTATTATTTCATCCTGAGAAGTCAGAGTTTTGATGATATCACTTTAATAACTAATGATCCCTTTATTTCAGCCTCTTTCCTTCAAATTCTTATTTCTGGGGGAGAAAAAGAGTAGAAATTTTTATACCTGAGTTTTAAGCCAAATAAACCTACTTCCATGTTATTAATATAGGTCAATATATTTGACCTGTTTAGAGTTATCTATCCTTGATAATGTTTTTATATTTGAGATCTGTAGTACTGCCTACTACTGCATCCTGCTTTGTCCTGCTGTAAATCTTCTTTTGAACCCCAGTTAGGGTTTTGTACTCAGCATTAAAATGACTAAGCTCACTCAGAATCCTTTTCTCTGTAAATAAATAATGTTTGGGTTTTGTTTGTTTGTTTTTTCCTCAACAGTGCTTCAATGTCAAGGATTCACGACCAATGTGTTACCCTTCCACAGTGGAGTCTTACATTTTAGAATTATAGCTTCAATTCAGATTTAGAGAGTTTCCTTGCTGTGGCAAGTTGGATGATTCAGGATGTCCAATGGAAAATTATAGCCATTCATCAGCTAAGGCTAGGGAGTCATCTTATATTATAAAACCTTCAGTTTCTGGATGATTGTAAAGTACAACAGACAGAAATACTCCCATTGTGCTCCCAAGGGACTTTTTGGTTCACAGAAAAGAAAAATAGGGATACTGATTTTTTTCTTTCTTTCCTCCCTGTCTTCCCCCTTTTTTTTTTTTTCTTTGCAACCACAATCTTCCAGGTTACTTTAAACAGGAATGGGTTGAACATATTCCAGATTATAGTTTGCCCTTATTCAGTGGCTACTTTAATTTCCAAAGAATTCGATAGTTATGATGTATATATGCTTCCAAATGTGTAGGAAGAGTGGAAGCTGTGCTCTCTCTATTGATTGCTTTGGACAGAGATGGAAGAGAGAGTTGACTTTAGGCTGTTTCTTAGTGAAAGGATGAAAAACTCGGGAAATGGGGTTTTTTGACACAACTGTTAGGTTCACCGCAGGACAATAGAAGTCATTTTATATCAGTTGCAATAAAACCTATGGTTCAACAGTCATCCTGCACAATGTGAGATGATTGCTGTTATCTTTGCTAACTCTTTATGTGTTTAATCTATTTCTTTGTATTTATGGGGAAGATCAGAAAGAAAAACAGGAAAGCAGACTTTCATGGATTGAGTGTAAGCAGCAGTTAATTTTAGCTTTTGTCAGTCTCTTATCCACTGTTTTCATGATTCTGCTAAAGCATTGTAAGGTTTTTGAAAAAGTGTTTCAAGCAACCAGAATTCTGTTCAGGTAGCACTGTGTATAAAAATTTAAGGATTTATGCATTGCAGTGAGCAGGGCCTCAAGTCGTTACCCAGGTGTAAAAGTAGAATTCTCAAACTAAAGTCAGTAGAGTAGGAGGTATGAACTTGCATCAGTTAAGGTAGCTACCAGAGGATTCCACCTAGATCCTTAAATTCCTGCTTGCACATAATTGTCTACATCTTTTTTAGTGGCATAATTTTGAGCTAGAATGTATATCCACAGTAGGGACATGTGGGGATTAATATCTTGTTTTCTTTATTTAATTCACTTTTTCAATTTTTTTTTTTTTTTTTTTGGAAGTCCTTTGTTGGTGAATGCTGATGCTGGCATGTTGGGTATATGCTAGTTAGTGTAATGNACCAGTATATGCTGACCTTTAGCCTTGCAGGAATGGAACAAACTGTCACAGATGATTGTGTTTTACATTGCATGAATTAAGTAATTGAATGAGAGCAGAAGGGAGGAAGTGCATTTCACTCTAGCTTTCAAGGAATGTGACCCTCTTTTGGCAGAAGACCCTTCTGGATTTAGTGTCATCCTCATTGTACACTTCTGTAGCGATGTAGAAAGAGATGAAATTTCCTCTATCCACATCCTCTACTTAGAGAGTTTTACAATTCAGTAGTGAAGGCAATCAAAGAGAGGAAAATTGTGGCGCTGAATCCCTGAGGGATAAAGATTTTAATGAAAGGAAAAAGAAAAGTAAATTCTTCCTTCAAAAGGCAAAAGGGTTAAAGCAGAAAAAGGAAATTGTTAGGAACTTTCTCCCAAGAGCTGGGAGAAAATTATCCTAAATTGTTCCACAGAGAATAAAAATAGCTTCCAATTTACTTCTCCTAATGCCTATGGTAAAGGTTATTGAATGCCCCATGTTAGGTGTATCTCTTTGGAATTCTGGCAAGGAAAGGATAAAGTCTTTTCAACGTTTTGAAATTTTTTGTATTTTATTTTAATATATTTTATTTTAGTTATTTTAGTTTTTTCCTGATAGAGCTGTACCACCTCAATGCTATGTCATCATATTCATTAGGTAAATACACAGTGCTGTTGTGATTATACTCAAATAGAGCTTGTGAATTAAGGAAATTCAGAATTAAGGTATGCATATGAGAAATCCCAATATCGTGATGTAGAAAAGAACACTAAGGCACATGAGACACCAAGAACTTCAATAGTCGTGTAATTATGATGAATGCATTGGTTCTTAGATAAATTTTAAAATTTGGGTTTTGACTTTCCTACATCCACACTTACCCTCCTACATGAAGTGTAAGTTTTATCCAGTAAAAATCCACTTTTTGCTACCATTGGTAACACTTTATTTAAAATGTAAAAACTTCATAAGACATATCTGCTTTGGTGTTTGAAAAGAGACTTACTTTTCCCTTCTTTTCCCTTTTATCTTACCTTCCCCTCCCTCCCCCCACCCCCCTACTCCCTGGTGGAACTTTGTAAAGGAAAAACATTCCTGTTTTAATTTCCCATTCATAGTGGGTTTTCATCCCAGGTTTTGTTTGTTTATTTAGTCAGTAACTGCTTTTGCTGACATCACATAAAATTCTTTAAAAAAAACCAGAACAAAACGCCCCAAAACTGCCCTAAAACTTCAAGATGGGATTTGAAATATGAATTGCACCTTAAAAGTTCTCTTAGAAACATATTAAACTCACTTCTGTTCCTTTTTTATTATAAACTATACATGTCTCTTGTTTAGGGAAAATGAAAACTTCCCATTTTCCTTTGCAACTCTGAAAAAAAGCCACTCAGTATATGTTTAAAGATATTTTTTCTCTCAAATTATGTTTGGATGTTTATGTTGTGGCTGCATATCTTTTCTCTAAAGCATGATGATTGTCAAACAAGTGAAAAAACGATCAAATAATCACTGAGATCATTCATCCTAGGTGAAATGAACTTCCTAGAAACCAAATCATATAACTGATGTGCGTATGTCCTATTATTTTTTTGCTAATGGTAAGTAGCAAGGTAATATCTTCAGCTTTAATCAGGGAATTGTTTAGCCACAAGCTTTTATGCTCCAAATTTATAGGAAGAGGCAGCACACCTGATATATATTTAAGCAATTAAAACAATTTATTGTTCATGTAATGGAAGTCTTCAGAATCTAATCATTCTTAGTCCGGACTGAAGTGTTATTGAATAAAGAAACACTAATAATGTACTTCAAATTGTTATACACACATTTAGTTTTTGTATCTTTTCCTGATGAGCTCACCCTTCTCTGGGCTGTGAGGCTGGAGGTTTAATTCTAGTAGAGTTTTAAAGTAAGTCATTGGCATCCAGAGTCTTTCATCAGTAGGAGGAATGTGATGTTCTTGATGGTTCCTTCCTGCCTCTAGGATTCACTAGCGGTCATTTTTGTATGTTTGCCTGCACAGTTCCACACATTACTTTCTTCTTTAATCTGAAGCTCCAGGTTACACCCAGGTTTGCTATGAGTAGTGACTTCCAGTATGTTTGACATAAGTCTTGTGTTCTGCTTGTAACTCCTAAATGCAGTTCTGTGCAGTTCCAGGTCTGCATTTCTTTAACTGACCGGGGCTGAGTTGTTCATAATTGTGTGGCCTCTGGTGCCAGACTGTGTCCATCTCTTACCATCCTGTGTCTTCACTTCTCAGTGCTCCATCCTGTGTCTCGCCTTCTTAAGGCTCCTGGTATCCAGGTCTATATTTCTCTGCAATAGAATGTCATGTAAGAATCATAAATATCTCTCAGTATACATGAAATAACTGCTTGCTACTGCTATCTGCATAAAAATTATGATTCTGCAATTCTACAATAAAAAGATAAACAAAAGTAAAACAAATGAACCATAGCCACCTGCTCATTCAGAGAAACTACAGTTACAGGTAAACCAAATAAAACAAAGTTGCAGGTGAGAAAGTCTGGCAAATCACAGTCCTGGTACCATGTAACTTAAGTACGAAGCTTATGGCTTGTTAATAGTTTTGGCAATACATTTTACAGGCTGTGTTCTTACAAAATGGATGGTATACCTGTTTTTCTTCATACAGACCAGCAACTGTTTCACAACATTTATAGATCATTAGAGGACAAAGTGAATAAAAATAGCACTTGTAATAACACTGCAGAGGTACTGAAAGAAAGCAAAATATTTTTTTCCTCTGAATATTTTTGCTTTAGGAAACGGTAAAATTATGCTTGAAATTCTTACAAATGAGCCCAACCCAGATCTTATATGCTGTTCAAAAGGATAGGAAATTGCAGAAAGGAGTGTTCCTAAATGTCATCCTAGTGAATAGACCAGTGCTGAATAATAATGACATAGCAGCACCATTTAGTATAACATGGTTAATGTCCTTGTTCAATGAGTATTAAACAAATTATGTTTAGTTAAACAAGGTCTGGGAAGTAAGCAGATTATGAAACAGTATTCTTTCTATAACTTCAAGTGAAATAAGCAAAAAACCTGTAGGATAAAGGGATCTTTTTATAAAAAAAATTAAGTTGTAAGGATAAATGGAAGAAAATTAGAGCCATCACTGATGTGACAAAACTGTAGTGGTAATATGTAAATAAATCTTTTTTTGACTTATGTAACAAATCAGTAAGAACAGACAAGCAGCTTGCTTTCTCAATATTGTCTCTAATTTGATGTGCTCAGGAGATATGGTCTATAAGATATGCCTTGCTGCAGTGCACAGAAGTACACAGGAGAAAGAGCACCTAACAGCAAAAGTTTTTTAAATTTAAGAAAACTGGAGAAGGTGAGTTACATTTGTACTGATCATTCATGCTTAACCTTCGTGGTTTGCTTGCTTGCCATATGCCAGCATCACTAACCCAAGGGTGCCAAAAATTACCATTGATCAATAGTTTGAAATTGCAGCACTTGAACTTTCACCTTTAATTCTGCTGTGCTGTAGTATGTGTTCAAACATCAGCCTTTCAGAATTATTCATTCTGGCTGCAGATAAGCATTGCATAGACATCTGCAGAATGTTAAACATACACTTTCTAGCATGGAATTACAAAGCCAGTTTCAGTATAGAAACATGGTGGATCTCATGTTCTTGGTTTAAGCAGGCAGTCTGGAGACATTGGTATCTCTGTGTGGTCAATTTAAATTTTCCTTCAAATCAGGTAATACAAAACTTATTTTGGCATAAGCATAGTTATGCATATGAGAGGTGGAGTGGATTTGATCCAGAGACTTTTGAAGTACATGCAAAAATTTACAGTGACCCCAGTGGGCTCTGGAAAGGAGTCACCAGATCATGTTTTCAAAGAGTCCTTAAATCTTCAGATACCCCAGACTTCTCTTTGCAGTTCTGAAATGTAATGCTGGGCTTTTGCAAATTCCTACCTAATGTGTGAATAAGATCAGTGAATAACAAAGGACTTTGCATTGCTAAGGGAAAATCCTACTTTTCCAGTAAAAGAATAAAAGGATAATTCTGAAAACAGACACCCTGTGTAACCTTATTATTGTTATAAGAAGCAATGGTTGAAACATGAGGTGCACAGTATTATAAAAGTGACATTCATATTTTCATCTTTTAAGGATGTGGAGGAGGAAAAGAACTCTCACTAACTTAAAGCAAATTTGGTCCTAGCAACTTTGATTCTTCAGCTTAATTTTTCCTTTTTAGTGTAGGTATTCTGTATGAGATCCATTTAGTTGTCTAAGATTTGGCATCTGGTCAAGCTATTTAATTTATTTCTTGCTTTTGTCACTCAAAAAAGTGAGGCATCTCTAGCAGGTAATTTATCCCCACCATATTTTAGGCACCTACACAGGACTCTCCCTCTATAAGAGTTTAACTTCTACTGACTCTGCAAATTGCCTAGATAACAAGATTAGACTGAACACCTATACATGGCTAGAAGTAGATAAAATGAAGAGCCACTTTTAATGGCACTCTAATATACACAGCTGTAGTAATTTCAGATGGAGTTCTGTAATATTCAAGCACAATTTAAACTAACTGCATACCTTTATTGCTAGAGAGGTACTAATATTTTTAGACTTTTTATTTTACCTAACTGCTTGCTTATTAAAAACAAAGGAAAAAATAATTAAGTTCTTTGCTTTCCTATGGAGCTTAGTCTTCATATTACCTCTAGTCCAACACCAAGACATTCTTTGTGTGGTTGGCAGGCTTATTAGGAGAGGAATTCCATGGATTCATAAAGAAATTTTAGAGAAATTTGTCATATCAAAAGTAGTGTCCTGCAATTTGAACTTTTTTTTTGTTCCCTGATGCAGCGTAATGTGCAAAAGGCCAGAGAAGACAGAACAAAATAGTAAATAGCCAGAAGAAGGACTCAGGGAAAAAGTCTTTAACAGTGCCAATCATAGGAGTCATCACTCTGATCCTACCTAGCCTGCAGCTTCACAGTGCTATCTGCTAATAGATGTCGGCTTGCATCTAAAGTATCAGTGCCTGGAAAGTTCCTGTTTCAAAGGAAACAGAATCTCTCTAACAAGACTAGATATACCAGCTTTTGTTATCAGCACTGCTACTACTGCCTGGCCAAAAGAAAAGGCAAATAGTTATGAGCGTTTGAAGCTTACCACACACCTTTCAGTGTTTATGGCAAAAATATATAAATAGAAAGAACATAATAGGGTAAGACAAAATTATTTATTTCATCAGTCTGTCTGTCCTTTTTATTTCACTAATACTGTTTTAAAACTATCTTTTTATCTGCTACAAGCATGTATTTAGTAGCTATAAAAGGTATTAATTATAAATGCTGTTCTAAAAAAAAATCTTCCAGTGTGAGAAAATATAAATGTTAGGAAGATCTATTGATTTCTCTCTCCATATATAAGTATACACATATAATTCTTTATTTATACGTGCGTGCAGACATACAGTGTAAGGTATGCCACCCTTCAGTTTGAAACATGTTCCATGCATATTTATTTTAACAAAAGATAAGCATTTTCTCCAGAGAATTATCTGAACTTTTAATCCTCATTGTAAGACTTCCACCTTACTGAAAATCTTAAAATCTTTTCCATTTTTTTTTCTGGTGTACGGGTTTTTTCCCTCTCCTACCCCCCATGCTGTTTCCTGGAGTTTGTTACATTTTGATGACTTTTTGATACTTTTCTATGTATCTGGCACATTATAACACCTACAATAAAACCATATTCGTCGTTCCAGTCAAAGGCAATAACTTATGTGTATACATAGTGCAATGAAGGCACCTAGTGACTATCTTCTCTTTTAAAAATTTTTTTAGGAATGAAGCTGTAGCAAACTTTTTCTCCTTGAATGTAATTAATTTTATAATTTTTTAAAATTTATTAAAACAAAACCTCTGGTTGCAAGGGTATTAAGTACTTGTCTCAGTGCTGTCCTAATAATGAGAGAAAATGAATTGTTTTAAAGAGTACACCGGGGGAAGAAATAAAAATAAAAGAAAAATCATATATATGTAGCTTTTTGTATATACTATTTTTTGTGAATATTATTTTCCAAGTGACCAGTCAACTGGATGTCAGGCTAAGCCTCCATTCTATTCTATCTGATAGTTTTTCCTCTCTCTTTGTTTAAGATAAAGCAGTTGGTACAGCACATCATTCAGGAGACTGTAGTAGAACTTATAACCAGTAATTCAATATTTTTTGATAAAGATATAAACATTTTTGTTCCCCTGTTATGTATTCCTCTTGTATTTGTCTTATGCATACCCACATGAATCTAATTCTATATCTAGACTCAATGTAACACAGTAGAAATAAGGATTACTGCCAAGAAAATTGTATTCACATCCTGTGGGATGGTGTGACACCTGGAAATATTGCCCCAGTCAGAAACTGTGGCTCACAATGAGTATTTTGTATGAAGCGTATTTGGAAATGCTTTTACTTCTATAATAACTGTGTGTGGATACTGTCTTGGGTTCAGTTAATTCGAGGAAGTGGTAAGGGTGAAGTACACACGCCTGTTATAAGTCAGCCAAATAGCTTCACTTCTGTGTCAGTATGAGAACAGGAAGGGAGAGAGAGAAAAAGAGTGAATGAGACCTCCAACATCGTCTCTGTTGTGTCAGCTATCGCTATGTTAGACCGAATGGCTGACTTTTAGACAGCTAAACATGGGAGGCAGCCCCCTCTGAACTTGTAGCTCTCTGGATGAAGCTGAGGGAAGGAGGAGGTGACGTCAGTCTGTGCCTGGGAGGGATGTATGCCTCTCTTTGAAAGCATTTCTCATCTGTGGGAGTGCAGCCAGATATCTCTGTCTGCATCCACAGTGATGGGGGACCATGAGATCAAAGTGAAGTCTACAAAGTGTTGGTGTTTTGTCCCAGAGAAGCACTAGAGATGCTGAAAATGTGCTGATGTCTTGGGGGTCGGTGCTAATTAGTCTCCACTGAGGCTTGTCTCCCACTCCAGCTCTTGTGTCACTGTAGTCTTCTACACTTATCAATGTAATTACTTAATTGCTGATGTGAAAAGGAGCCAAAATTAAAATGCTGGTAAAGATAATTTTTGTCATATCGTTTCTCAGTATTTGAAACTAGTGTAGATTTATGTTATTGTAAAAAGCTCTCCTGATGTAGAGTTCACAAAATGGAATTTGCATTATTTGTAGATCATGCTACAGGTATAACTCTATGAGAGTTATATATTATATACTATTGTTTGACTGTTACATATTGTTGTAAATATATGCCTATGCTATCATAAAGTGCAATATTTTGTTAATGACAGGTACTTACAGGTGTGCTAAAATTAAAAATCGTGAATTCCCTTGATTGCTTCTCAGACCTTCTAAGTTTTCAAGAAATAGTTTTAAGACATACTTTTATCAGCGGCCAGTTTTCTGACTGACTGTGACTTTCAAAGTCTTTTATGTCTCACAGCAGTTATACTGGACATAGAAAATTTTCGGAACTTAAAAACTGAGTGCACTCCATGGTTGTAAAATAAAGTGAAGAAAGATGGTAGATTATTTTGTGCATAAGAAACCACATATTTACTACATTATTTGTTGCTATATTTTAGTCATTATGTCCCACAAAGCTGGAAACATGACAGATCCACATTCTGGAAGCTCACTCTGTATTTGGACTTTGGTTATTTTCTTACATTTTCCTCTATTTCTTTTCTCCATTTTTATACTTATTTCCCCTTTAAATAATATACACTAAACATTAAATTAAAAAAAAATTCAGCATGAATTTGCTATGTCAATTTATGTAAAACAATGCTGCTATTTACAAATCGTGTAAAGGCTATTTGAAATGATATAATATTTTGAAGTATGTCTGCCCCCTTTTTTAATATTTATAAAGACAATAGTATTTCACAGCTATTCCTTAATAAATGTTTTCATAATGTCTATTTGTCTTATTTAGACTCTCTTCCCAGCTCCCAGATATAAGTGGGGTCCTAGTCTGATCAGTTTGTAACTCGGTTTAAAAGCATCACTAGTTTGGGTAGCACTTGGTAGAGAAATTGGCACACCATAATTACAGTAACCTTCTGAAAAGAATAGGCAGCCTTGAACCTGATTTTTTTTAAAAGAAAAAACCATATAAATATATTTCCCTTTAGAAAGGTTTTTTTTCTTCTTGAATATCATATTTATGTTGTTCTTTGTTTTCCCCAGCTCTCTGTTTTCTTTGGGTGTTATTTTAAACTGTGGATTTATTTTCTTTGCTCCACCATACATTTTGTTTTTTCTTTTTTTGTGCCTATACACTTATTCATGCTTCTTCTTTCTGAAACCCTTTCACCTCTATCACCCCCTGAGACTGGCTGGTAAGTAAAAAGCAGTTTATTGACAGCACATGTGATACCTTTTGCTTCCTTAAGAGTCTCTTGCTTCTTAGGTTTCACTCTAGCTTTTATGGTGGAAACCCATCCTAAGATTCACTTGGATTATCCATTCTATATTTTTACCATTGCTATGGTTACTGCATGTTCAGGTTAGATGAATAAGGAATTGCAGCTCTAGATTTGTAGAAGCAGTGGCCAGTGTTTGAATACGTTTACAAACACACACAAACCTACACACACACACAGAATCTATCCCACTCCTCTCCTGTTTTTTTGAATACTCTTTATTTTAAGACAAAAACAATAAGCAATGCTTGGCATGCCTGGATTCCCAGGCCTCTCTTTATCTTTATTGTTCACATGGAACTTAATATCTGCAGGACTCTGCCAGCTCTAAGATATGGATGTCATAATAATGAAAAAAATTGTAGCAATTAAAAAAAATTAGTTTTATGTCAGAAAGAATTTTTAACTAGATATATGTTCCATTTCAGCATTCCCCCTTCCCAGATAACATTTCAAATATTTGTTAGACCTTTGACACATCATTTCCACATGCTGGAGAAAAAGATGCTCAGGTTGGAGGAGAAAAAAAATCCCAAAGAAAATTACTTTCATTATTGTTCTGCAAGTGTTATTCAGGATACCCTTTACTATGAGGCCTTTTTTTGTCTGTTTTTTAGTTTGGTTGGCTTGTTCATTTGTTTGAGATTATTTTCCTTAGGAAGTTTACTAGAAATTCCTAAAGGACATTTCATTAATTAATCAAAAATAAAACAAGCCTGCAGTTCACATATGGCAACTCTGTCTTCATTCTGACATGTTTTTAGCCATACTTTGCTTTATTTTCTTATAATTTAGATCTCTTTCACAGCCTTGCTAGCTAATAGTTTTCTCTTTGCAGATGTAGAGTCACATTTTCTGTGGCACCTGACTTCTCTGGTCTCCAGGTCCCTCTTAATCCCATCATGTTCAGGGGTGATGTCAACTCTTCTTTCCAGGCCTCGCTCTATAAAGAGAGGCAAAAGACCATGCTGAAACACTGCCTAGAGAACCTTTCTGACAGAGATAAGCACCAGCTGTTGCATTACTCCACCGTTTTTTTTTTTTAAAGGTTACCTCTGCTGGAGAGCTCAGAGGCTGACTAGAAAATATTGAAAGGAGTAATGATTCTGTCAGAGTCTGTCTGGTGTAAGGAGGTAGTGCAAACAAAGGGTTCACTTATGCATATTTTGTCTAACCCAGTGGTAATACCCTTTCTGACCTAATCAAATCCAGAACTCGCGCTAAATCACTCTACGAAGGACACGATTTGAGGAAAAATTTTGGGACAGTCCATTTAGCTGTTTTACAACCTTTACAAATCATGTGCATGTTCATTATTTTAAGAAAAAAAAATAAAAAAGCATGGGAAAATATATTGCAGTTACTTACAATTGGCAATTTAGACGTCACCAATGTAGTGTCAATTCGTTTGGTTGTAGTGCAAGGTCTTGATGTTTTTATATACCAAATCAGCACTTTGACAGGTGAATTTAGTGCATCAGTTTGTTGCTGCCTCCTTTCCTAAAACACTTAGTGGTAGGATAATATGGCAGCATTCCTACAAATCTCACCAAAGGGATGATGTTGTCAGTGCATGCAAATTTTCATTCCCTTTTGACAGATGAGAAAGAAATTGTTAAAATTTTTAACCATGTCTGAAGATATAGCTTCAATTTATTCTTATGTCTATAATTTGCTATTCTGGATTTTTTTTCCTTTCACAAGTTTATTCTGATTTTGTTTAGCGATTTGTTTTTTCAACAATGAAGTCGCTAACGATATTAGATGTTCTAGATGCAGATTTAAGTCTGTTCAGCACACTTTAGATTCACACACTTTGTCCTATTTCTATCAAAGTGTGGTTATGCATATGAGAGGCTAATCTGTCCGTGTTTCTATTCATAATAGCCTCCAGGAAACTTCCTTTAGTGGAATGAAGATATTTCGAGCAGTGAGAAATTGGAAGCTTGTGACCCATATGGCATTCCTATCGAGTTAAAAGCGCAAATACTCTTACCAGCTGATGTGACAAGAAAAGACTGTAGCAAAAATCGTCACAGTGAAGAAGAAGATGAACTGTTTCCATGCTTGCTGTTGCTTTGTGCTAAAAATCTTCTGATGAAAGTGTTCCTACAAGCTGAAAGGAGTGCTTCAGTTCTGATAACTGCACGCATGCACATACATTTCCTCCTGTTGCTATAAAGAAAATCCTTTCTTTATTTTTCTGTTTATTTGTTAGAGTGAGATTTTCTACACTTTCAACTTCTGTCTTAGTGTCTTCCCAGAAATAGAACAGTAAAAGAAATGGCAGACAATTACGGTTCTCTGAGGTAGGTTTTAGGGTTTACAGTACTGAATATACATGTAGACATGTGGCCACTGGTAAATCCAGGAGCTGCCAGAACAAGGACCCTAGTGTTATAATTCATTTGTTCATATGTAGCCACTTCAGCTTATGCAGGCCCTCTGTAAATCTAGTATATTGCTCAGAATTTATCTGTTTTGGCAATTTCTTAAACAATTTGATGGCTTACCTCCCAATCTGTCAGGAAAAACATTTTCACAAAATATATCAATCCCCACTGCTGTTTAAGAAAATTGTGAGCTTTTCATATGAACTCTGCACTCTAATTCAGACTTTTCAGCAGATGTAGTTCGATGTAAATGTAGCTGTGCTCTGGGATGGCATAAAATGCAGGCATTTCTCTGTTGCAAAGCTTAGAATTGTTGATTCCATAGCAGGTGGGAAAAAAGGTCATGGCAAAAACTTCAAGGCTGCAAATTCACTTAAAAACAACTTGAAGCACTGTAATCACTGAAACTCAAGTTGTTATTTTCCCTTGGGACCTTCTCCGTGTATGTTCCAATAATGATGGTACTCAGTTAATTACCTAATTTAATAAAAAGGGTGCCACAAATCTAGAAGCATAACAACTATTCACAGTTATTGCCAAATGAGAGCCATGGAGTGTCCTGACGCCCATGCATGTTACTCTTGCTGCTAGTTGTGGCCAGTTCTATACATTTCATTTAATATGGTGTTCCAGGAAACCACTGAAACTTCATTGACTCATGAATTTTCCCTATTAAGTTCCAATGGAATGTGGTAAGAATATTGTTGGGTAGTCTACAGTAGCTCATTTGTGGCATCTTTTAATGTGAAAGTAATGTCAGTTAGGAATCAAATAACATGGCTTTCACCTCCCTCTCTTTTCTTCTCAAACTTCTTCCTGATATTTTTCTATCATGGTCTTCTCAATAGATATAAATATGGAATAATAGTTCAGTGACCCAGTTTTCACAGTAATCTCCGTCATGGGAGAATAAATTCCTTCTGCTTTGTTAGTGTATGTTTTTACAGGTATTAAAATGGAGTTTTGATGTCCAGGTTAGAAAAGGAATGCATGGAAAGCATAAAAAGTTTTATTCTCCTAATTCAATGGTTATAATACATAAATCCCAAGACAACAACGGTTGCTTCTTGAGGGATTAGTGAACTGAAATAACTTAGGAACCTCACTTTTGTGGAATAGCAGAAGGGATGTTTTTCTATGGATATTAATAAAATCTGCCCATGGCAAGCCAAATTTATTTATATTAATGAGAACCTGTCTACTTCAAGTTGGCTGTCCCAGTTAGGAAATATTTGGTGTTTGTCACTGCATGTTTGTTTTATCTAACTTTTTATATTTTGAGAAAAGAATTTTGATTACTTTACATTCATGTACTGATGGAAATTCAGAGTTTATGTGAAAGGATGGAAGCACCCTCAAAGATGCAGACTTTCTTTCTGGATTATGCTGTATGTTTGCATAATATGCTGGATCTGGAATTGAGAAAGTCATAATGCCTAAGTGATGATGTGAAGAGCACTTAAAATTTCCTCTTTGCTTTGTGAATTTCTAAAATATAATGAGCAAAGAAATCAAAGTGTGACTGCAAAAATTCAGAAACACATTTAACAGGGAGGCTTTCTTTTTAACTTGAGTGAAGAAAATGCAGTAGTTATGCTGTCTTTCATTGTAAACATGAACTTTATGTGCAAGAATGCTGAAGCATAGTGGAACTGATGTATGTTCCTTAGAATGTCCTGAAATGACATAGAGAAGAAGTCAGAAAGATGAACATGTGAAATGGAATCAGGTAAACTATTGCCTTGACAGGCTAATATAATATTACAAGAGTATTTTAAAATGGAAATGAGACCTGCACTGAATTCCTCTTTCCTGTATAGGAAAGGAGCAGTGGAAACAAGATACTCTTTTCCATATAGTTCCTGATAGGGGTGGATGATATTGTAGAGTGGATGCAAAGTAATACCTATTTTACTTGGAGATTATGGTGATTTCTTGGATGATCAGAAAATGTATCTAAAATATAGTAGCATAACATAAACCTTTTCTCCATTTTAGAACACATCTATACATTTCTAAAGTTCTGAATGCTCCTCACAAGTTCTTAACAACACAAACTGTCATTGGTCTAAGACTGATAATGTTATGAATTCTTAGCAGCTTGGAACTTAAATGTGTGGAATGTGTGGTTTGGTTTTGGTTTGGTTTTTTCGTTCGTGGGTTTGGTTTTTTTGTGTGTTTTTTTTGTTGGTTGTTTGGGTTTTATTAGTGGCTTGGGGGGGTTTGTTGCTGGTTGGTTTTTTTTTGTTGTTGTTGTTTGTTTGGGTTTTTTGTTTGTTTTTGGTTTGGTTTGGTTTGGTTTGGTTTGGTTTTGGTGGTTGTTGTTTTATTTTTCCCCTGGCATTCTGAATTTCTAGAATTCTACCGGGCTTATAAAGCTACTGTTCCCAAAATTGCTTGCAAGGAAACATATATCACAGTCTGTCCCTCAAAGACCAAATACATATTTTTTCACTGAAAGCCTGAGAAGTCTTCTGACCAGCTTTGGAGATGTTATAAAGAAACAAGCAGGACATATTCCACTACTAAGTACAGTCTTGTCTACATATTTGTTGGTAGCTCTAATACCTCAGGAAAACCTGTGAAACATAAAATTTAAGAATATAATGTGCAAGATCAAATACCTGTGAACAAATAGCAAAACAAAAAAATAACCCACCCCTAAACCAAAGGACCTGAAAACCAAAAATATGTAACTGTGGATGCATCAATAGAATATGATAGAGAAGGATGACTAATATTATGTTGTCACTATAAAGCTGCTATGGAAAAAGGAAACGTAGTGTGAAGAGTTACCAGGCAAATATTTCTTGGTGAAATCGTCCATGGTTTTGCGGGAAGAACTGATAAGAGCTCACCTGAGCTACTCTTTACACAACAGATAGTAAATGTTTAAAAAATGAGAAAGTCAATCTTCAGAAAGTGTGCAAAATTAATTTCAGAAGGCCATTTCAAAGTGCTGTCTCAAAGGGGACTGAAAACTCATATGATGCAGCAATAGGAAAATGAGCCTAAATGTAATTGTTTTCTACCAACTGGGAAGAGTGGCTGGAGTTCAACACTGTAGAACAACGCTGCTGTAAAAAAATATAAGCTTAAAATAAATTAATTTAGCATATGTATAAACTTATGAGTATTAATCTTCAGAGGGTTTTAGAAGTTTGACAAGTTTTTAAGTAACACTTGATTGTCTAAAAGATTTTATTTGGAGCTTTATTATGCAAATAGAAGCAATAGCATCTGATGAGCTACAATTACAGTTCATAACTGTGACATTTCTATTAACTTTTTTTTAAAGGTCCTTGAACATTCCCACAAATGTCATTATCCAACATTAAAATGTAATGGCATGCATAGTTTACCAAATGTTCATAGTGGTACAATTTTATAAGTATACATTCTAGTCTATATAAGACACACTTAATTAAATTCTGATAAGAGTTGTCTTCAATTACTTTTATTTCTGTT
Source organism: Ifrita kowaldi (assembly GCA_013398055.1). NCBI lineage: Eukaryota > Metazoa > Chordata > Aves > Passeriformes > Cinclosomatidae > Ifrita > Ifrita kowaldi. The sequence continues at coordinate 69,339 of VZRS01008637.1, read as the reverse complement.
CCAGTTGTAACTCCAGCAATTTATCTGGAACTTCCTACGCCATCTCTGTGATGTTCCTTCAGAGCTCATAGAGCTCTTCCTGTATCACTCAGAACATCTGTGCTTGTGAGGGCAGGTCTGACACCTGCACAGATGATAAAGCTTGGTCAGATATTTAGCCAACTTATATAAAGTTCAGTAAAGTCTTGGTAAAGAATTAGTCCCCCTTTCTTCTGCTCTATTCCAGCTAATTTTGAAACCAATAGTAAGGGATTTCAAAATTCTTCTCAAAGGGTGTAGATGTTATCACATGCCCTTTTTGTTTTTTAATGCAAAGGAAGTAGGAAAACATGAAGGTAGCTTGTTTAACATCACACAGCAGATTCGTAGGAAAGTTGTGAATGGTTACCAGGAGTACTAGTCTGGCACTCGAGTCTTCAGACTGCACCGTCTTTAACAGTTTGAGTTCATACGTTATTTATACTTACTTACAAAATGACAGTATTCTGCAATACTGAAGAATTAAATTAGGCAACTTCCTGCATTTTGCAAAGATCAATTAGAAGCAAGGTTTTTGCCAGAGCCTAGAGATGTTTTTCTTTCCTGAAATACTAAACCAAGAATTTCTTATAGAGTTTTTCTGGTGTGCAAAAGGACAGGCTAAGCTACAAAATCTCCCCTAAAACTCAGATTTGCAACATCTAAATTGCAATTTGTTGATTCTTTTTTTTGTTAGTGGTAAATGTACGAAAAATTTGCAGCTTCATGTTTCAGTAACATCAAAGAATAATGATACAAATAATATAAGTAATATAATCAATAAATCTTGTGAGATAGTAAAAATTATATTAATGGAATAAGAAGGAATTGAGGTGTATTCTCATGCTTAAATGATATTTCAGTGTTCTTTGAAGTGCATATCAAAAATGCCTTGAGAAAATAATATGCACTAAATGACAACTCAAGAGTTCTTTAAATACACCACAGGAAAAAAATATATGTATTTATTACATGTTATGAGTAGTAATGCAAGCAATAATGCAAGTAATCCAAGAAGGATCATTCTGAGTTTCAAATCAACAATTTGGCCTGATAAAATACTGGGGTTTTATTTTCTTCTGAAGAGCTGAAGAAAACCATTACTTATATTTCAGAATGGAAACAAAATAAAAATAGCTGTTTCTTAAACAATAAAAATTCAATTCTTCTCTAAACTCACATTTCAGTGTATTATACATTTTTCCACTGGAAGATAATATATTTTAGACCATTCAGCAGAAAGAGAGAAACATTTAAAGAGCCTAAATGAAAAATTTACCAAGTAATTATAGCCAAAGAGGCTTCCAGGCCTCAGAATTAAAGAGAGGTTTTGAAACATTAGTAACCCTACAAAAATCATGAAAGTGATTAGATTTGTTTTTGTCTAGGTTACCTTTTCATAAAAACAACAACAAAACTAAATTGACTTTGACAAGAAGTGAACATTAAAAATATTCACTCAGTTCACTGTGTTCTGAGTAAAGAAGAAACATCACTGGTTCTCCTACTACCATTTTTTATTTTGTTTTACTGCACTTCATCACAGTGTTTAAAAGGAGAGGCTTTCATATTGTAAGAGAAAGCAATGGTTTATAGCTTACTTTTACTGCTATTAAGATTAATCTATCACTTGTTCTGTCGATTGTATTTGACAAGAAGCTTCTTACACTTAAATTTTATCATGTGGTGACAGATAATTCTGCTTGTTTGTGCAATTTCCTGCTTTGCAGAGGCTTCACTATGAAGTGTCTCATTATCAATCACCAGCATTAGATATGATTTTTGTATGATATAGGCTTAAAAAAGGGAAAGAAATTTCCAGCAATAACCACACCTTTTGATGAATGCAGAAAGGATGAAAGGAAAAATATCTTCTTAACATCACACTGAAATTATGGCAAACATTATTTCCCAAGGAGACGGGAAAGCGCAATTTGCTGGAAGCAGAAATATATTGTAAATGAAATACCTGCTTTTCAGATTTCTTGACTTGTGCTCCCATCAAAACTGTGGAGATAATACACATGACACATTAGGTACATTTGAAGCACCACAAAGAAGCACATCTGAAAATACTACTATTTTTGTGGAAAATATTTATGGATCTGTGTGGCAAAGCAATTAATTATTGTCGGTGTGCTTAATTCTAAGGAATGAAGATGTGTTTGGATTTGTGGAATTCTTCGTTCAGAGCCAAGTGTCCCAAAATATCTTTGCAGGGAATCTACTCTAAATCCACAGGGCCTATTGTCATTCCTCCAGTGGACCTTAGCCTTGCTTTGATCAGTCATTCAGCAGTGAGAGCAATCTCTGCGCCCATTCAATTTTTTTTGTTAATTTGCTAGCAATATTGTCACAGAGGCTGGTTGTAATCATAATTTTTTCCCTCCTACTTTGCCAAACAAATAAAGGGTTTGTGCGCTTTCTGTCTCTTTAAGTGTAAAGAACACTACAGTCTAGGAAAAATGGCTTGTATCCTTTCTCTTTTGTCATGAGTGGCTAGACAGAGTAACAAAGGAAAGACTTCATGCAGGGAAGACTCCCAAAATTATTCTGGTTTTGCTTTAAATGAAAACTTACCTGATGTTAAATTTTATTTTGTTAAGGATGGCTTTAAAACAATGCTATATTTTAAAAAGAAAGATTAATATTGTAAATGTTTCATTCATGTTCTGCACCTAACTTAGGAGCTAGTCCACTTATTATATTCACAAGAATTTAAATTTATTACAGTGTGAATGTTACTCCTCTAGAATATGAAGTTGTGCAACATTTATTTGGAATATTAGAAAAAATCCATTCTTCTATCAGTGTATGTATAAGGAAGAGTTTGCTGTTGTCAACCATGGCTGTTATTCAACCATTCTCTGTGACTTTGGAGTGGCTTAGCTGAGAGATGTTTTCGTTTTTGCATACAGAAAGTTTGAGAAGGGAGAGTAGAGCTCAAAGGGACATCAAAGGACATAGGTTCCCTTTTCTCTCTCTCTTTTTTTTTTTTTTCCTACAGCTTGTAACAAAATCAATACAAAAATATCCACACATTTTCCATTAAATGACATCTAGGACCTAGTCTATCTCATATATTGCATGCTTCTTCAGGATGCACACAATACTAAACATGAATATAAGAGCATTGTCATTATAATGATACATATTCCTATAGAAGAATTGCTCTGGTAGACCAGATTTGACACTGATTTGACACTGACTGAACATAGATCACACACTGGTTTATGAAACATTGCAATACTATGAACTGTTATAATGTGATAGTGAATTATACCTGCTATAAGACTTAGGTTATAGAAAAAGTAGAAAGGTATAGATCTACATCATTTCATGTGAACGCACCTATATGAAAAGAATCTTGACTAATTCCTATTTTTATCATAAAAGATTTCCTATTTATTGGAATAATAGCTTGGCATTGTGATGTCTAGGTGCTTACCAAGAAAACGAAAGAATTTAATGACTCCCATAAATTGGTTTGAAAATCTCTACTGCCATATGCAATGATAGGCATAGGGTTGTGTGAAATATTGGTACTAGGACCCTTTTCATTGTTAGGATATGGAGCATTAATAGGAATTTAAGATACAGTACCATGACACTCTGTTTAAGCTTCTTAGACAAATTTCTCTAGTGGTTGCAAGGGAATTATTTTGATGACATACACTAGACTAACTTGTTAATCTGCTGGAAAATACCTGAGAAGTGTTTTTGGGTTTATAAAAGGTAGCATGACATGGCATGTCAGCACATCTGATCTAAAATCTGAACAGCATCACACTTTTTAGCAGCTTGAATAACCTTTCTGAGCTGAGATAGCATCGTTCTGAAGGGTGAATAAGAAGTGTAAGATCTTTCAGAAAACAACTTCTGCTGAGATTTAGCACCCATGGTAAGCTACTACTCATGGATCTGTACAAGCTTCACTCTTTCTGCCACAGTGCAACAACCATGTCTTGAAATATGCTGATTATAATTTTATTGTATTTTCTGATATTACCTCCAAGGGATAAAAATCCTCTAAAAAGAAGTAGATGGAATGAAGAACACAAGAAGGCAAGAACACAAATTTGTAAAATAATTTCCTCTCCTAATTTATGTAAGATTCTCTATAAAATGTGCACTCTGTAGATAGAAAAGCCACTTCTCAGCCACTCAGCCACTGCTCTGACTTTTTTTTAAATTTTAAATATTTTCTGATCTCCGGATCAACAAGGTCCTCTTGTAGTAAACACCAGATTACCGTATCCTAACACTCCCATAAGATAATGTTGGCAAACGTGAAGAAATGGACACGGAGCACACAACAAAACTATGTACCTCTTGTGCCTCTTTAAAAATATCAGATCAAAAAGACCTGAGTGAGTACCAAAGGATATCTGATGTTTATTTCCATCACTAAATTATTCCATAATTATCTTCAGTACATCCATGACCACTCTGTAACAGGTCCTTGCTCCTGCCCTCTAGATAAAGGGTTCATAAAGCACATCTGTGAGCTAAGCCTAAACCCCTACAGATGTGAAGATACTCTCTAAAACTGGGATGTAATTTGTAGCTCTAAGATTGAGAGGCAAATCTTTGTTTCAATTATTCAATGGATAAACTGATACTTGCAGGTTTGCGTCAAGATCTTGAGACAGGCTGCTCCTTTGTAAATACAACTACAAACTGCTGAGGTGCTTTAAGATACTGAACTAAATTGAATTCTTTCCTGAACAACACTGGGAGATTTAATTTTTTTACTAACTTTTTATATTCAGGTCTATCCACAGTCTATACAAATCAAGTTAATAATTATAGGTATGGCATGAAGATTTCCTCAGGTTTTTCTTCTCTTCCATTTGTGTCATTGGTTTATTCCTGTTGACCATTTTTAGCTCTTTTGAATGCAGTCCCAGGAATGTCTGCTCAGACAGAACTTGGGAAATGTGTAAAATTCATAAATTCTTTCTAGAGCAGTGTCCGACTCATAGCATTTTAAAAAAAATTGCGTCTTACAGAAGAGCTGCTGCTAGGCATGGAAAGCTGATGCTGACCCTATTTCCAGATAACAATGGTAATGACACCTAACGACCTTCCTAGGATAGTAAGAAGTTTGTATTGATTTTTCAGACAATATATTTCACATAAATACTTCTGATTATAAGATAATAGTGGACAACTTGTGTAATGGCATTTTATGCATCATTCCAATTTCACAAAGCTTAACATGTTTGGTTTTTTTGGAAACCAACTAATTCCATCAGATATTCACAAAGTGGGTCACAAGTTAATTAATAGTTTCGAGAAGTGGCAAATTTAATTAACGCTAAGGATTTTTTTCCCCTGTAAATTCAGTTATGTGACTGGAGTTCTGTAGTTAGAGAGATGAATGTCAGAAATGTATGTATAGCCCAAGAGCAAAGCAGAAAATCATTGCACACCTTGCTAGACAGTGGCCTATTAAATAATTTTCAAATGGAGATGGAATTAAGAGGCATACTACATTAAAGATAGACTTAGTTATCAATGTTTTAAAATGTAACTCTAATGGATGAGTTCAGTGGCAATTTGAGCCACAAAGAAGAATGGAATCTGCTTTCCAGAAATTCAGAGACAAGAGAAAAAAAATGCCTTACCCTGCATTAAATGCTATGTCACAGGGCTGAAATGTCTTAGGTGTAGATTTGGAGACTTTCGTTCTGCCTAAAATGTAAAGAGGATTTTTTTAGTACTTTTGTAAGAAGGGTCATGAGAGATCTAAGCAGGATTTTAACATCATTTCTCCATTGTCTTAACAGCTCAATTTTTTTCAGCAGTGTCACACATTCAAATAGATGAAAAAGTATAGAATTGTTATTTTAATACTCCTGGTAAATAAAGATGCAAAACTCAAATTTTAGGATTTGAAGCTGTGAGGTTTTCTACTTAAGACTGACCCTTCTCAAATGGCTATTATTTACCTTGCATGGGCTTCTTGCCTATAAATTATGGTTGCATGCACAGTCAGATGGAAAGCAAATTCTTTTAAGCTATCTAGTACAGTGCATGTTGTCTTTTTTTCTGTATTTTAACCTCTGATACACATAATCAAAGTAGCACTTTGAAACCATGCATTAAATGATTTAATGTAAAATTTAATGATGTAATACAGCACTGCATTTCTTGTCAGAGACACAGCAGGAAGCCTCTTTAGCATAACACAACAAAAAGGATAATAATGCTAATGAGAGTAGAGATGTGGGAAGAGTTAAAAAGAATGGCTTTACTTTTCTACAAGTTAAAATTTGGCAGAAAGGTATGGGTGGATAACAAATAAGTCTGTACAATTTGGAAGCTGTAAGGGGCTGACAGGAATGGACAATAGTAGGTCAGGAGCCACATCAACCATGAATTATCATCATCATACTATCCATAAGACAGAGATTCTTGATCTCATGTTTCTAAAAGCCCTGATGTCAATTTTTATGGTTACTTCTTTAGATCTAGTTCAGACAATCCACAGACAGATGCTACAACCAGAAATGTTAGATCCCAGTTGTGGTCATCAAAATGAAAGTGGCAATGAGTCCTTTAGGACTCAAAATCTGAACTAGAGTCTGGAGGAGAGATACAGATTACTATTCAAATGAGATGGGTAAGGTTGTTATGCACTTGATTCAAATTAATTAATAAAGGATAAAGTCTTGATCCATTTTTTATACTAAAAATGTATCATACATGAAATGAACCTATATGTACACAGTTTTAGATCCCTAACAATGGGGAGTAAAGTGTCTCAATTTAACAATGAAAATGGATAAAACAACATTAGTACTACAGCTTCTTGAATGCATTAGCTTGCATTGCTGCATGCAAAATACATACAAATGAATAGTTACGGCATATCAGACAAAGTTAAGCTACAGTAACTTGCTCAGAAGTTTAAGCCCTGGAACTTGCAAGTGATTCCAAGGGTGAAGGGTGGTGTCAATACATTGAAAGACATGAGTTAAAAGGGGAACTGCAGGAAAAAGGTAATGGCCTAATGGCAATGTCAGGTCATGAGACTGAATGAGCAAGGGGCCTCTTGTTGGAAATAGAGCTTGTGTCAAATCCCGTGTCTTGGTAGGAAGAATTGATTCCCAATTAAAGAAGAGTTAGAGGCAGAATTTGAGTTGTAATAGTCCTGTAAATTGATTGTGTTGATTAGCACAAAACATAGCTTAAAAGTATCTCTTTCTGGCCCACATACAAGAATATTTCTGAAGTAAAATGTGACAGACATTTCATTAGGTTCCAGAAGAAAGGAATGTGCTATTAGATGATAAACAGATTATACTCAAAACTCCAGAGAAATGGTTACAGATCTTATCATAACTATATTTTGCATCTGGGAAAAAAATATTCAAAAGGTACTCAAATATTGCCATTATATCTGCTGGTGAAAACCTCATCTCTTTATCCAAAAGAATTGCCTCTGGACACACCTTCAAATAGGAGCTCTGCAGTTCCCCTGAGATGCCTGAAGGGAATTACAGGCAGGGAACTTTCTTCGGGGTGAAGTGAATTGTTATCAATCTTGCCACCTTGTCAAAGGCACTGAAAAGACCCTACAAAGTCATGCTGGTTATTATTTCACTGAAACACTTCTACTTGGAATGAAATTTGTTTCTGAAGCACAAACAAACTTGTACATGTACAGCTAACCATACTTTTCTACCTGAGCTATTAGTTAACCCTACTTCAGGCAATGTGATTTCTCTTCTTCATACTTTGTGGGGGTATTTTACTCCCTGTGTGTCAATAGTCCTTATAATCCTGATGCAGAAATGAACACAGCTGTAGAAGGAAAGATAATTATCATAATTATTTACAATCTGTGTGTGTGACCAGCTGATATGTTGAACTTTACAATTTTCCAGATGTTATGCCAGTTCTGCCAGAACTTAGTTGACAAATCCTTCTGCAAAATTAGGTCCAATAATATGAAACGTATTGTTTCAAATCTTCCAAACTATTTTTTCTGTGGCTTTTCAGTCAGACTGCTACCACAGTCACCTTTTTACAGAATGCTGAGAACACTGAAAGGAGTTAGAGATTAGAATATATTTGATTTAACAAAATTTAATTTAACACAATCTATATGAGAAAAACCTTACAAATAAGGATAACTTAAAGGCTCTGATACGACAGAAAGGCTTTGGAAAAAAAGATCACTCCTTCTCCTACCAAGTCTTTGAAAAGCTCTTGAAAATGGTTGCAACCATTTTGCAATCACACCTGGATTTTTGAAAAATCCCTTTCTGCTAGTGTTAGCTAGGCCATATATCTGCTCTCTGCCCTTTTTGGAGTCTTTCAGCCCAGGTTGTGCTGGAGAATTCTGGCTTGCCTGTTCTCAGCTTTTGTTGCTTACAGGGAAAGAGCCAACTCTTCCAGGAGGGATCTTCTCCAGTTGAACCACATACCCTTCAGAGAAGACAACTTTTCTTTTCCTGACCAGCTGACTATTTAAAAAGAACACAATCTACATTCTCTAGTAAAAAATAAAAGAATTTTTCTATTGGCTGGCTATGCAAACCAGGAGGCTTAAAAAAGATAACTTAATTTCATTGACTGTGCTGTGAAAGAAAAGTATGAGATTTTAATGTCTTTCAGGATCTAAATGCCTTTCTTGGATTTATTTTCAATGGGTTAAGAGAAGTTATTGAAGGACAGTGACAAACAAAGAGGTAGTCAAACTCTTGACTTAGAAAGACTCTGGAACAGCAAAATGAAGATTGATTTTTTAAGCTAACTTCTATAACTAACTTATTTAAGCTATAACTTCTATTTATCTTCTATATCTTAACTATTTCTATTCATATCTGCAGTTACTGTCCTACTGCTAATGCTGCAATGCATTTTATTCAGACTTTGCTGTGGACTCATATATTACATATAGAGTTTTTCTATTATAAAATCATCATTAAAGATTTGCTGTCTTTAGTGAGAAAAAAATACTGATCTGTACATACACATACATTAGCTATCTTCTTCATTTGTACCCACCAGTTAGCCACATATAGTTACCACATAAATGTCTCAGTTTATATCTGAACCATTCAATTTCCTTTTTATAGAGAAGATTGCATGCATTCACAAGGAATAATTACTAGGTCTCCTTTTCTGTATGAAAGCTGTATGTATTGCTTTCTCTCAAACCACTGTACTATGAATAATCAGGCCAGTTTGCTCACATAAATTATGAATATGATTTTTTTTTCATCCTTTTTAGTGTAACTCAAAAGCAGACTGCTAATGCACTGTGTGATGGTCTGCCTCATCCATGAAGTTCTCAGCCCTTGAACATTTTCAGGGCATGGAAACTATCAGGCTCTTAAAAAAGCTCTAGAAGCTCTACAATGACACTTAACTATTGCCTTTTGTTCAGCTCTACTGTATCAAGAAGAGCCAAGTCTTCCTTTCAGGCAGTCTGGTACAGAGTTCCTCTGACCCATCTCTGCAAACAAAATAAATGTTGGTTTTAATGCCTCAAGTCAATTTGTCCAAGGAGGTAGAGAGAAAAAGTAAGCATGGACATACAGAAAGCTCTTGAGTTACTCTCACTTGGCAGAAGTTTGGCCTCTGCTTGCCCATGTCAGGGTCATGAAAACTTGGGGTTACTAAACAAAAACTAGAAAGGGATTTTAATACACATGCAATAATGACTAAGTCCACTTTAAATGTCAGGGCCTCTTCTGTAAAACTGATGTTTTGTTGGAAGAGTGTGTTTGCTAAATAAGAAAAAAAAGTTCAATTACTTCAAGTGTCTACCCAATTCAGAACTTCAGAAATGTACTATGCTCCTCAGTAGGCTGGTGGTACTGTCCACTTTCTCAAGTCTTTTAAAGGAGGATGAAATAGGACAGACAGGTATGTATTAATGACAAAGACTCAGAAATAAGATAGCAGTTGTGCTTCTGTTTGTAGAGGTATAGACCAAGATTCACTTAATCCTAGACATAAAAGATTTTTCCTGGCAAACTCTTAGATAATCCTTCAACCACATGTCAGCAGCAGAATAGTTTCAAACAGATAACTGCTTATCTAAACCTGCCATCAGTAGTGGCTTACTTGCCTGTTCTCATTATTTGTGTTCAAGGTGCTTTTTCCTTTACATAGGACAGGACGGAACATTAAAAACAAACAAATAAATAAAACAAGCAAAATTACCCCCCCAAAACCCACTGTGAATTACCTTTCCCTGAAACATTTTACAAAACTGAGCTGCTTTCACAAACTGTGTTTCAATTTACAGAGACCCTATCATCTCTTTCTGTGGGAAGGAGAGTGTGCTCTTGAAGCTGTTCTCACCATCACACATTCAACTCTTCTGTGGACAGGGAATGTAATCTGTTCTTCCAGTCTTGTAGAAAAGGCTGTGAATGTCAAATCATGCAAGGTCAATCACCCTCTCTCTGGATGTCTATAGGGTGTGAAGGTTGCAAGTTAGAGCTATTCATGCTCTGAGCTGAAATGGAATGAGTCCCCGCACGACCGTTCTGGAAGCTATTAGTGCGTGAGTCTTTCTAGTAAACTAGTATTTTGTAAATTATTTCCGAATCAGAGATGGTTTCTTTCTTTTCTTTCTTCATGCCTGGGAATATTGACGTGTCCCCGGGGACTGCAAAAGCCCAAGTATAACACTTATCTACTGCAGTGTTTGTCCCAAATGTGAACTTAAGGGTTCACCACGGTGAAACAAGAGTAAGTCTCTTTTTCTGAACGTTGTTTCTTCAGTTACAAAACTTGCTTTTGCTTGTTGAACTTTTGGCTTTGAAGTGAAATCTCAGCTGCGTCTTGAAATACATTAGTTGAAAAAGTAACTTTATCTCATATTTAAACAGGCAGAAAACCAAAGGGCAAAGCTTTAGATCTTTTACCTCTATACATGCCAGTTCTCTGATTTCACTTACTTGGATGGAATTCTATTCAGTTCAACAACTTCATTAAGATTCAATCTTAGAGATTTTTGTAATTTTGATTGTACTAATCCTTTCCTCCTCCTACTCCCTATAAATAAAATATGTACTTTGGAGCATTTTAGCTGAAGTTAGAGAGCTAATTATGATATTTCTCTTTAAGGTAGGATTAGTCTCAGAACTTTACTTCCGTAACTTTGCCTTTTCTTACTTACTTACTGTACCACTGTGTACGTATTCACTCCTTAGGATATGAACGTATTAAAAATATACAAATACAATAATAAATGCATGGTTTAAGAAACGTGTCAGGGTTTCTTCAGGGAAAAATATGCATACTATTGTTCCTTCTCAGTGCATGGCAAAAACCCAACAACCCATAACACTTATGCTATTCCAGCCATCAGTAACATTCATTTGTTCTGCTTCACATGATGCATTGTGTCTCAAAAATTTTTGAGAAATTTTTTTTTTTTGTTTTTTCATTTATTATTTCCCTACATACAATCAACATTCTTAGTGTTTTCTTACCTTCTAGACATGGTGAATGTTTATCATTTACTAATATGATGGCTTTCAACGTTGTATAAATTGATTTATCAAAGAAAAAAATAACCATGCTATTTACATGCAATATCTTTTGTGCAGTTCTTGTTTTGTTTTTCCCTCAGGATCTACTTCAGGGTTAGGAATTTGATAAGGTTTGTGTAATGAGAAATGGAAATATGTGATTTAGTTCATAAATTATATGACAGTTACTTGATTCGTGGCAGCTTCATGAGGCAGACAGTATCACATCACACCCAAAACATGCAACATAACTAGATTAAAAGCTGTATCTTTATACAAAACCACAGAATATATGACAGACAAAGCATTTCAGCAAACGCAGTAGTATTTCTTGATTTTCGATTGTGGGGATCTGTTATAAAAGCAAAGAAACATACCACAAGGTTGAATTTTGTGGACCTTTCAGGATATTACATGAAGTTCAGCAGTGTCTTCAGATTATTCAACTGGAGTGTCTGTGACAAGGACATGTCTGTAAGGATATGTCTTCAGAGTTCATCAAGGACGTGCCTGTAAGGATATGTCTTCAGAATTCATCAACAAGTACAACATGAACCTTGCATAAGTGCTGATCCTGCAATGCCAAATATTGGTCTGTGAAGTATTTGAGAGGATAGGCTATCACCATATGATTAACATTTTTCTCCTTTTTGCACTGGTACTTATTTTCTTCTAAGTCAAAATTCAGTATTATATATGTCATTGATTTCTATTTTTTAAAGATCTTATTGGTGGTTTGATATATTAGGTCATGACGCATTTGGTGGGAATAAGAGGTAATGATAATTGCAGTCTTCAAGGATCATCATTCCTTAGTTCAATTCTTACTTTTCCTTTTCAAGAAGAATTATATAATTTTGTATTTCCCACAGAATCAACAAAAAAGATGTTAAAAATTAAATTGCTTCATTGTTCTTTCCAGCATTGCTTTGATAAACTATTACAATAATACAAACATCTTAATTGATCATTTTAGTACCAAGAAATTCGTCAAGAGATGACGGTGCCTGAGATATCCCAGAGGCTTTATTGCCTGTCATAAATTTCCTTACAGTAGTATTGCTATTGTAAAGATTGCATCAGCAGTTTTGTTATAATGCCATTCTTCAAGAGGTGATAACTGTAAATGTTGCTATAAGCTCAGCAAGGTCACAGTTCTCAAAGCCAGTTTATCTAAAATATCAAAATATTTGATAAATTAAAGAAAGTAATGCAAATTATATAAATATTTATAGTTGATCATGAAGAATATATAGTTAGGAAATCAAAATTATCTATAGTAGTTGCTTCATTTTCTCATCTAATCCCTTTTCAGATATCTTTTATAACTGTGGTATTGTTACATATTTTAATTCCAGAGCAACGCGGAAAAGTTCAGTCGTTATTCTTAGTAAAACCACTTACAGTCTTCTAAACAAAAAACATGTCTGCATGGAAGCTGACCACTGGTGTTCAAACTTGGACACAATATTTCATGTAGTCAACCATCACTTTCTGTTGCTGGCTGAATATATAATCTTTCTGTGTGTTTTAACCTCCCAAGCATAAAGACAGACTATTGTGGAGGATAGTGAAGAAATGTTTTAAAGGTTAAATTTGAGTGTCATTATTGATTAGATATCAAATATCCTGCATCAGATTCTAATGATGATTTTAATAGAATGAGATCATATTTGAGGATTTTTTAAAGAAACATCAAAACACAGCCAACAAAAAGAGTTTTCAAGGGTTGAACTCAGTTAAAACTGAAGTACATCCATGAGGCTCTAAAAAGCTTGCAACTGTACCTACTTTTAGAAATTACTTTGATGAATGATATCTGACACCTGTAAGAATTTAATGTTATCCAGGTGTGTTGTTTTTATTCTTAGTTCATACCTGAATTGATCTTCAAAGTAATAATTAAATCTAACTTCTCGTCTCTGAGAAACCCTGAGTGGGTCGTACCTTGTATTTCAAATATGCTTCTGAAAAGCTAATAAATTTTTTTAATAATATCTCAGTTGGACTGTTGTGACATTCTCAGAAGCTCTGCTTGACAAATTGATCAACAGGCTTTTGAGAGTTTGGGGGTCTCATTACATGCACTTTCATACCAATATGGCATAAACTTTGAAATCTTATTGACCATGTTAGAAATATTAGACAAATTTGACTCTAGAGAAAATGTCCAAATTGACCCCCCTCAACTATGTGACCAGAGACTATAGGTAAACGATGTAGGAAAATGAACTCTTTTTTTACTTCACTTTGAAACGTCTACTCCTATAAAACGAGCTTTCTATGTATCATGCAATGAGAAAACTGTCTTGTATCTATATAGTAAACTTGATTGATTCTTAAATCAGTTTAACTGCTCCATTTCTCAGAACCGATTGCATGTGGTCACCTCAGTTTCTGGCTGTTAGGGTCTTACTTGATTTTAATCAGCATTTGTTATCTCTACTATATTTTATATGACCTGTTTTTTATGTGGGTTTTGACAGCTCTCAAGTTATAGAGTACCTCCTCTCCCACACTTACAGTGTTATCTGTCAGTAACACTCAGATATCAAGAGCCTAAAATGAAGTGTTGGAAGGATGTGGATGGACTTTAAGCCACATGTGGAGATGATACTGAAGTAGTTTAACAGTAATCATACAGACTTTATCTGTAAAATAGTATATGCAACACATTTAAGTGTATGAATAAATCAGGGTAACAGTTTAGGCAGCTTGACTTTGTTAAGGCACCACATCACGCTTAAGAAGCTCAGCATGCTTGGCGTGGCCTACCCCCCTTGTTTAAGACAACTACTGTGGAGGATTCTTTGCCAGGTCAACTCTAGGGAAATTTTTTGAGCCTGGTGATGAGTTCTGAATATTGGGCTTACAGTGCTGAAATTGCCAAAGAGACATTAAAAAAAGAAAAGATCAAGTAAGGCAAATTAATGATAAAGTGAATTAAATATTTGCAGTCATTATGTAACCTGGAATGACATTTTACATTTAATTATTTTTTTTAATATCAGCTAATAGATGTGATGGAAATGTTGATAGATTCACTGTGAGCTCTCTTCACAGGAGCCTGGAATATGAGCCTGGGAACATCGAATATAGCAGATTTTCTTTTAGATTAATAAAAATTATTTTCAGTGGTAGGCAGCTGAGTCCTGTTGAAAGCCATTGGGTTCAGCTGCCTCACATCTAGTTAAAACACCACGAGTCCAACTCACAGAGTATTTTCTGCTCAGAATAAGGCAGAGACAATGAAAAAATTTTTAATCCAAAAATCCTGGTTGCCTCCACTCCCTGTTACATCTAATGGTCCTACCTTCCATTAATTTTTACTTACTGCTTCAGCCAAGACAGTTCATTATATCATTAGAGACTTTCACAGATACAGAGGTCACAACATGTACAATTTCAACTATGCTTTAAATGTGTTATATTTTTTATTCTGTTCTTCCAACAGTACCTCAATGGCCCTCTCTCACTGTTCTAGACAGTGTCATCTACAACATTACCTTTTACCCTTGCCTTTATTGATTGTCCATCAGAATACACAGCATTCATAATGTGAAAAAACCTGAGTCCTTATGAAAGGCAGACAGTTATTTTTTGAAGTTATGATCCTTTTAGAATACAGCAGTGCATGCACACCTTGGCATTTAGGGGTAGCCATAAAGAATAGCACGAAGGTATAATGAACCCCTAAAGGATGACCGTGATGTTTGCAAACCTCAGTACCCATATACATACAGTCAACTTGATATAGACACAAAATATTTGCTTCTCTGGATGCTCAAGTTAAATCTTTCTTTGAGGCTTTTTTCATTTGCGTTGGATTATTTAGTCTAAACTAATCATGCAATCACATTATTATTATAATTATAATAATAATTATTATTATTATTATGCTATTTCAATGCATGTAGGGAAAAATGTATTTTTGCTTAATAGTTATCTTGAATAACAAATTTTTTTTAATTTGTGTTTAAAGGGATCATTTTTAAAGGAAGTATTTATCTTCTAGCCTCCATGCCAATTTAACATTAAAAAAGTGTTTTCTTCTTTCCTCCAAGGAATATTTCAATGGGAAAAATGAATTAAAAATATCTACATTTTATTAACAGTACATTTAAAAATAATAGTATTTTATACATAGTATATTCACAGTCTAATAATATAGGAAAGCAACCAGATTTTAATTTTTTTTCTACTTGGTCCAACACACTTAATGTAATTTCTACTAGGAAATAACACATATTTCCATTTGAAAAACTTTCAGACAAAATTAGGTAATAAGGTTGTTCTTATCGGATGTAATACTGTTAATTGTTTAACAAGAAGAATTCTTTTACTTGTTATCATGAATTTTTCAATCAGGGAGCAATAGTTAAATAGAATCTAAATGAAAAATAAGAAGTTCAATATTACCAAACTGGGCCTTTGTTTCTGTACTATAGTAACAGCGAGCACATTTGGCACAAATATTTTGTATTTTGTTTCTACTGCTTATGTAGTGTCAAAATAGCTAATACTCAACCCCTTCATTTTTGAAAGAGAAGTATGATAATTTAATTAATGTTTAAATTCTAGGAGCTGCTGAAGATCACACATAATCCAATTACTTTTTATTCAATTATTTTAATAGCAAACCACTTTGCTATAATTACACTTAATCCCCTGATTTTTCTCTTCAGCTGTTTATCAAGGGCCTGTATGATATCTTTGAGGAAATCATACTGGGATATAATTATCAGCAATCCCCAATGGAATTAATGTATTAAATAGTACTCAATTATGAGCAACATTGTATTGCTAAGCAGGTTAGTTTGGAAGATGGTAAGAACTCAATACACTGAAGTTTCTGAACCCCTTTCCCCAGAGTTTTTGGGAGGAGGAGACAGTACAGTTATTTATCCCACTAGCTGATATTGAACAAAGAAATGCCAGGATATAAGCTAAAACTGATTCAAAAAAAGACTTGCGTCCAGGCCCTTCTAAGCACTGTGGCTCTTTTTTGAATTGTAAATACTAGAAATTACTCTCAGCAGTACCATAGTCTCATATACATATGGTGGTTGAGCACCAGAACAAGTTCCCCAGGGAAGTGGGCACAGCACCAAGCCTGACAGAGTCCAAGAAGCATTTGGACAATACTCTCGGGCACATGGTGTGACTCTAGGAGATGGTCCTGTGCAGGACCAGGGGTTGGACTTGATAGTTCTTGTGGTTCCTTCCAACTCAGCATATTCTATGATCCTGTGATATAGCAAAGTGGTATTAGTATCTGTAATGTTATAGTCTTGACAAGCTAAAATCACAATTTTATTGTTTTATAGATAAAAGAAGTACATGAATAATTGTGTCAAACTCTTGGAATTTGCCAAAGAAATTATCCAAATTCCCTTTTCGCATTGTGTGTTCTTTTAAAGCAGAAATAAGTGCATCGTATATAGGATGCTCTATTTACAGGAATGTTCATCACCAACTCAAGAAGTCCAGTATTAAACACAACATTAGATTGTTAGGGACATCCCATTGGTAGATTAAATACTGGCTTCCTCTGCTGTCCTATACGAACCCAGCATCTTGCCAGACTTTGAGTCATAAAACACAGACAATGAAAAAACTGAATTTCCAAACTTGAAAATAAGTGCCTGTTGTTCAGATCCTCACATTGCTGACAAAAGGTGTAGTATTTTAGAAGGATGTTTATAAAATGTTTAAAAAAGCTCTCATCTTCCTTTTCTGAATTGAAGTTTTTGTGGTTTTAGAAGTGTTAATTCTTGCCCAGCCATGTAATGAAATGTGCAATAAGAATGCCTAATTATCCTTAAGGAAAAAAGTCAAGAAATAAAAAGATGCTTTGTAAGCTTATTTGTATGTGTCAAAAAGAAGTTAAGAAAGAAGTCACATAATTTTCGTCTCACTTTGGTAGCCTACATGCAGTATTGCAATGCAGCAGGAAGGAACATTTTTGTTTTTCTAAACATAACATGTACCTATTTTTTGAGTGTTATTTATCATGGCTGTGAAGTAGCCTGGAAGATCAGGTCAGGTGAAGGGTTTTGAATTTGCTCTGTGTTCTTTAGCTCCAGAAGTAATGTGTGGTGAAGGAAGGAGTAAATTCACTGCTACTTTTATTTTTGTGACTTTAGATAATCCTTTCAAAGCTGAAATACAGACACCACACCTCCCCACCACTGCCAAATTTGCAACTGGTGCAATGGAAAAGCCTAGGTTCACTCATCCTTGTTTGAAATAGGGTAAGTGTCAAGGTAGGCTCCTTTATCAGTCAAGACAGTCAAAAGTCATGGGTATCTGGAGCAACACATATTTTTGTCATTCTCCACTGACTCTAGTGAGAGCTGAATGTGAGATAAAGTTAATCTTAACTTTAGGATTCAACCTTAGATATGTCCAGTCTGAATCCAGAGACAAAGGCCATGATTCACCAGCCAATCCATCATGAGTGCTTTACATCAAAAGCTTAGAATTTGCTAGGTCATATGTCCCGCCATGTTGTTTTTCAGTCTTTTTCTTTTTGGTAGATTGTGGAAAGGAAAGATGCTATGGGTTCATTTAATTTTGTTTCAGGAACTTAATCTTCCTTCTAAAAGCATGCCTGAAAAAAAGTGTGTTTGCCTGAATTTCATGTTCGGCTCAGGAGACATAATGTGAAATTCTGAAGAAAAAAAGATTTTTTGAATACACACGAAATTTTAGCAGACATTTAATGAGAAAAATAAAAGTTTAATTTCTCATACAAATATATCAGATTTACTCCAATCTTTATCTTGGAAAAAAAGTCCGGACACCTCATTTTCTTCTCTCTTTTACTTCTAAGTATGTATGACTACTTCATGAGCACCCTCTTATTACTCCACTTCCACAAATATATATCTGTATTTAAAGTCCATTACCACTCAGTGTAGTAGAAGTGAAATAGTCTTTCATTTGTTCCTTATTGTGGAAAGATGTCAAACTGTCACTGATCTTACTGTTTTACTTTTTCCCATTGTTTCTAAATAGAAATGGAAACTTAAGGAATTCACTGAAATTGAAAATTAAATCAATTTAGGACATCAAACAACATGTGCGGTGTCGGGGTCTCCTGGACTCTGGGCTGCCCGGTGGCCCTGAGTAGGAGCCGACAATTTCGCGGCCGAGGACCCGAAATGTCTAATGGCTGTGGCGAGCTCACCGCGTGGCGAGGGCTGAGCTGAGCGCCAGGAAGGCAGGCAGAGGCGGAGGGNTGTGCGGTAAAAGACAAAGCTTTCACTGAATTAAAAAAATACGGCTGATATAAAGGAAAAGAGGCACATGTCACTTCAAATTTCAAACTTCCTAATGAGGTGATATGAGGGTCTGACTGTCAAAGTGGAAATAATATCACCTGCCAGTTTGATGTCATCCATGACCATATTTTATTGAAGGAAATTTAAGCGTGAAAGAAGTAGACTCGGTATTGATTATGATCAAAAAGCTTCTGGCCAGAATGGTGTTAGCTGGCTGTGTCACAGCAGCAATTACACAGCACTGGTCCCTGGAGACTTTCACCTACTTGTTAGATGAAATCAATAATACCCAGACAAGCACTGAAATGACATTTTAATGTTCACAAAGAACATTTACACTTCAGGGCTGCCTTTGAAAAAGTTTCTAACATGATGGAGAGGGCAAATGGAAGGTTCTGTGTAGCATGCAAAGACGATCGCTTTCCAGCCAAGATATTTGCTGTCATTGGAAGGGGCTTTGCAAAGACTATAGTAGCTACCTAGGCTAACAGATAATTTTGACAGAAACAAACAGTTTGCAAGTATTTTTGGGGCGAGGCAGTGGGGTGATAATGAATGGATATGAGAAAGGAGAGAAGTTGGAGGCAGCTGCATTGTCTCACCCCAAGAGATGGTATAACTCAAGATGATGGGGCCAAAATATATAAAGTGGCAAATGGGAGCAGTTAGCTACATTTCTCTCAGTGCTATCTCTTTTTATTACTAGAAAAAGATACATTTCAACTTCAACTTCTTTTATGAAGAATGAAATTTGGCAGATAAATATCTGACTTCAGTTGGTTTTAATGCCTTTATTTCAAGACAATTATATTTTCTGCTGGATTCAAAGTCACAAAGCCACATCCATGTTTTTTCTGCAAATTCTCAGATGTCTGGAGTTAGATAACGATACTCAGGCATCCAGGCATGCCAAACAATGTACTCACTTTGCCTCTTTTGTGGCTTAACTCCAGTAGCAGCTAGGGCCCACAAAAGTGCTTGCTCACTTCCCTTCAAATTGTTATGTTGAGAATTGAAAGAGAAGTGAGAAAACTCATGATTTGAGATAAAAACAGTTATATAGACAAAGCAAAAAATGCACATGAGAGCAAAATAAGGAATTCTTTCACTGCTTCCCATCAGAAGGCAGGTGCTTAGCCATCTCCATACAATTACTATGAAGAAAATTACTCTATCCAAAAGGATCCCCTTCAATTTCATCCTGATTTAGGCTTAGGAAGAAGTCTGCTAAGTCCTTGCATTTTGCCTCAGTATCCCTGTGTTGCAGGAAGAAAGAGATTCTTGCAGCCTGGGATCAATTACCTCTTCAGACAAACATGATTTAAATCCATATTTCTAAGTTTTTAATGAAAGTTCCTGAAGTACTAGGCTAATGTCCAAACCCAGCTCAACCTTCTTATAGAACCTAGGGGTTCAATAAGGCCAATAAGGCCTCTCAAATATTCTGACATTCCTGATGTAAAATTAAGTTAATTGTAGTTTTTTTTGATTATTATAGTTAAAAATATTTCACTACTTATTTCTTCTCTTGGAAAAAAAAGGAAGATAAAATTAAACATGAAAATAAGTGGGATTATCAGAATTTTTTCTATTGCAGTGTAGCATTATAGATGTAATTTAAATTCTGAACATGAGGAAATTACCAATTCAAGCTATCTTTTTTCATGTTTATACATCAGTGTGGACTCTGGAGTGCATTTTCTGGAGAGGTTATTCTCTCATAATTTTTTTTCTTTCTTTTCTTTCAGAAAAATATACTGAAAAATCAAATAAAGTATGTACATGTAATCTGCAGTAATTCAGATCTCTAATAGTGTTTGTCATTTGTTAGCTCAAAAAACAAAGCTTTACGAAATACAAGCAGAAATTCAAATTTCTGAATTTTAAATGAATCTGATTAGATGGACAAGTGATATGAGAAATGTCTAATACCTAGCTGAACCATGAGAGGTCTGTCACAGTTCTGCCAGTGTGAACTGAAGAAGATCCATTAATGGTCAGCCTCATGTAATATTCATGGCTGCTACATCAAATGAGTTTGTTTGTTATACTAACATAGCCAGTGCTGAGAACGCTGCTGCCTTACAGTTCGGTGAACAATGGTAAATCAGTCAACAACTGCCCCCTGGAATTACTGCATCTACAAAAAACCTTTTCAAACATCAACAGAATCCCAACTTTCCTAGCTTGTCCAGGAAATGCTGTGGAACAGAGAACAATGTAATTTCTTCTTGATTTTTAACAAGCAATTGAGGAGGCAGGGAATAGATTTGTTCCTTTGCTTCTTCACCTTTATAACTCACAAAGAAAGACTGAAAGGAGATCTCTGGAGTTAAAATTTTCAATATTCTTATTTCTGTTTGCTTCTTCCTTCTGGAAGGGCTTAATCAACTATAGAGGACTTAACATACTTATGCTTAAGAATTCAGTTCATCTCCTTCATAGAAACATGGGTATAAGTCTTATAAATAAAGATATCTATGTTTGCATGGACTTAAACACATTTGTGTCTCTAAGATCTGGTTTGAGCATGCCCGGTTTCAATGTTACAGTTGGGTACCCCTTGTGGTCTCTGAATACCGTGCCTCCATCAGACCCTTTCTTTTCTCTAGTGGAGTTGTATCTGTCAAATTGCTTGTGATAAAACAAAGGTTAACAAAATCCCCCAGAGCAACCACTCAAAAAATTGTGCGTGCAACTAGGAGGAGAAAGTTTTTTTCACTGCATGTTTTAAAGTGCATTTTATCTTTGTTTAATTATCACTTTGGAGAAAGAAAATACTTATGAATGAAGTAACAACAAACCACTCAGATAAGATATTTAACACAGCACTATGCCTGCTCTCTCACAGCACATCTCTCTGATGTGTTTTGTAAGCAGGGAATACCAGAGTTGATATTTTCCTTGAAAAACACAAGAAATAAAGTGTATCCATTCCCCTCCCCCAATAGTAAGCAATTCTCCTGTTTTCTTCATAAAGGCTTCAAAAAAGTTACTTTAAAAGTCACCCTTTTGACAGTCACCTTTATGAATGACAGTATGCCATGCTTAAACAGGATTAGTTTTTATAAAGGGAATTATAATCTTAAAAGTAGAGCAGTTCATAAATATGTTTGTTATGAAGTCAATAAAATTATATATTAAAATGCTCATTATAATTCTGGATGTAGATGCTTTTTATTTTGGAATATTAGTAAAACAGTTTTTTGTTAGAAAATACTTTTGCAGTTAAAATATTATTTTTATATTTTCATTGAAGAAAATACATTTGTCCTTTCATGTATTATTTCTTACTCACACAAATCAGGATTCTATATTTCCTACAGGTCGCAGTGTTTTGCATTCATTTTGCATTCTAATAGCTGTAGCTGGTTGTGCGCATTGAAAAATTGAATATTAACATAGCAGCCATCAATGAACTAAATCCTCTGATCTATCGAAGTGGGGACCAGGAGCAGAACCCTTATTCCTACGTATGTATTTCATCAGTACTGGACATGATCCTGAAAAGTATTTAAGTCCATTCTTACTAGCAAAAGAAGGTGTGTCACTTCCAGTGTTTTGAGTAATGCCGCTAAAATAAGTGTTTGGGGTTTGGTCTGTTGTTTTTTTTTCTCTTAGTGGAAGACCTGTGCTTTTGAAAAGAAGCTCCTCATCATCTCTAATCTCTAAATTTTGGAAGTTGTCATTGAGGAGCAGATAAGATGCTTGCTAATCTAGATATGATCATCTGGGGCTGGTCAGAATTATTTAATTAGGTTTACAGAAGGAACATTTGATTCTAAACAGTTTCTCATTTGAAAATAATTTTGGAGAAGAAGAAAGTGGCACCAAACAGAAAGATTAATATGAAAACGAAAAACTACAAGATATAAAATCCTAATTACTTACTGTCAAGTACTCTCAACTCTCCATTTTTTATTTGCATTGTCATTTATGTTTTTACAACTTAAATGTAAATAAAATTTCAAAACACTCTACCCCATAAATAGAGGCAATTAAGATTTCTCTTGCACCAACATTTATGGCTCTGCAGGACACAAATCATTTATGGATGAAGCTCATTTCATTCAGTGCGCAAGGGTTGTCATATCTTGCTCCTTGGAAAATACTCTGATGGAGTAACTAGTATCCTGTTTGAAATTTTGTGACCATTCTACAGGAAAAAGCCTCAGGTTAGCCATTATGACTTTATTGTATCACTAACATGATTTCTAGAATAAGATGAACGTGTCAAAAATAAAACCAGCTGATAAAAATTTTACACATTTTTGTGTGTGTGTGAGATATCCTGTGTTAATATGATTCATATGTGTCTGTGTGAGGGCATGTGTGTGTCCATGTTTTGTCCCTAGAGGAACAGCACAATTTGGATTGTAGGGAACCTAGAGAGATCACTTGGTCCAGCTCTCTGCCCAAAATCAGACCACAACTTAGAACAGGTTGCTCAGTGCCTCGTTGAGTTTTGAAGGATTCCAAGGATGGGAATTCTACAACCTCTGCAGTCAAACTGTCACGAGGTTTAAACCTCTTTGTAGCGAAATTTTTTCCCTTTTGCTGAATCAGAACTTCCCTTGAAGTCTCTTATGTTTCTGCCGAGTGTCTCCAGGTAGAGTCTGTCCCTGCCTCTTCACAGCTCCCATTAAGTCATTGAAAATAATGTTAATATCTTTTAATTTTCTCTTTTCCAAATCCAGTAAACCTGAATTCCTCAACTTCTTCTTGTTTGTTATGTCCTCTAGCCCTCTACCCATCTTGGGGATTTTGCTCTGGAATTGGTGCAGTTTTTCAATGTCGTTATTGTATTGAGAGCCCTCAGATAGATAGAGTTCTCCAGATGCAGCTTAGTGAGTACTGAATACAGGTGGAAAAACATTTCCTTCCACTCCTTGTATGTGTTCTTGGTCATGCAGTCCGGTATGTGATTAATCTTCATCACCAAAAGGCATTGCTGACACATATCCAAGCTGTTGACTGCTATGATTCCCATATAGTTTTCTACAGAGCTGTTTCCTAGTCACTTGGTCCCCGAGATTTAAGACTGGAGTTAATCCATCCCAGGCACAACACATTGCATTTGCCTTTACCAAATTTTGTGAGGGTCCTGCTAGCTCAGTCCTCTAGTTTCCTGTAGCTGCAACTCTCAATTTGTTTTCACTTACAAATTGATGAGACAACTTCCATCCCATCAGGTTGTGGAGACACTTTGCCCCCATACTGGTCTCCTATTTCGAACAAAAGGGCAAATGCCTTACTTAGACCAAAAGAAAATTAAGGCCCTACCTGTTCTACAAAGTAGGTGCTCAAGATGGGAAGATAAATCCTCATTGATTTTCTGATGGAGGGAATGGAAGAGGAGTGAAGTCATATTTTTATAGGGACGAGGAAGTTTTATACTAGACAGGTAAAATTTGACATAACTCTGGAGAAAGCTACCTCAGAATTTGTCCTAAGTGTCACCAGGAAATCCAGACAAGAGAAACAAATCCAAGATAAAACTGGTTTAATCACCTAAAAAGCTTGCAGTGCTACTGTTTTTAAGTTAGCTGTAGGCTTCAGCAGTTCACAGTTTTACCCATGTAACTGAAATTATTGAATTTTGTGGCAATATTCATTAATTATTGTGGTGACAGTTAGCAGCTGCTTGTCACATCCAGAGGTTTTTATTAATTTTCTTTTAATTGATTTTAAGAAAACACCAGGCTAATTAAAATGGTAAAAATAAGCTGCACGTTTTTGTTTTCTTTTTTTGTTTTACCTCCAATCCTAGTGCATATAGAATTTAGGTATTCTAAATTGTCCAGCTTATATGTATTCTAGACTTCATACACTTTCTGAAAATATTTAGAATGTTTGGTTTGACTTTGATTGAGATTATTTTATTTGGTTCGATTTGTTTTTTTTTCTTATTTGGCGTGGTTATTCTATTACTTATTCTGTAGTGATTGCCTTCCTGAATTTTACCAAATGAGTTTGGAAATAAGTTTTCAGTCTAGATTCAGTTAGGCTTTCTGGAAGGTCTGCTATCGCCTGTAAAGACAGCAGGCTTTCCATGAAATAGTTGGCTGATTTTTATACTGTTCAGTCTTTATATTGCCTAAAAATGCATTGGATTTTGTCCATTACCACCAGGGAAACTTTTCATTCAATATTAGCATTCTACTGACATGTTTCATAAATAGTATTTCTTTGACAAGATCAGTAACTCCAAAAGAAAAATATTTGGGATTTTCTAAGGTTTTTAATATAGTTGTAAAAAAAATGAATTTCATTTTCATTTTAAATGGAAAAGTACTACTTTAATCTAAAAATAAATTTTATTTGTAATAAAAACTTTACATGAAGTAAGAACTTGATTAATGAATAATAAGTACTACTGGAAACCTTAACTCAGGTGTGCAACCATCCTCTTCTGCTAAAATTTGTACTTATTGTGGCACAAACCTGAGAAAATTTATTTGCATTCTTTTATGGTAACTAAGCAATTTTGCTTAATTCTGTAATATCTGAAAACAGATATAACTTGTATAAAATAAAAAATAACCCTGTGATCAGTGTTATCATGGTGAATATTTAAATACACAATAATTACGGGAAATTTACTTTATAACAGAATTAAAATTAATCCTTTTTTCCCATATCTAAAGTTGCAGGAGGATAGCAGAATGCCGTTACAGAGATGCTGAGTGCATTAGTGGAAAGACAACATTACACTTTAAATTGTTCATGACAGAGTTGCACCAGCAGGCCAACAAATTATTCACCTGTGATATAGCTGCTCAAAGATGAGACAAAAATATATTGCTTTTTTGAGACTCCAAATCATCAGTAAAGTCAGAGAAAATAATATGCAAATGAAGCTTCATTTCTGATTCTTCTGAGCCCATTAAAGAAAAACAAAACTTAACCTGATACATGATCAGGAAAACTGAAAATGTGTGGCCATCACGTCTTCTGATGCCTTATTAGCAAGTGTTTGCTTTTCTCTGATTCTCTGTCTCATCTACTATAACTCCTAAAATAATGGAAGAATGGAACTATGGATAAAATCCCCATTGCCATACGGAAATACTGTGTGGCGAAAGACCTTCATCAAAGAGGTAGATACACAGCAAACCAGATTAATTGAAATCACTGAGATACTTTGGTACTTTAAACTTTTCACGAATGCCACTATTAGACCTGTATTTATCTCCTTCGTCTTAGTTGTTTCAGAATCTCTTTAGGAAAGTTATGATGATGTATGGGTTGTTGTCCTCTTCTCCAGCTCTTGCTTTTCCTCTGGCAGTGCAGTGTTTAAATCAAATGGTCATGACCAAGAGATTAATAGTTTATCTGAAGTAAACAAATAAAAGATTGTTGTTTTTCTTCATCAGATCACACAGACAGAAAAAAGTTACAGTTTCTGTCAGCCGTCTCCTGCTGTCAGCCATCTCCTGCTGTTTGAGTGGTGAATCATTGCTCTGTGACTGAAAAGAGTTCTTGTGTGCATCACTGAGGGAAGAAAAAATCATGGCATAATTTATACATTCATAATTTTTACATTCAAAAAATCTTTTAATTCTTATTTAAATGATAAATTAAATGGTCATTTATTCTATATTCCGGTATTTTTCACATAGCATTTATGACACTGAAGGCTAGATTCCATTTCCACACTGTCATCATCTGAGAATTTGGGGTATCAGTTTCATTTGCTTGAAAGTTAATCCTCAGAATCTATTTTCAGCCGTGATATTTACTCCCTCTTCACACCAACATACAACCTTGTGAGCAGGAATGTTGCCAAAACTAACACCCAAGTAAGAATACATTTCTAAATGTGAACCAGCAGGTGCTTCAGATAACAGGAGCAAGAACCAGCCCAGTATCAAGACAACAGCACCTCCTGAATATCTGCCTCTACAGAAAGAATGATGCTCTCTAACAATAATGAGCAGCTTTATTAACCTATTTTAAAAAATGTGTAGCCACAGAGGACAGAATGGTGGCCTACTATAAAAGTCTGCTACAGCTTGAAAGAAAACAGAAATACCACATCTAAGTCCTAAAAATTATATCAAAAGGGGAGTTACACAATACTGGAATACAAGTGAATATATTAGTTAAATCTGGCTAGCCACTGATGTTTTAGTAATAGTCATTATGCTCATCTTGTAGATACAATACTTCAGAAAAAGGTGAAAAATAATCAAAAAGGAAAGTGAACTTGTCCTTTTACATTCTTCCTTCACAAACAAAAACCACAGGTAAATCCTGCTAAAATATTAACTCCTTGGGTCAGGAACAGCATCTTCCTAAATGTCTGATACGGTGCTGAACATAAGAAAGCTTAGTTCTGTTTTATTAAAACAATAAAATACTCACAAACAAAAAATTCACCAGGAGATTTATGAATGAATCATTTGAAATAAAACATATTACAGGGTTTGACTCTTTAAATAAATAGGGATTTTTTCCCACAGAATATTCAATGGTGGAGCAGAATAAACACATTAAATAGCTGAAATAGGTACGAAAGTGTAGATTCTATATACAAATAATATAACTGATAATAATAGTGGCAATAATATGACTGATCAAAAAAGTAACAGTCTAGATATCAGATAAAAGCAAAGTAATTTGAAATTGTGTGGAGTGTTTTCTTCCATCACATCATCATTATCAGATAGGATTAATGTCGCTTGGACATCTATTCATGTATCAATCCTGGCATACATTTAAATTTCTATTCATTTTGACCATAATAAGATGCTGGAACAAAACATGGGAATTCTTTTTATTTCCGAAAGCCAGAGAAAGACTTTGTTATGTTTAAGTAGATGGTCAGATTTCTAACTGAAAATAATGGAAAATTTGGGTCATTCATGCAGAAGCATGTACCTTAAGTACAGGCAACTAAATTGTAGGTAATATTTTGAAAGCTCCCAATACTTCCCTGAGGTCTTCTATGAAATTATTTTTGCTGGTGAAGTGGCTTTGTGTATGAATTGTATCTCTACTAAGTGGCCATTAATCTAAAAATATGTAGTGTGTAAGCAACATCTCAGGAAAATTTTAACAGTGTGGGAATTGTGAATAACATCTTATTCTGCTCATACTTTCATTGTGTCTATCTGTTAGCCTAAAATATTTTCATTAAGAGGTTTTCATTAGCTGTTATGTAACCTAACTGTGAAAGAGATGTTAGACTATGATACAGTCTTCATAAATAAAGAATATATATTAATAGGTTAGTAGAGAGTAAAAAACCTTCCAGTTTATTCAAATATTAAATCTAACATTGATTGCTAAAGCATGCCCAATAGCAGCCCATATTAATGCCTTCCCCAGTGGCATTTTTATTCTTTCATATCCAGCCTTTAAATCTGTTAATCAAGTTAGATACTTATAATAAATGAGCTGTACTTATCTGTATGATGCCCATTATTTTGAACCCAGAACTGCAAGTGCAACTCTCTAAAATCTCTGCAATTTTGACTTAAGGTTGATGGTTTAGGTTTTAGTTTTTATGTTTTTCAGATCCTGTACTGTGTAGTACGTAACTCTGAAACTTCATATAGCCTGTTAGCTACTGTTCCCTCATTCTGGTTAGACATAAAAAACCCTCTCTAGGTTTGCACTCCAAGGACACCTTGTTGTCCCAGGCCCCAAAATATGTAAATGAAAGCCTCGGAACAGGGATGCAAACTTGAGCTAATTACTTCATTTCTGAAGTAATTACTTCATTTCACCTGATATGCAAATGGACCAAACTTATAAAAATGTGAATAATCTGTGACCCGGGGTCCATCTTGGGTGTAGTCTCTTGACTGCCCAAGGTGTACCTTTGAAGTCCCTTCAAATAAATACCTGCTTTTATTCTCTTAATGTTGTGTAGCCTCTGTTTTCAGGTAGCCACTTCAAGGCATCAAGGTGGAAATGCACTCCTAAAAGATAAGCTGATTTGGCTGCAAACGTACACACCAAAGTCTTACAGTAGAATGCACTAGCTCAATCCTTTTACTCTTTTTCCATTAACACTTGAATGAGAAAAAAAAAGAAACAGAACAGTTCATTTCTATAACAGTACACTACTCCAGCAATATTCTTACTATATAGTTTAGCATTCAGACTTTGGATGACCCAAGCCATCTGAAATATTATGCTCTGTGTAAAACAGATGTTTCTGTTGATGTTTATGTGCAATTTCAGCTTTTATTAACAGAGAGACACAATTCCATTTCCGAAACTCTCATAAATATTGTTATTAAAAAAGTCCAGTTTGTTTTGGTTTTATTGAGCTGTAACTCTTAAGACAATGTAAGAAGTTAAAAACAAAGACT
Organism: Ifrita kowaldi; assembly: GCA_013398055.1. NCBI lineage: Eukaryota > Metazoa > Chordata > Aves > Passeriformes > Cinclosomatidae > Ifrita > Ifrita kowaldi. The sequence goes on along the minus strand of VZRS01008637.1, from coordinate 40,206 downwards.
AAATCTGTTTGAATAGAACAAACAATGGCATAACACTAAGAAATAAATAAAATAAAAATAAAAAATATAAACATAATAATAATACATTAGGTATATATCAGAGCTGATAAATTTTGTCAAAGCAAAATTAGAAGTGATTAATTTTCAATTTACTCTTGGCTATAAAATACATTTTATCCTGATCAGGCGCATTCATTTCTAACCCAGAAAAATTCCTCATTTTATAAGTTTCACAAAATGAGGAATAAGGAAAATACAGAAGGTGGCTAGTGAAGGCAGTGAGAGTTTGCCTGAATGAAAGTGGAAAAGACTCATGAAAATTTCCACAATTTAGTCATCTTAAAATGAGTTAAAGGTTAATCAAATTGATAAGATTTCTCTGCTCAAAACTGGTAGCCATGCATTATTTTATAAGAAATCACAGACTTGACTGGCATTTGCTTTTAATTTGACAATTACAAGAGAGTATCCTAACATTGCTGCTCAAAACAATTATTCCCCTGAATTAGCTAGAGCCATTTTTTTCCTTTGGAAGCCTAGCAAGTAGAGGCAATTGATTCAAACCAGCAACCCTCTCTTTCAGTTATGAGCAAGGTAATTGAGAATGGACAACAAAATTAAGTAGCTGTCACAGTTTCCTCAGCTATTGTCTTTGGAATTCAGGAGATGTGCAAGTTGCAATGTATGTGCAACCTGCTGCTACTGTGACCAAGTAATATCAAAGTTTAGTGAATAATTCAACATGCTAATTATGTAAACAGGATTTTATGAGGAAACAAAGGCATCAAGGTATTTTTTTTAATCTAGAAGTTTCCCCATGGTGTCTCCATGTGTATTATCAGCATTTATCATCCTATACATCTTTACACATTCTCTTCTCATACAATATTGCTATTATTTGTAATACTAAGGTGTTATATCCATAGCATTTAGACAGAAAATTGTTTTTACTCATTTTACAATGCAGTGAGTCAATGATACCGTGGTTAAATCTGTATAAAAGATTGTCTACACTGAACACTTATACTGTGAAGGATTGCAAAATTAGAGAGATATAGATTCATATATAAAACTCTTCAGCTTCAAGAATGACACGAAGTTCTCTGACTCTTACAAAATGGAATTTTCTTGCACATTCATTTTATTGTAAGTCGTGTACAGAATATTAAATGCTTGACCTTCATTAGTGTCTTGTAAGAAATCTTGGGCACTAAGGTTTTTCCTTCTTCAGGATTATCCCCATTTCTGGTTATTTGGTCAGCAGGTATATTTAACATCTATTGGTCTCGCCATCCCCCATTCTCTTTTTAATATTGATTAACTGCTTTCCTTTCTGTTATGGTTTCTTTGTTTTAAATTGTATAAGAAGAGATATTTGAGGGCAATTTTGGTAATTTCAAGTGGATCACTCATGTAAAATAATCTCTAACATATTACATGAATAACAGCATGTTTGTGGGAAGATAAACTCATCTATATTATTTTTGATAATTCCTTTGGGTTTCTAGGGCTAGCATTTTCAAGATGTAAGTAGCAATATCATGTTTGGAGGGCAAATTTATCTAGCATCTCTGTTTCTCACAATTTACATTGTTGGCATTTCTTTTTGCCTCAAATATTGCCAATATTAAAACCATTATCTTATTTCAGATAGTGTAAAGTCCTATCTTTTTCTGTTTGTACCCTTGCCATAGGCAGCTTAGTGGTGGGGTGGATGAAGTTATAAATATGTGGTTAAAAATAGCAGTGGAAAAATCCTATAGTAAGTATTTACCTTTCCGATTTCACACAATTACTGTAGCAATTATCTTCTCCATGGTAGAAAAATCTTTGTATTGAATACATCAATATATTTTTGTGCCTTTGTAAAAACTGGATATTGGTTGCTGCACTAAAATTAGACGAAATCCAGTTGTAGAAGAGCAGATGAATGGTTGACTGGCTCAAAGCAACTAGGTGGGAAGTGGGGGAGGGAACAGGGAGTGCTCTGCATAGGTGGGATGGCTGCTGCTCCACACCCCTTTCATAAGTGCAAGCCTTGTTTTGTCTGGATGAGGTAAAGCTGGCTAAGTTAAAGTGTGTGAAGTGCCTTACTTTGTCTGGATAGTGTTTTAAAATTTGCTAAGTACGTTATTCTACATTAATGTTGCAAAGTTTGCAAGTAAATGCTTGTTATTGGACCTCCTGAGAATTTTGGTTTTTCTCCCATGCAGCACCCAGAGTATTTCAAACCACCTTCCCTTAAACCAGCTGAGTGGGCCAGTGCATTACACTGATCTGGATTGATTTTACATGATGCTGAAATATGAAGGATATGGTGTCGCTGTTCTCCCCACGGACGAGTAGAGAAACGACACGAAGTCCAGGCTCAGGGATAAATGGAAGCACTTTAATGATCCCATAGAAGGCTTTTATATGTTAGTTCGCAAAAGTGTATTAAATGGCATAAAGTAATTGGTTTTTTGTCATCCACCCCCTAAGGGGATTGGTCAAGTTCTAAGACACTCATCTCTGAGTGTTTTTCTAGTTAGAACCATAACAATTTTCAAAACAACCTGCAGGTGCAAGAAGTTTACAAAACTGTAACATTGTTTTGAGTTACTTGCATGGGAAAGACAGAGCTCTCACAAAATGCTGCAGAGAGCTGGAGAATTTCTCTGCTAAAGCTTTTTCAGCATCCATAGATATGGAATTTCTGCTGACTGCTCCGCAATATTACAGTCAGACGAAATCCTGGGAGTGGTCCCTTCTTCCTATAGAAAGGGAAATGTAGCTACTGGAGAGCCTTGCTAGCTCAGTGGGATTTCAAAATATTGCATTACTTACCTGCTCCAGAACAGCTCACATCTGGTGACTTTCTGGCATAACACAAGGGACATAGATGATATTCAGGGAAAGAGCAGGGTAAATAACCCAAATGTTGAGGGAAGGGAAAATGAAGTTTTGTAGGTGTTTGGTGGACTGAGTTCCTGACTAAATTCTTTGAACACTGATTAATTAAAGCAGTGTTTGTATTACTAAGAGATTTCGTTGCCATACAGTAATTGTTTTTTAAAGACAAGCAAGATATGCATAACCCTTATTGTAAAGAAGTGTCTAACTTTAGAGGCTTCCATTTTATTTATTTCCTTGGTGTAGGACATATATCTAAAATGCCAGAAAGTCTGCTTTCTGTCATATACTCTGAATGCTATTCAATGCACATAGGTCATCTGACATCACTTCAGCATGTAGGAGGCCTATCTACACATTATTTCAGTAAGTAAGAAATGTTTTGGGGGGAGTTATAGCAGGGGAGGAACATTTAAAATTAAAACTGTGAATCATGGCTCCTAATATAAATAAGATTTTGGTGACTGGAGCTACAGTATGGATTCAGGAAAAGGTGGAAAGACAAGCCAAAACCAAAAGTCCACATTAGTGCACCAAAACCCCAAAAGCTGAATCCAGTTAATCCAGTTATTGCATTTCCTTTTTTTTTTTTTTTTTTTTTTTTTTTTTTTTTTTTTAATGGAGACTCCTCTTTCTGCTCCCCAGAGTTGACCAGAATATTCAGCCTGTTTCAAAACTCATAACAATTTACAAGTTCTTTTCTTGCAGACTTGATAGCGTTGGTTCTCTGTGGTACTTAACACTGATCAAATGATTTTCTTGATTCACTCATCAACAGTGAAAAAGAGACTAGCTCACCTCCCAGATGAGAAGTTTAAAAATTTAGGTATAACATGTCAATGAACAATTCTTTTCTCTTTATTTGTGGCCATTCTTCCTGTGAAAGTCTCCATTTCCATATGAATGCATATTTGTACATTTCCCAGTACATTAGGATGTTTTACATGATTTTCCACTTAGAAAATCTGAAGGCCCAAGCCTGTATAGGATCTTTGTATGTAATTGTGCACGTTTGAAAAGGGGACAACTGAATTAGTATTGTCTTCAATGAATTCCAAGCATGATGGTCTATCACAGGTGATAGGTATTGAAATGTATTCTCTAACAATGGAAACCAGTTCAGAACTACTGAACATATGTTACCATTGTTATTTAAAAGGGTTCTGCATGCCAAAGACTGGCAATGAAGCAGTAACACATATTGTTAAACTGTTTTGTAAGAGAAGAGGAAAAAATATGGGAAAAATTTTGTAATTTTGAGCTCTTCTGCATCTGGTTCCATTGGCTGAACAATGTGCTATTGTGTAGCTTTGGCTGAAAGAAAATGTTTTTTCAAACTATGTGAAAGTGTGTTTAAAATTTCAATGTGTTACTTGGGTGGGTTGGAGGTTTTAGTTATTGCATTTGAATATACTAATGGACATAATGTTAAATGTAAACTTCTTCACACATTCAAAATGGATTGATTAGGACCATAATCTTTAAAGAATTATTTCCACCTTTGGTGGCTTTGATAATTTGGACCCACTTTTTCACGTGTGTGAAGCTGTTTCTAATCCTGTACTTGTCAACAGCTAGTGATGACAGACAATCAATACATGCAAACATCTGTTTCAGGTTGTACATGTGCTTGGTAAGAGTAATTGTGCTGGTAATATTTCACAGTATAATAAGTTGCTAAAGGTCCCTGTTTCCAACTTTACAGAAAAAAAGCCTGACATGCTCATGGCTGTATATAACACACTGGCATTTGGACACTGAATCCCTAAAATTTGTGGAATTATATCTGGAATGCCACTTTTAATGTGTATCTTTAGAACTTCAGAGTATATTCGCTCTTAGACATTCCCTCTTGTTTTGTTAGGCTGTTTCCCCCTGAATTGCTCCCTATTATGGAACAGATCACATGTGGGATCACATGGCACATACAGGACAACCAGGGGATCAGGCCCAGCCAGTGTGGGTTTGGGGAAGGCAGATCCTGCTTGATCAACCTGGTCTCATTTTATGACCAGGTGACCCACCTAACAGATGAGTAAAAGGCTGTGGATGTCCTTTACCTGGACTTCAGTAAAGCCTTTGGTACTATCTCCCATGGCCAATCCTGTTTAACATCATTATCAATGATGTGGATGAGAGGATTGAGTGCACCTTCAGTAAATTCTCAGATGACACTAAGCTGGATGGGAGTGTTGATTTGTGGGAGGATAGGTTTTGCAGAGGGACCTGAAATGGCTGGATTGATGGGCTGAGGCCAATTGTATGAGGCTGATGAAGGCCAAGTACAGGGTCCTGCTCTTAGGTCACAACAACCCCAGGTAGTGCTACAGGCTGGAGGCAAAATGTCTGGAAAGCAGCCCAGTGGAAAAGGACCTGGAGATGCTGGTTGACAGCAGCTGAACATGAGCCAGTGTGTGTGCCCAGGTGGCCAAGAAGGCCAATGGCCTCTGGGCGTACATCAGCAATAGCGAGGCCGGCAGGCCTGGGGCAGAGATTGTCACTCTGTACTGGGCACTGGTGAGGCCACACCTCGAGTGCTTTGTCCAGCTCCCAGAATCATTGTGTCTAATCCAGGATATTCTGACCACGTGTAACGCATAAGAGCCTATAAACAAAGTAATGCAGTTATTTCCCAAGTAGTAGTTTACCCCATTACTTACTGGACCCAAATTTCAAGTGAGAACTACACGGAATTTAGTTTGGCATATCCCAACATTTTTGAGATATAGGAGTTTGTAGAAGCACAATAATGAGCTCCTGTCTTAGATCATAACTTTTCAAAGTAAATAGTGAACTTGTTCCGTGGTCATGCCTTGGGCGTGCTTTTGCAAACCATATTATCATGTACACACACATTCACAAAAAAATACCAAAAGAGTTACAGTAGACACATCTGACAAAAAATATAGATAACTGTAAAACAGATGTGATTTTAATGCTAGTCATCTGTTTTGTGTTGAACACAAAATATAAGGTATTTAAGGTACTTATAAATTAAATACTTTACATTTACATTCCAGGAACTCAGGTATAATATGGTCACTCAAAAAGTCAATTTTTATTGCCAGGGAGATATTTTTAGGGGGGCATACAAAAATCAAAACAATTAATGTAAATCTCTTTTCATGAAGCAAACCTTGAGATTAATACCTTCATCTTAGAACCAGTGATATTTTATTACCTTCAATATTACGGTTCAGATTAAAGAACTAAATTTTCAAGGTCAGCATGTTTTTTAATATGCTAGCAAATACAAATTCAGGCTCATAGATGAGATTACTTGTAGACCTTATGGTTTTACATGAAAAAAAAGTAAAATCTATATGCGATGGTTTTTAAGGAGGAATTAAATATGACCAGTACTGGAAATGTCATGGATGGAATAAATTTCATCAGAGGGATTAGGAGCATATAAAATGTTGGTTTCCAAATAATTTTGTGTAAAAACAGTAAAACAGTTTCCAAAAAGTTCCATATTGGATAAATAGCTGATTAAAAAAAGAAAGAATCCCTGAATTTAAACAAGTACTATTGCTCAAAAGAGCTGTTATGAAGCAGCCTTTCATGGCCATCTTTTTCTAAGCTTGAGTGTTATGAGCAATAAACTGGGGATAATAAAACCCGATTTATTCTTTAGATGATATAAAGACAGGTAAGTAGCACAGGGTACTCTGGGTTGTTTGTATTTAAACAAAATGTGAGTTATTACAGTCAAATGCAAGACCACAAATGCAGGAAGAACTTTGCAATCATAACTGCAGAATGGGAGACTGTATCTTGGAGAATGATGGAACTCTGCATCCTCTTTTTGGGCCTCCTGGTATAAGAAAGACATTGATGCACTAGAGCCAGTTCAGCAGAGGGCCGCCATGACAGCTTGGGTTGGGACACTTGTTTTGTGGCAAGCGACTGAGGGATCAGGGCTTGTTATCCGAGAAGATATTAAAAGCCTTAATAAAAGAAAACACAATGTGGACTACACATAAGAACTTTATCCAGAGCAGAGCCTAATATGTGGCTATATAGAGAGCTCAGTAGTAGCCAAACTGTCATTCCTTTTTGTACTGGATAGGTTTTGTTTTATCTCATCTTTTATAGGATAGATACAAAATTAAGAGTGCAAATAGAATTTAAAAATAAGAAGTCTGGAAAACTTGTTTTTAGTGAGAAATTAAAATTGCACTCTACTTAGCTTATCAAGGAGTAGATAAAGATTCAGTTTGATTTGGTTGATTTATCATGCGCAAGTACATTTGAATGAAAAAAAATACCAGCTACTTAAAGTTTTTTTGCCTTAACAGAAAAAAAAATTAAAAAGTATCCCTACAGGACTTTGATGTACTTGATCTTAATGATGGCACTAATAATAATAATAATAATAATAATATTAATATAGGCACTATCTGTGGAAGAAAAAAGAATGTATAGAATGAGGCTGATATTTTTTAACTGTGTAGAACACTAACTCTAGAAGAAAAGGAAGTGGTAGAACTTTTAACTCTTAGTGGCTTCCACTCAGACGTGAATAGAAGGTATTGCAGACAAACTCAAACTACTGAAGTCATTAAAGGCATTGTCGGGCTAAATTCTATGCAGCTTTTGAGCAACCTACTGCTGAAACTCAAGCCTCAACTGAGTCACTGATGGAGTTCCTTGAGTTTCCAGGTGGAACGGTGGAACAACCATGAAATTTCTCCAACTTTATGCTTCATATCCTCATTCCTATTGATTTCTGTATAAGAAAAAAACAAGAGAGCAAGAAAACAATCAAAACCAAATGCAGAATGCAATAGCAGCAGTAATAGTGAATAATCAGTAGTAATAAGAGGATGCTTTCTTTCAGAACCCGATTTCATTATTCTGTTCAGATCTTCAACTTCTGAACTACATGTGGTAGGAAAATATTCCCTGCTTCTCACAAAAACCATTCTCCATTCACCTTTATTTTGTCACATGTGATTGACTTTGCCCCTTTCTTAAATCATGCAATTTTCAATCATGCAATTTTGCTATCCCCAGCCTTTTATCAACAAAACAGTCAATTAGTGCACGGTCTGTACTGTATCTTTCAGATTGCTGACAAATATATTGAGAAATTCTGGACCAGGCACTGGCTCCTGAGGGAGGAGGTCTAACACTCAAACAGAGTAAGTGTTGAGTTTAAAGCAGTAAATGCTGTTTTTAAAGCAAAGTATATATTCTTCTTTTACTTGTACTTGGTTCATCTGAAGACAGAATAGAACGAGCTCTACAGTCTTTGATTGCCTACTTGTTCTCTGACCTTTTGGTCTGCCCTCCTGCCCTTATCCACTTTCTAATAAATTAAAATTGTGCCTTCCAAGCTGCTCTTGCAAAATCTCCCTCATGATAAAATGCTGCAGAATGTTGTTTTGAAATTCTTTCCCTCTAAAAAAATAGCAGATTTATGGAGTTTAGTGAGCATATGTATTCAGTCCACACTTATCCATGTGCTTTCTGATTGTGCTTTTGAAAGTTTGTACTTATAGAGACATATATTTCTGATTAAATTCTTATAAGAGACCACTGAAAACTGGACTCCTCATAAAGAGGAAAAAGGAACTGAAATCCTTTTCAAGAATCACACCAACACAAAAATATCTTTCTCCATTTGCTCTTTCATCAGCATGTTTAATCCATCTGTCACCTGCTACTGAACCTGGGAATTATGTATATTTACAAAAAGAGGGTAATAAAAACAATGCAGTGTCAACATGCTAACAGGGGTTGTGATTCATAGTTCAAGCAACTTTTTTTTGTGTCGCACTTCACTAGCCTTGCTGCTTCATTGTGTGCAATAGATGATAGTTTTGCAGTCTATTTGATTTTAGAATTGAGGGGAAGTGTATCAAAATTTGTATTTTATACGTATATATATATATCCAGTCAAGCTGCAAAGCTATGTAGGACAATATTTTTTAGTCAAAGAAGCAACAATGTCCCAATTTGGCTTATGTTTCTAATTCACCACTGATTATGTCATCCTACTTACTCTGAAATATTGATAATGTTGAAAATAATTTCTTTTGATGTTCCATGTTTCATAATCCAAAAGAATATGACATATACTATCCCTGTGGCTATGGTTCCTAAATAGAAGCCCTGTTCCCTGGAATGGACAGTATCTGAAACAAACAAATGGCAATTAATCAGTCAACAAAAATATCAATTTTAAGGCATGACTTTAAGTACAGAGCTATTGGGGATTGTTTATACTTGATTCAAATAATATATTCAACACTGGGCTGCCATTTTCAGTGGAGATACAGAATGCAGTTTGCTCCTGAGGCCAAGCTACAGCTGACAGAGTTGGAGTGGCAGACAGACAAAATTCAGTGGAGCTTTGTAAAAGAAAATAACATTTTTCTTATAGCTTAAAATTTTGGGGAAAACAGATTAGAATCAAGTGGTTTGTGATTCAGAGACTGTGAAAACTGACAATCAAATTCTCAGGTCAAATGAGACTGGTAAAGGTAATGGGCAATGGCATATGACACTAAAGTAATTGTATTTAGGAAGCTTCTATATAAATTGATGATCTGATTATTGTTAGAACAGAACACTACTTGCCTAATAAAATGTCATGAGAGAAACCTACTATTATCTTGTATATGTGTCAATACAATCACCATCTAAAATAAGTTTGTACCAGGTCTGATTCACAGTACATGTGAACTGAGAGTGATGCCATTTGAAACTCTAAACATTCTATGCACCAGAGGAATAATAACACAGTGCAGAAGTGAGTAAATTAATTTTTTGTTCCCCTAGACCCAGCAATTGAAAGCGAGCAACCTAACCTATCAGCTCTTTTTCTTTAAAATATACCAGTGGAATAGTATCGTCTATTCACATTTTTGTACCCAAAACAAGTGGTTACTTTGAGTCAGAAATTTTTGTTTGGTGCCAAAAAAATACATGTTGGATAATGCCCCTCTCAGTACTTGGTGCTCAACATGTGGAATAACATTTCTATGGGAAAAAAACATACCACAGTGCCAGTAAACCCACACAGCAAGAGTGAGGAATGCTTTTTTCATTTCCTGACATAAAGTGTTGTTCCTTTGGAAATGTGTGTTATGTCTTCTGCTCTATGTCCTTTTGTTGATACTGCAAGATTCTGCTTGTGGAAAAGCAAAATCTTTTGATTTTAGGAAACCTTTAGGAAATTTTGTCTGCATCATGTTGTCTTGCTATTTTTTCTGGGTTTTTTTCCTTGTTATTATTTTTAAATTTTCAGGTTGCAGTACTGAGATTGCAAGTGCAGGCATCAGTGTGTATGCTTTCCTTTCTGCATAACCTCTCGATATTACACCAGTTGTCACTGCCTTAGATACCCCGATCATAAACCGTTTTAAAAAACTACAGTAAATGGACTCTTCTTGGAGTCTTCCTGACAGTAATAATTTTATAGCTTTGATTAAGTCTTGTAGATATCTTTTCATCCTGTCTGAATCAATCAATACATAGTACTCAACCTAAAGATATCTCTAAAAGTTTCTAGGTAATATTGTAGACTATAGATCTTGAAAGAATTGAGAAGTAGATCTTCACAGGGAATGATTTTAATTTCTTTTTAGACTGGAACTTACATAAAACTCTAAAAGTTTGAAAACTCATGAGTTTAAAGTGCATTTAAATATCGTGCTTTTGAAACTCACTAATTTGACTTGTAGTAAAAAAGAAATTAAAGAAATAGAAGGTACGAAGCGAGAAAACTATGAAAAGAAAATATCTTTCTATTCTAAAACAAATTGTTAAATTTTTTTAAAATACCTTAACAGCAAACAGCAAACCCTTACTTTTAAAAGTTGATTATATAAAGATTATTAGGAAATATTTAGATCTTTCCAAGAGTACCTTTGTGGTGCCGTCTATTAATATACTTTTATGCTTATCTCATCCCTGAAAAACATATCTAATGGAAATGACAGACCACCACGTCTCCTGTAATACATAATCGGTTTAACCAGTGATTATGACAACGGCATTTAATTTCCAAATGACAATTAAACCAATGATGATTATAAAAGGCTCTATGTAACTGCCCATCATCTATACAAAATGGTGATTTCCTTAGAATTAGTACTGTCAAAAAACCACAGTAATATTTGCAAAGTTACTTAAAATCCATTACTTAAAATCCAATAAAACTGCTGCAGAAGAGGTTCGTGCTTGTGCTCAAAGACACTGAATTGTACCTTTCATAATATATGCCAAACCCCAAGAAAATATGGAAGTTCACAGTGGGCTCTGCAGCTGCAGTGTAGTGGAGAGGCACCCAAACTCTCTTTAGAATTACTTGCATGAGCAAACAGAATGTTCTGGCAGCAGCAGCACAAAGTTCAATACAGCCTGAAAAATCTTTATAGGCGTTGAAAAAATTTATTAATGTCCAGCTTATTGTCCAGCTAGGTGAGGTAGCTCATTTAAAACTGATTTAGATATGCAGGCTACAATTAATCATTCTAGACTTGTAAAAATAGTTATACATCAGCCATTAAAAATAAGTGAAAAGGAGTTTAACGGCTTAAATTGAGGTTTAAAAATCTCATTACTGCCCAAATCTATTCCAGTAGAGGAGATGATAGCATCCATTGATTCAACTCTAGAAGATTTACCAAAGTACCAGGAAGGTTTAATTACACTAGAGGCAGTCAAAGAGAAAAAGTCTCAAATGACGCAATAGAATCTGAAGCAAAGTAAAATATTATTAAGAAGCTAGTCCTCAATAGACTTAAAAGTTATGCAACAGTTTAATTTCATGAATTGAGGTATACTTAAAAATATTCCAGCTGGTAAAATTCGGTAGAAACCTCAAGTGTGTTAGAAATGTTAAAGCATCTGACTAGGATTCAAGCCTAACGTTACAGAGAGCAGCATTATTTGCTACTAAATATACATTTACTATTGCAAGAGATAAAGTCCATTGGACTTTCCATTGTTCATGTCCATTGGACAACCCACTATTTAAAAACTGCAGTACACTATAATGCTGTGTATAGTGAGTAAATACTGGCAGTGAGTAAATTGAGCTGAATAAAATTTCTGTTGGGCTGTTGATATTGGGCTATCTGGAGACAATAGGACTCTTCTGAATTGCATGATCAGGTTTTGGAACATTCAGAAATATGGAACACGAAGCTTTTCTTAAAAACAGTAAAGGTTATAACTTACACACCCTCTTACTTGACTTTAACCACCTTAAAAATGGACTATGTTTTTGGTTTAAAAGTGGTATTTTTTACTTCCTCCATATTGTACAGAGATGAATAAGGATAATTAGAATGTAATTCATCCCACCCTAAGGGAATTTCATTCAACCATACAGTGTATCCACATGAAGATATTGGCACAGGGCAGTAGTGAGGTTCTGAAGCAGATCTCCCACTCATCTCTCACCCTGTACACTGACTCAGCTTGCAGGGCAGTTTGGTGAGCAAAACCTCGGTTCTTTCCTAATGGGTCTAAACATGATGCTCCAGCCTGGACACAAATGAAGGTGCTTCTACTCTTCCGGGGAGCAAAATGCTTGTGGAGGTACGCTTCAGACTGATTTTAATCTGAAGAAGAAGCCATGGTGTATGCATACAGTATAAGCATATGGACCTAAGCACCAAGTGCCTTGATCCACTTCTGCAACAAATTACTTTCTGGTAGAGACATAGCTGAGCAAATTTAGACTCTGCTGAGATGAGATGCTGATCATATAAGATGAACTTGTATGCAACTGGTTCCTAATGAAAGACTGCAGAACTTATATGGGAGAGGAAGAAAATTTTGCCAGAAACAATAATTTTCATATCCAGATTCAGAGTAATTTTGGGAAAGGGGTGTTTTTACTGGTGTAGGGCATATCTCTATGTTGATTCAGTGGATCTAGTAGATTCAAAGCAGGAGTTGAAAAGCTGAGAAAACATTTTAATAAAATAATAAATAAATTTTCTGGAAGACAGGATGATGTAAGACAAAAAGGTAAACCACTTTTTTCCTGATAGTATGTTTATTTTTAGTCACAGAATCAGATGCGTACATCCAACTAAAATAGTAAGGTACATGCTTTGAAATGTATGTGTGTGTTAATAGATACAGAGTTTACTCGTGTAATATAAAAATCCTCACTGTTTAAGCACATCTTAAAGGTCTTTTTGGAAAGAAATACATATTTTTAGATCTTTAGAATGCTTATATTTCAACATTTTAACTTATTTAGAGTCACGTTTCTTCCACACGTCTCTCTGTCTTATGCAATCAATCTCAAAATTTGAAAAAAAGTATTTGATCATCTACATTCACTCTCGACTATTTTTTAAGTTTTTTTTTTTAACAGCATGCTCTTTAGCTATTTGTCTGGACAGTTTAAAAATTCCAGTCAGAGGTGATTCCATATCAGTAAATGACAATGTAATAACTATAATCACTATTATCCTGTTTCAGACAGTTCACCATGTGGCTAATTTTAAGCATTCCAAAAGCATCATTGACTTCAGTCAGACTGCTAGACTTACCATTATGCCTGTTTTTAAATGCCTCATCAACTCGGACAACTACCAGGTTGCGAAACCTTGTCAGTCTAAGGAAAAGTAGATCATGACCAACATAATTTAAATGTGTATTAAAATTTACAATGATTTTTCCTGAGAGTATTATACATCATGACTAATAGTTTCTAAATCTTTTTTCGTGTGCAGAGACAGTAAAAGTATCAGTGTGAACCTTAAATGAAAATAATCTCTGATCATTATAGTTAAACTTGCTGATTCTTATAGTAATGCTGATTATTATTGTTAAATTAAGGCTAAAGGTCAAACTAAGCATTTCAAATGAGTTTGCTGCGTAACTAACTTGATTTTTAAACAGAAGCTGCATATAGTCAAAAAAAATCAGTCACCGACTAAATCTGAAATGTTTAATCAAATTTTAAGTATGTTAGTGTACTTGGGCATCTATATCAGTCTAGGAAAAAACCTTGCCAACTGATTGAAATGATGAAAAGGAATATTGAGGGTGCGTAATGAAAGCAGAAATAAGTAGATCAAGGATTAAAGGAATATTATACTACATTTCTAATACTCCCTATTAGTGAAAAGAGTTTACGACGTGGATTCACAAGGAAAAAGTTTTCAGGTTCTGTTTTTACTATCTTGAATGTCACATTTCTGTATATTTGTTGAAGATGTCTATGATTTTACTGTCTTCTCAAAGTCCCAAACTTTATGAGGGGTTTTGTTCCTGGAAAAGGTAAGCTGTTAAAATATCAACCAATCAAAGTAATAATTATTTTAAAATTTGGAGACCTAAATTGGACTGATGACTGAAACCTGGGTTTTGTAGTCAAAAGTTTTTACAGCGCAAATTTCTCAGAAAAAAAAAAAAATTAAATTATGCATTCTGGGAATTAAACAATACTACTGATGAAGATACAAATGATCCCAATTTTCCATTCATGGCCGTCTGGCCATGAAATAGTAATTCATTCAGCTTGCAGTCATGCATTGTCAGCTTGAATTCAGAGCTTGGCAGAAAACAGGGGGAAAGGAGGGTTGGTGCAATCTGCTTTTGTTGAGGGGTTTTAACTAGCAGAAATACGATTGAGTGAGGCAGAAAATTCATGCAATATTCGGATTATTTTCTAGAAGATTATTTGTTGAACAAGCATGTATTCATTGGGGGGTGGTTTTTATAAGTGGCAACAGCTGGGTAAAGCAATTGAGAAGGATAAAGATACTGGTTAAGTGAGTGAGGCTGGGGGATATGTGACAGGAATAGATGTCAGAGTGGCTGAGAGATTAGGTATGGGAAGACGCTGGCAGATCTGTTTTGCCCTTGTTCAGCAGTGGTAACCCACTCTGGATGAAGTGCTTTTCATTGCTTTTGGATTTCCAGAGTCTTGCTCCTGAGGTCCCTTTTTAACAGGGTGCCATTTACAACTGCTTTGAGTGAAGTAAAATGCTGTTTATTAAAAATATTGGCAGCTTGACAGACCTTGCATTCTAAACTGTACTTGAAGGAACTGTACACATTTGACACTGCTTTCAGTTCTACCAAAACGGCTGAGGTTTATTCACAACACTGGGAAGTTTTTTTGTCCAGTTTGTTCATAAAACCTGGAGTTGTTACAGCCATTCCAGAAAAATAATCTCTGAGAATATCCCAGCAAAGCTGGGATAGGATACTTAGCTATTTGAGAGCTTCACTTTCCCCATAGTCAGTATACTTTGCTGGCCTTCCTTCAAGGTGATTCAAATGCATTGCCATGGAAAAAAATCCAGTGTAAGCAGATGCGTGGCAGCTCTCAAGGGAGAGTGTCTTCCTGCAGTGAAATTGCAAGGTATATCCAGATGCTAGGAGGAAATTAATAAAAAATGGATAATGTCATTTATTTGATGATCCACAAGAGGTTCTCAGGAACAGATGCATGCAGCTCAAAACAGGACAGTAAATTTGTTAGTTTGTTTAAAAGTCTGTCTAAATGCTATAGTCAGGGCACCTTGAGCACATCTTTAACAGAAGCGATATTTTGGCTTGCCCAAATGCCTCAGAGTCATTAGCCTGGAATCATCTTGCCTAATCTTTAGCAAGGAAGACATCCAAGATGACAAAAGGGACTTAGATCTTATGTAGTATGAACTGTCCCGCTTCACCCCCTAACTACAAGGGAGATGCAGTAACAAGACCTCCCAGGTTCTTCAGGGTGCATGGGACAAACATGAATGAAAATATCTACAGTTGGTGCCATGTTTACAGCTAACTGAGCTGTCTTTTTAAAAGTGTTTAACTTCCATTCACAAATGTCTTAGGGTGACTCCATCATGTACCACCACATAGTTTTTTGGAATGTCACAAAGTCCTCAATGTTAGCTGTGCAGCTTCCATACCAAATTCGGCAGAAGGTGGTTATCCCTGCTGGTGTCTTTAGGGAACATGGAGGCTAACTCCACTTCACATGGAAAAAGGCAGCCACCAGCCAGGCCTTCCTATGATGCTGGTTCTGTTATGCATAAAAATAAACAGATAAATCAATGAGATTACAATTATAATCACAAGGAACTGCAGGTCAGGGTATGCACAAATAATACAAGAATAATTTTCTAATATATGACTTTCAACCATTTTTGGAAACTTCATGACTGACTCAATCAGCCTGTTTTATCTCTTCTTCCCCATAGACATGGTGTTCATTCATGGGGATCCTGCTTGTTACTGCCAGAACATAGTTCACAGTTTATAGAACATTCAGTAACTGTTGATATTAAAAAAATGGTTAAATCCAAGCTTCATCTATTAGCTTTTTTTCACTAAAAAAATCTGCTAAATAAGCAAAGCATAAAATTAATTACATTTTAATTAAATTTTTGAAGCTAATCACTGTAGAGAGTCCCTGATAATGTAGCACATGGGGGGCACTAGATAACAGATTACAACACATTGCAATGAGATGGAAGTTGAGTGGCTTTTAACTGTCTTAAAACTAGGGAAAAGCTAACTTTTGTAACTAAACTCTGATCCAATGCAGTCAACTTCTTTACAGTGTCACTATGGTCTTATTAAAAAATTTCATGTTCCTGAGCTTACCTGAGGTTTATCAGAACATTAAAAAGTTGTAGAAAATATGCAGTTATCTAATTTCCACAGTTTCGATAGTCTGTCAATAGGATGCATTTCTTTCTTATCACTTTGAATCATCTTTGATCTTTACATGGAAAATTTGGAGCTTTTGTCAAGGTTTAATCACTAGTCAGGTATTAGCTGTGTATCAAAAAAGGAAAGGAAGGAGGCAAAATTCATACTTCATTGTAGGTCTCATCAATTAAACTAAAATAGCAGTAAAGTACTTACAGTACAGTATAAAAATGAATGTCATGAACCACCTTCTTTCATTTTTTGTCTTTGTATCTTGAAATCTGTGTTCTTTTTTTTGTACATTCTGATGTCCACTTTTTTCCCTTGACTTTTCTTTTCTTGTTTTCATTTTTTTTTCTTTTTCTCTCTGTGCGCCTTTTTTTTCCTTTGTAAGTAACCACGGTTGTTGTATCACAAGGTTTTATACATTTCACTGTTCCTATCATTGTTCAACTTAGCTACTTCCTCTATTTCCTCCTCCAGTGTGATGTTGTATTTCACTTTTCTCAGTTTGGTCATATAATTTATTTTTCCATCATTCCATCTATTACAGATTTCAACCTTTTTTTTTTCTAATTTGAAATATAAAATTTAGCGAAGACATTCAGTTAAAATTTATCTTACCTTCATTTTTTTGACAGAAAAAAACAGACACAAGATCATTGGAACTGATGCAGTTGACATCAGGATAAGTTAGTGAAAAGGTCAAGCAGAGCATTTTTTCAACGCATACTTGAGTGATTGAAGCAAAATTTGTAGCTCAATGAGAACACTGGAACTGCTTGCATTTTTCATTATTAAACTGTCGTAAATGTCTGTTTACTATTAAATTGAAAGAGGAACTTTGGTGATTACAGATAAGTTAAATTAAAGCAAAAATAGGGCCACCAATGTATCTGTGACTATCAGAAACATAAATGCAACGTGTTTATCTGATATGAATTTTTGTATGCTACTGAACTTAGCTGTTCTCTTTGAACTGTGTTATCAGCTGATACTTGACTTGAAAGCTGCTCTTGAACATCCAAGCACACACAGAGCTGATTTTCCAAGATATGCAGCAATACACAGTACGTCAGCTAAAAGAAAGAAGACTGAACATTCTATTCTTGCATGCAAAGGAATTATGAGAATACCAAATCAGGTATACATAAAGAGATTGGGAGGTGAAAATATAACATTGGCTAAAATGACCAGATGTTGGCTCCTAAAGCTATTCATTTAAAATTCTTGAACACTTTCCTACATTTTCTCTTCCCTGTCCAGCTGTGGAAGGAAGTGATAAAGAGGCTTTGAGGGATGTCTGTCATCCAGTGAGGGTCAATTAACTACAATCTTTTAGGAATCTTATTTTCTATGGGGTTTTTTGTGGTTTCATTTGAAAACCAGAGCTTTTGAAAATTATGTTTCTTTTACTTCTGCTATAAAATTGAGATTTTTTTAGATAGAAGACTAATTTTTTGCACTGATTTACTACTAATTTCTAGAAGGAAAAGCAAGATTTTTTTTTTTTAAATTTTTGTTCCTGATTTTAGGAGCCGATTTCTACTCAGTTATACTGACTGTTCAGTTTTAGATGCATATATCTGTACAGAACAAGATGGCTTTTTTTTCTTCACTAAATAATAATAATTATTTAGGATAATCTCTGGCTGCAAAACTCTTTATGACAAAGTTTTATTTTTTTAATATATTTTAATAGTACTTACTATTGAACACGCACATCTAATTGGTGGAATACTGATTGAGTAATTTCTTATAGAGCAGTTGAAAAAGTGCACAATTTCTAAACTTTGTGGAAAAGTAATGATGTACTTGGAAGCTTGCTAGTTTGATTTTTGATAGGCAAATGGAAACCTGTATGCAATTTATTAAGGCATAAAGCAGGATGGGAAGCAAAGGAGCTTACTAGTGGTTTTATTTGTCTTTGAAATCCAGGGGTTAGGAGATGAGAGGAATTGGGAGGAAAAAAAGTAAATTATAATAAGGTTATAAATTCTGATTTTTTTCTCTAATAAATATAGTAATAAAAGAATTCAGTGAGGACTAGAGATTTGTGAACAAATGGATTAAAATTATTAGAATTCTTGATTTCAGCACTTAAAGAGAGCATAGAGAATGCTGGTTTTAATAGTATCACAAATATCTAAAGGGCGTGGAGTCAATATCATAGTATGAGACAACTCCATCTGCATGGAAGTTTTTCACACTGGCTATAAAATACAGTAGAAGAAAAGCTCAGATACTTCAGAATAATTGCTCCTGATTGATCATAATCTACTGCAGACCAATGATCCTTATCATCTGTATCATCATCAGATGTAGGCTTGATAATTAGTGTTGCCCTATGGAATACTATAATGGCCTGTTTCCTTTTGCATTAAAATCATATTTTTGTTGTCCAAAAGCAGAGATAGGTAGATATTTAATCTGTTAGGAACAAACAGAATTTTATGTTTGGTCTTTGCAGATGGTTGGTATGCAGGTGGCAGATCATGCACTTTGATTACTTTGGGCTGGTTGGGGGCCTCCTGAGCATCTTTGTACATGGGAGAGTAAGTTACATCTCAAGGTAATTTGAAATATGTGAAATAGTTCTGCTCTAAAACATCACTTCCCCCAAGCTTGCTCTTGAAATCAAGGAAGAGTATTTTAATTAATAAAAAAAATACAGTACACTGTTTTGACAAAAGTACATTTTCCGCCTTCCATTTGCATCTCTTTCCCACATACTCAAGGGAATTTGTTCTTGTCATAATAAATAAATGGTGAAAGTCTTTTTTTTCTCTCCGTGTCTTTGTTTTATAATGAATCTAAATCTTCATTGCCACAAAGAATAAAACAGCTGTTTCATCATCTCAGCTTGTGAAAAGAATTTGGGATTTCAGTAACTTATTCCAGTCTGCATCAGATGGCTGGGTTTAGATCAGACAATTGAATAAAGGGTCCTGTTTCTATGGCTTCTCTGAAGTACAATTCCAAACTCATTTCTCTCTGAAACTTAAGGTGAAAAATGCAGAGCTTAATGTCCTGTTTTTGTCTCACTAAGAACTTTTTTATCAATTATAACACATATAAGGAGTCACTGTCCATGGTCACCTTTAGGAGTAGTACGAGAACGTTTGGATGATTGCTTACTGGGCCATAGAAGCATGAAATTCAATAATTCACCAGCTATGGATTTCTACTTTGCTTACCAGCTCTTGTAGTTGGTCTTTATGTACTTTATGTCTATAAAGTACAACATTGCTCAAATGAATTATTAAAATTAACACCCCATCTTTATCACTGCATTCTCCTCCTTCCTACATATCTCTTCTGTTGTGGCTGGATTGTCACATTTCATGGAAAATATGCCCCTGGATATTTTGTTTTTCTCTTTCAAGGAGACTCCTTTCAGGAGAAGAGAGTTTTGTGAAGTTTAAATTCAACAAAGCTGTCAGAGGAAAGGGCTGAGGATAAGAAGAAAAAGAAGAGTGTTTTTGAACAGTTGCACAGAATTTAATGGAGTTAAAAACAGCAAAAAGAGATCTATAAAAATTTAATACAGATTCTGTGGAAACCACTCTAAACCCTTGCAGAGATTAATAGAGAGTGTTGTGTTCTACACCCTCTCACTTATAACCTTATCATAGATTATATTCTGATGTTACTCTGAGCTACTAAATGTTATAAAACTGGTTTAAAAACTCAAGAAAAATTGACCCAGACAATCATGTCCCAGTCTGTGCGGAGTAACTCATCATTTGGGTTTGGGAAATTTACTAATTTTCCTATCACAACACTGTCGTTTGGTAACTTAAAAAAGTTACTTGAGGAGCAACTGTCAAAAGTGGTTGTACTTTGCATTGTAAACTGAAGGTTGTCTCTGGCAGCAAATAATTGGGGTAGCAAAATATTTAGCAATAGCAGGTAATGTAAAGAATTGCGATGGTCATGGAAAGGGCAACAAAGTCTATACTGAAGATGCAGTTGACTGTATTCTACAGTTTTTTTATGGAGACATGCACCTAAAAGACTAGTAAGCATGATGTAGAATGCTACTGCTGGTACATTTCTCTGGCTTTATCTTCCACCTAATCTCTTAAAAAACCTTTTGATTTTTGAATATGAAGATGATGCCATGATGAATTTTTGCCTTTTCTATTGTATACATTTTATATATCCTCTTATGTATCCTCAGTGTTTTTAGGATGCATTCTTGCAATTCCTTAAGTCTGATTATTTAGCATAGCCCTAATATTCCGTTAAGCCAGGAGACCAAACATCCTGGACACCTCACAGTTGGAGGCCAGAAAGCCCTATGCAATCCTGAGAAACCAAGGTCCCTTCTAGAATACATCCTGTGAACTAAGATAGGCCCATCCAGGGGGGAATTCCTCAGGATGGGGGGGATCATTCAAGCCTCTCATTGGGGAATCTTTGATAGATATGCTAATTTGCAAGGCCTATAAATTGTATACCCGATTTATCGCGTGGGTGCATTTCGGCGCATTCCACCTAGACAACATGGTGCACCTTTAAGGATCCTTAAATAAATACCGAGGTAAAAACCCCTTTTCCCTTAATTGTGTTTGACTCTTAATTTTAAGACCAGGGAAAGGCAACAAAGGGATTCATGATACAGACCTATTGCACCCTGAGCCTAATATTGTGCATCTTTTTCTGTAAATTGGGAAATACAGCTTAAGAACATGTGAGTAGCAATGGAAAATAACAAATGAACAGTGTAACTTAAATTATATTGTGTAGATTCTGTGGTTTGAGAATATTAATAGATGCTGGAGCTCTTTTAGTGTCTTCTGCTATACTTGTGAATTACATAGGATGTCCTAATATAAATCTCTATATGGATCTATGAGCCTAATTTATGTCTAATTCATCATCTGGTGGTGAATGATAAAAATATACATGCTGCAAGACTTTCTACTCTGAAGAACGTGCAGTGTCTCATGTTGCTGGAATAGGAAAAGATATCCTGGAAGCTGGAGAAAAAAATCTACATGGATAAACAGATATTCCTGTGTTCATGCTGACAATGTTCTGGATAAGGTATGCGTTGTAAGTGCCAGACAGCACCAGAATGACTTTGCTGGCAAAGTTAGTAATGTTGGAAGTAGTGTGACCTTACTGGTTTACTCCACCTCTCAAAAGATTGCCACCAGTACCCTTTTACATTTCAAAACTGAATGTTGCCTTCAAGTTTTAAGTCAGCCAGGACAAAGCAACAAGAGCCACAGATGTACAATTTTCTAATAAAATTTATTAAATAGTGATTTTGAAACAGACTGTATATTTGACTTCCCTCATTAGACACAGACTAAAAGAATTTTGCATTTTGAATTTATGGAAAAAGATAGTTTTTTGGTGGCACTATGGTGTCAGAAGAAGGTTGACTGAATAGTACTCTAAGTAAGTAACTTTCAGTAGTGAAGCATATACCACTACCTTGAACGTGAATCTTGTGTAAGTCCTTGGCATAGTGGATCATAAAGGTCACAACAGCCTGGTTCTTTTAGAACACAAGGCCTTTGTTATGGAGAAAAGCTAGAAAAAAAGCTAGGCTTCCCTTTTTTATTTCCCCATCTGGGATCAGATCAAGAATGTTTATACATACTATTTCCCAAATCTCAAGGCAGCTTCACTTTAAAATGAAGATGTTAAAGCAGTCGGTGGAAAATTTTCTCATTTCTTATGTACTCAGACAGAAGTGCCAAACATTGGATCTGAAGCTTTTGTGTAAACTCATTGCCAAAAACTGGAGGTCCAAATTTGCCATGGACTCTTGTTGTTAACCTTCTACCCAGAAGAAGACTGTTCCTCTTATAGGCTTTGAGGGTCTTCATTTGCTGTATTCACATACAATGTTAAAAATTTTCCACTTCAAATTCTTTCCCTTTGGATCTTGATGAAAATTTTCTTTATTAAAAACAATGTTGTGAAATCAAAATAAATGTCTAAACGTCTAAGGAGCAAGGTTTGACAATGAGTATTAAAGGTAATGGCTAAAGCTTAGTTTGTTTAGATCTTCTTTAATTGTGGTTTGTTTTTTTTCTTCTTAAAATGTCCTTTAATGCTCCAAAAATTCCAGTAAAAGTTTGAATTTGATATCAAGAGAGAATTTTAATCTTTGCTTTAAATTTCAACACTGTAAACATTTTGTTGTCTAAGAAGAATTTGAATAATGCCAGGAATGTTATGTACACAGCACATTTTCATCTGATTCCTATTTTTCAAGGAGAAAAACAAACTTCCATTTTCTCAGATTTGAATTCTCTGCATCAAGCTAAGTGTGACTATTTGATTATTTAGATAAAGTACACTTTTTTCCTTGAGAAACTCTCACTGCAAATCTTAAAAGGTTACCTTGTTATTTCTAGATTTACTAAATTGTAAAATAAATTACCTATATTCCTATGCCTGCTGCTTTATCATTCATATACATGATGCTTTATAAGAGGACTAGAGGAAAGGTTGCACATACAGAAGGCTCTATATTTCAGATTAAAGAAAAGAATAAAAAACCCTGACTCTTTAAAAATTTGATGTACATTTCCTACCAACAAAATGATGTCTCATGGAGTTAGTCCAAAATGTATTAAAGAAAATATTTGATGCCTTTTTAGCTGTCCCCTCAAAACTTATTCTATTTAATCTTTTAAAATGCATGAGCACACACAGATATGCGTTAATTTAAATAACGTATTATGGTTGTTATTATTATTATTATTGCATTAAGTACTCCAGTTATATTGAACTCAACAGAAACATGAATACTAAATTGCTATATATATCCATATAGTAAACAACATACCTTGGACCTACTCACGTGAGTAGTTTCAGGGAAGTTAAGGGTGTCACACTGATAGGTAAAGAAGGTAGGACTGTGTAATTAATTTTATTTCCAGCTGTTGAGATTTCAGAATATAATTCCAAGCTCTCTAAGCAAACATCTTCTTTTTCTTTACTTCTTTCCAGGCAAACTGATCAGAGATGCTTTGGGGATTGGCTGTGTGCCCAGTTTCCACAAATGCCAAAGACTCCTGCACACCGAGTTAATTAAAATTGACTGCTTGTCTTAGGCAGAAGAAACAGGCTAAATTCCGGCTTGTTCTAAAAAAATGATTGAACAATTTAGGCAAACAAAATAACTTTCTACTAAGCTAGGGAATAAAAATAACATATTGCTTTGCTTTGAAAAAAACAGATCATATTTTTATTTTGTTTTCATTTCTACCTCAAAGGTTTTATTTTAAGATTTTGAGTTTGTTTGTTTGGGGGTTTTTTTGTTTTGTTTTGTTTTGTTTTTTTTTTTTTTTTGGTGTGTTGTGTTTTGTTGGTTTCTTTCTTTACCCTGCTGCAGTGAATTGTAAATTGCTAGATCTGTGTATCCCAAGGACAGGAAGATATAAATCAAATGAAGGATATAGAGAGATTTTACAGACTGAAGCTATAAATGACAATAAAAAGTCTAATCTTGCAGATATTTAAACCTCACAGGTGTCTCCCCTTTTGACTGAAACTTCCCCAGTGCCTAGTGTGACTTTCTTACTGAAATGCACCAAAGCTGCTGCAGTCTACAGAGCTCAGCAGCTGTCAGATGCCTAAAAGCAGCCAAGTTCCAAAGTCTCCAAAGGACATTTAATATGCATTTCATAAGAACAACTGGCTGACATTGACAGTAGAGCTCACAATGAGCTAAAATCATGTCTAAGATTTATAGCATTTGTACACTCAGGTTCAATGATCTCAGGTTATGGGGGTAAAATTCACCCATTCCTGCAGGTGCCTTTGTTTACTTTTAGTGAGTACTGTGGCCTAAGGTTAGCAAGGGAAGCACTCCCTTCTCCCTCTGCTACTCTACAGCGAATATTATGTGATTGATAGGAATATACAGAAAGAGGTAAAAGAAGAAATTGATGGGGAGTCAGAAGCCCTAGAATGTACATCATTCTATAATTCAGCTTTTATAGTGTTCATAAATTCTGTCTTTGCTTCAAGAGGCTCTTTTATGCATTTTAGTAATCAGTATTCTGGGGAATAAAGATGAGCAGACTTGACAAGAAACCCATAATTGACTATTTCCCTGATGAGTCCCCACCCCACAAGGTTACAGAGTCATGTGAGGGGTGTTTCTAACGGATCTTGAATTCTCCTTTATATAGTTGAAAATCTCAGTCTGCCGTGTAAAGAAGATTTCTAAAGAAAAATGGCCTACCATTTGTTAGAGCATTCTTCAGGGGAAAAGTGACATGAATTTGCTAGTAGATGACATCATATTGCAGCTTTATTTTAAAAGAAATGGCTTTGACTTTTAAAAGGCTCTATATGAGTATAGGTTTCCAGCCTCTGGATATGAAATGAACAGATGTGTCTCCTTATAGCACTATCTCCCCGGGAAATCTTAGGGTTTCCTATTGATTTTATATTTGTGACTTCCCAGCACACTGGCTCTTCTGGTTTGCAGCCTGGGATTTAAGCATCTCCCTGGGATGTAAGAGGTGCCCTCAAATCAATATATAGCCTCAAAATATATTTTTAGCTGTATATTCTTGTGTTTTCCCAAGAGAATTCGATTTAAAATCAGATTTTTCCTTTTTTTTTCTAAAGCAATCTGCCTGCTAAGTGATGTCACTGCTCTATCTACATAATTGTGATAGGGTGAAAATGTGCCAAATTTTGTTCATAAGAGCAGTGTGATATTAATTTTACCTCTTGTAATGCTCTGGGGAATCTAAACAGAATTATTAAGTAATCCTAGTGGGCTATTCACAAAACAAGCCATGGAAGGAATCAGGCAGCCTAATGTCTAACCGATGGATGTTAATCCCTCCAATGTTTTTTCAAGACATGGGCTTAAAGGCCTTAGGGACCAGTTTCAAAGCAGGATCCAAGATGCAAATAAAATTCTTAGCTGACCAAAGGTTAAAACACACATGTCATCTTAAGGAATTTATTATAAAAGATATATATATGTATATATATATATACACACGCACATATATATATAAATTTAAATCTATAAGATAAAACTGGGGAGAGAAGACATACATTTGGTCCTACTTCTGTGATGAGTCCTGTGTGGATCCACAATAGAATTAAGCTTTTTATTGTTCTAATATTGAATTATTTTACATATACTTACAATTTTTTTTTTAAATACATTACTTAGAAAAAATGCTAAGTGTGTCTGTTTTTCTTAATAGAAGAATGCATTATAAATTGAATGTCCAACTTCCTTTCTAACTTGTTTTTCCATTGTGTCTTTAAATGCCTATTGGATTAAATGGTTGCCATTTGGGAGAATTTTTGAATGTAGTGAATAAATAGAAACATGAATAAATACGGTCATGAAAAATGCTTGCATATGTCATATTTATCACTGTTAGATTATTTTCAGTTTCTCACTGAAACTAAGAAGCAAAAATACCACTTGCATTGCACTGAACAACTTTGCTGAAATCCTCTAAGTAATTCACATCTTAAAGGAAAGAAAATACGCAAAGAGAAAACTAGCAATTACAAACCTCTCAGCATTGACAATGACAATTTCATTGATATTTTGTAGAAACCTTTTCTTTTCTTTCTATTTTTTTTTCTTGGTGTACCTGCAATGTTCAATGGACTGTCAGCAGGATAAATTTATCTTGGTCTGCAACTGCTCCTGGTGTCTCATTTAGAGCTTGTTTAGAAGTAGCTTGGGTACATTGCTGATTTGTGAAACACATGTCCGTTGTTTGTTTCTTAACACTTTTTTGTACACTGATTTTTAAACAAATTTCCTACCTCCCGTTCATTGTTTTCTCATTGGTTCTTTTATCAAGAAGCTCAAATTAACCATGATTTTTAAACTATTTCTAGAATAGAATTTTAAATTGGTAAATATATCTGCAATATTTAAATGTAAATCTGATTCATGTCTTAATGAGATCAAAGTCTGAAAAAGGTTAGAGGTCAGATGAAGTGTAACAAAATAAAAAATTAAACTACATCCTTTACTAGGGAAATTTGATAGATCTGTCCAAAATGAAATGTAAAAATATAAATTTACAAACTGCATTGATTAATTTTTAAAAAGAACTACCCTGAGCTATGTATTTTCTTCTTTGTATGGAGTTTTATGCTACTTAGGATCACTAAATAAGATATATAGAAGTAACAGAAAATATCAGTTAAACAGAAAAACTAATAGGTCTTATATGTCTGAAGAATTTGATTCTTCAGCAAAACCTGTCTACAGTCTTCAAAGTAATGTTAAAGGCCAAGTGTAAGTGTAAGTGAACAATTAAGATTACCTGAAGTGCTCAAGGGACCATAAATCAGGACTGGTTTGAAAGTGAGATTATTTAAGGTGTTATATGAAAGTAAGGTGAGAAATATGACACAGCAACAAGATAGTTATCACAACTTTAAGATAAAATTCATTATTTGAGTGAAGAATTTTATTTGTTTTAAATAAAAAAAAAATAATTTTGTTTTTAATTTTCAGGTTTCGTTTTCGTATAGAGGTAACAAAGCTACTAACACGTTGAAAGTATTTCTTCTTTTCTAGTATGACTTAGAACAGAAGCACATACTCACTATTCTCCTTTCGAACACATTTTTCAGAAACTGTCTCTGCATTTTTAGCATAAATTAATTTATAATTTATAATAATCCAAGGACAGTGTTTGCATTTGAGTGTGGACATATAGATCTGAGCTAGGCTTTTGAGGAATACATGTCAATAGAAGTAATAGAAGGTTTCTTCTCAAAGGCATCTACAGAAAGAGTGAAAAAGGATTCCATAAAGTTTCTAGAACACAGCCATTGCTATGTTCTAGGAATAGCAAAATAAGAAATTGNTATTTGTTTTAAATAAAAAAAAAATAATTTTGTTTTTAATTTTCAGGTTTCGTTTTCGTATAGAGGTAACAAAGCTACTAACACGTTGAAAGTATTTCTTCTTTTCTAGTATGACTTAGAACAGAAGCACATACTCACTATTCTCCTTTCGAACACATTTTTCAGAAACTGTCTCTGCATTTTTAGCATAAATTAATTTATAATTTATAATAATTTATAATAATCCAAGGACAGTGTTTGCATTTGAGTGTGGACATATAGATCTGAGCTAGGCTTTTGAGGAACACGTCAATAGAAGTAATAGAAGGTTTCTTCTCAAAGGCATCTACAGAAAGAGTGAAAAAGGATTCCATAAAGTTTCTAGAACACAGCCATTGCTATGTTCTAGGAATAGCAAAATAAGCAATTGCAAAATAAGACTCATAAGGCCATATAAAGATTAATACATTCAGCAGGATCTGCCTTAATTAAGCCAAAGATGTTGGAATCCAGGCTACCTTTTCAGACCTGTTCTGACAGTCTGTTACTTCAATTTTCTTTTTAGCAAAGGATTAACCTCTTAGAATGGTCATACAGTGCAAGAGAACTGACATTTTTTGTCATGAATCCTTAGCTCCTAATCCTGGATTCAGGTATTAGATATTCTTCTGCCTTGCTTTCCCTTCTCTCTGTACCTGTTAAAACAGATACGTAATCTAAAGAGAAAAAAGAAAAAAAGGAACATAAACCTAAGGTATTGCTGATTTTAAACTTTATGTAAGTTTAATGTAAGTACCTATCCTAACAGGATATTCTCAGTGAGACCTGAGAATAAATCTTAAAGGCAGTTTTCAAGGAAGCCACATCTCACTTTTCCTTTTCTGCTAACATTCCATGCTGATCAGAGAGTCTCAGATAGAAAAACCTTAATATTGGAAATGAAATTCAGCTGCCTGGTGCTTACTGCTGACCTAGGAATCTTTGTGCATTGACTCTATCCATGTTAAGTATAATTTTCAGACTGAACACTCTTGGTATCGCTTAGCTATTTGTTCCAGCTCACACCACTCTGTCTGGAGTCATTGCTTCAGTCTAACTCCCACTGATGCCATTCTCCACTCTTTTCTTCCTTTCATTTTCTTTTCTCTCCTATCTGACTGACCTCCCTTCCCTCATTGATCTTCCTTTAACAAAAATCCACTTGAAAAAGTTAAAGGCTGGACACAACTCAAACAGCAAAATGGAGAAGCAGTAGGAAGACTGCAAACCTAGACATTATTTACTCTTCTCTTTTCAAGCTTCATTCCTTGGACTTGAATAGACTGCAAAGCTTTTAAGCTGCCTCACAAATTCTCTAGCAACTATACACTATGAGTAAGTGATAAGTAACTTAATTTAGTATCTTCTTCTTTTTAGCAAAGAGGGCAAGCCTCTGATCTGTGAGTATTTCCATAAATTTTTGGCTCCAAGTCCTGTCCTCAGTTTATGCACAATTTCTACTATGCTTCTTTCTTACTCTAGAGATTCAAATGAAAGCCTGTTAAAATACAACACATGGAAGAAGAAATTATGGCAATTTTCATGTTTTGCCTGCTGTCACTAGTTACAGAATGGTTAAGAAGTGTAGAAGTTTTTCTTTAGCTGTTCAGTTAGCTTATTTCTCTTTCTCTAATCTAGTGCTGGAAAAAGTAGTGAGGCTAACAACAAAGCTCCAGAAAAATAAAAGGATAAACCTTAATTCTGTTTCTCACACTACTTCATGGATTTAAAGTAACTCCATTCAAGTCGAATGAGTGAGAGGGAATAAAAAGAAATCAATTTTTAACTGTATATTTACCAGTAGCAAGTCCTACTTTTTTTGGTATTGTCCTTTACAGCCAGAGACAAAACTAGGGAAAACAGAAAAAAAGAAGAGAAAAAATCCTGGATCATGACAGTGAACAAAATAAGAATAATACAATGATACACTGAAAAGGATTACAGTTTTTCTTGCAATGAAAATAAGTATCTAAACCCTAAACAGTAGACTAATGCACTTGCTTAATAATGAACAGTGGTGTTTACACACCAAAAAGAACTAACATAATCCTTCAGTAACCCACTGTTAGTAAATCTAGAAAGGAACTAAAAGATAACATGATATAGCTTTGACTTACTGTTCGGTTAATTAGTATGCTGCGGATGTAATCAAATTAAAGTTAGATAATACCCCCCTCAAAAGCCCCATTTTCACATTGTTAGAGAAGTAGCTAAAAAGCTATTTTCATCCTATAGGATTTAAGGGTCTCAGGTGTTCATTACAGCTGGTACTGATTTGTCTCATGATTACATTTCTTTTTTGAGAATGTTTCCTCCTGCTCTTTGTTAGAAGTCCAAATAGAGAAGTTTTATCTTTTCTCTGGAGATCTGCCTTTTGCATAGCACAATATACCATTTACAGCAAGGGCTTAAAAGGATTTTCAAGAGGAAATAAAGGGATCTCCTAACCTTGCCATAGTATAAAAGAGTGACAAACAGAAGTTCTGTGTGGAGGGCTGTGAGCTCTTGGCCCAGCAGCCCTCTGTGCTCCCCTGGAGAAGGGATGCCTGCGGCCATAAGGACTCTGAGTTGAGCAACTCACCTTTTAGGTTACGGTGACCAGTGAACTACCCCCAGCATGCTTTGCTTCGCTATGGTAATACATTGTATCCAGTTGGCTAACTGGTTTCTGCCCTCCCCCAGCCTTTCCCATAAAAAGAGCCTGAGTCTGCCCTGAAAGCCAGGGGGGAGATTGTCCCTGGTCTTCCTTTCACAGAGCTGCTGGACAGTAAAGCTACCTTTCTGTGGGACTGCCATACAGGTCTCCCTGTCTCTCTGTCCCCGTGTTAGCTTCGGGGTATTTCACAAAGAGCTGAATCACAAGAGCTGAAATCACTTGTAGCTGAGAAATCGCTACACTTGCTGAAATCCCTCGCTGTCCAGGGAGGTTTGCCTTAGCCCCTAGAAGAGCTGTTCTTTGCTGGACACTCTCTCTAGGAAGGCCGTGGCACGCTGGTGCTCGAGCGGCATCAGAAAACCCCCTGAGACAGTTCTGAGCTGGTGAGTAGGGTGATATTGACTTTATATGCTGGTAAGACGGACATTAGATTTGAGAAATAAGGGTGTAGTGGACTCACAGTTTTGAAAAAATAAAAAAAAGGGTCTAAATATATCAGAAAAGTAACTTTTCTGTTTTACAATAAGTTCATGGCTTGCAGTGAGTTAGTGTGCTCTGCACTTGCTGAGGAGGTGCCCTTCAGCAGAAGCAAGGCTGATTGATAGAATCTAAATCATTGCATCTGAGAAATGTGGTCAAAGGAACATTTAAATATATTTTTATTATTTTTTAAAAATTGTGTAAAGACATGAGATGATATTAGAAATATTGAATGCTTTTGAAAGCTTTTACAAATTCATATATTAAGGTATTCAGATTAATCAGTTTCATGATACAGTCATATTCTGAACAGTTTTCTATTTCCAGCATTGGCCTTACTTTCAACTATTAGAAAAAATTACCAAATATTAGCACACAGAAATTTATCATCTGTGGCTCCAGAAAAATAACTGATGGACTGGTATAATGTCCTCACACTACTGTGACCTTCCACTAGTTTTTATCTCTCCATAAAGTATGCTTTTTTAACAAAGGAGCCATTAATTGAAGAAAAAGGAAGAAAGAAAGAGGTGTTTACCAAGTTCTTCCCATATCTTCAATTAACTTCAGTAGTCTCAGGACTTTTTACAAGTTTGAGGGTTCCATCCATATATCTTCCATATGTTTTCCTTCCACTTCTTCCTGATGCAAGCTGGCCAATTTCAGCTACATTTGAAAAAGTGATGGAAGTTTTATGAAAATATGTATCTGCATTGAATGGACAGTAGATGTCAGACATCATGCAATCCTTTCTGACAGTTGCATTCCCGTAAATCAATAGGTGCGTAGTGTCCGTGCTATGGACTTGCCATTAGGATGGCTGTTACCTTGGGACAGTTGTCAAAAAGGAAGTGGAACATAGGGCATAAAGGACACAAATAAACAACAAAGGAGGCTTATCTGGTATTTTCTTGCTTGTCAAACAACTTCTATTTGTTTATTTAACTTCATATTAATTTATCAATGGGCTTTTCAATTTGCAACTGTGATTTCAGGTATTTCCAATTTATAGAGATGAGTTCTTGGTATCTAACTTCTCAAGGCTTGCTGGAAATTGAAATATAAAACTTCAGACATTAATTTTAAATATTAGCCATTAATCTTGCCTGAAATCCGACTTTGCAAATAATTAATCCTGAATAGTTTATATATAAAGATGCAGGGATTTAGAGCTTTTTGTTTAATTTTTTCTCTGAATTTTTCACAGATGTCCTCACTGAATATTTTTGATTGAAGACTGCTAACAAACGGGATGAATTAGCAGTAATCTTGATAATTCACATATTACTGCTAATTAAATTCACATACTACTGCGAATTCACCCTGTTACTTATCAAAAAGTAGTGTGCTTTTCTCTAATAATCTTCTGACTTCTATAGTGATGTCACAATTTTTCTTACTTTGTCTAGTATCATGAGACTCTCGTTTTACACTGCCGTTCAATAATTTAGTTAGATGTCATAAAAATAACTGTGTCATTGGTTACATAGGTGAAACAGTGAACATTTTTGAAACTACACTTGTGTGTCTATTTATGTGGTTAGGAAGAATGTAATTTCCATTATTTGCTCAACCCTTATTTACATATAAAATTGCAAAGCTCTCTTCTTTATAGTAATTTTATTAATTTATTTATTTGCTTGGAGATCTTTGCTTGAAAATATCAGCAACACTGCTTCTATACTATATAAATTAAATGTCTTTTGTTTGATAGCAAACAGTAGTCCAATTAACGATTTACATTAGTTCCCTGTCAAACAAGTATCATAAGACAGGAGAAGACCATGACAGCAGTTGTTCTTTCTGGAATACTTTTCGAATAACACTTGAGAAGAAGATAGTCATGCACATATATTTTGATAAATAAACTCAAAAGTCACATCTGCTGAAAATTGATCCAAGAAATAATAACATTGGTTATATATCTCCTGACAAGTCTCGGAAACAAATTTTGTGTCATATAAATGGCATCAATATTTGTAAAAGTAATGCTATTCTGTGTCGGACACACTAAGGTGGTAGAAACACCTTTTATACACTCACACACACACACTTGTCATTTAAATATTCAATTATAGTCAAATTTTAAAATTATGTACTAGCAACTGATTGCTGTATTTAAGGTTTTGATAATTTTTATTATTTCAGTTACTTCTCTGCTGATAAACATTCCAGCTTTTCTCACAATTGAAAAATGTGCCATCGTAGATATCCCAGCAAGAAATGCAAGAGAAATATAAGTAATTCTCTGTCCCAATGGGTCTAAGTACTTTCTCAATTCCAGAAAATTCCAGACAAGATTTTAACATATCTGAAATTAATCAGCAAGACAGAAATCTCAGGGATTTTGGGCATGAAAACACAGAAGGGCAGAGATATGCGGAGGTAGAATAAGCTAGTGAAGGCAGAAAATTTGAGTTCCAAGAGTTTCTTTTATGATACACTGCTAGAATAATTAACAAAACTTTTTTAATTTTACATAATTCACCCTCAACTGTTGAAAAATCTAGGGCACCTGTTGCACATTTGTTTTATAGATCAGGCTTATGAAGGGAAAACACCTACTCCACACTCTGATTGTGTAAACTAGTGGTTCTTTCTATGCAATGAAGCTGGTTTTTCTTCTTAGATGTGGTTGAACTTTAATTTCTTGGGAAGCTATACTTACATAATAACAAAATTGTAGTACAAATTTCAGTCATAGGTAAGCAAATCTACTATCAAAGCCACAATTCAGAAACGGTCAGGATGCCTCTAGCTTATTTCTAAATGTGTTTTAAAATCTACACTTATTTAGAAAAGCAGTTAAGCACATGCCTAGTCCATTGAAGTTAATGTTTAGCCTTCAGTTTTTTCTCCTGAATTTTATATAAAGAACTGCTACAAGAAAAAAGTGAGAATTGAATCGTCTACAATTTGACTGTGATAGTAGAACAATTGCCTCATTGAATCACTTTATTATTTGTATTCAGTGACATGGAGGTAGTTTTAGGGAGCAAAAATCCCTTATTGTTATTTTTTTGTTGTCTAGCACTGCAGTATCACTGTAAGATAACTGACTTGGAATCTGGCATATAGAACTTCCAGAGAAACTTTAATTATTTCCTATTATAAAATATTTATTGAATTTAATGATGTGCACACCAAGTAGAATTAAATTAAATCTTTATACCATAGGAATTATTTGAATTTTCTGACTAACAAATAGAAGATTATTTCAGTACTGAGCATTTATACATAAATACTTTATATAAAGAATTTTTTTAAAAATATACATTCCTGGAATATTAGGAGGAAATATGTCAGAAATCCATAGGACAAATGCAGTAGTTTTATTATTTATAGAAACAATTATGGAGTTTGGTCCTTCCCTGTGTTT
>VZRS01008636.1:16294-30240 GCA_013398055.1 Ifrita kowaldi | reverse complement strand
CTGCCTGCACGGCGCCCTGAGCGGCAGCGCTCTCAGCCTCAGGCGCACGAATCCATTCGTGTCTGCAGGCTGGTCTCTGGGCCGTTTCCCTGGGGGTTTGACAGAGC
Source organism: Ifrita kowaldi (assembly GCA_013398055.1). Taxonomy (NCBI): domain Eukaryota; kingdom Metazoa; phylum Chordata; class Aves; order Passeriformes; family Cinclosomatidae; genus Ifrita; species Ifrita kowaldi. The sequence goes on along the minus strand of VZRS01008636.1, from coordinate 30,133 downwards.
TCTCGAGGCAGACAGCCCCGGCCGACGAGACGGTACCTCACTGAAAAACATAATGAGGTATTTCAGGAAGCCAGAGTGGGAACACTGTTTCAGGGCATTTATCTAAGCAATCACAATTGACACTTCCAGGCAATAGGAGCAGTAAAATAAGTATAATCAAAGAAACTCACTTGTCACTTGTCCAGATACATTTAACAAATAAGGATGGATGTGGTCCTAAAGAAAGAGTGCTGATCTGTTGGTCTTCACCAGCATATATTCTTCCCTAAGTCCTGCTAGTGGACAGGCTATATAATATTCTTTTCAATACAGAAAATGTGAATTCTCTGCAATATAGAAAGCACATACACCTGGTAGGGGGAGAGGCAAAGATGGACCTTCACCCAGAAATCAATCATGTTACGGTTAGTTACCTCTTTCCTCATTAGCAGCACTGGCTCTAGAACAAACATCTGGTCCAGACACATGCATCTTTAATAAAACATGGCAATAATTTGTTTTTCAATTTTCCATAACATCCAAATACATAACCAAGAGCTCAGTTTAAAGTAACCCTTCTCCTTTGTATTTCCCCTCTGAAAATGAAAAAAAAAAAAAAGAAAAGGCCAAAAAGGAAGCACAAGGGAGGGCTCAAAAGCAGCAGCTGAAAAATTTCTAACTTACAATTGTTGGCTGATAGAAATGTGATAGGTGTCTAAGTCTGTAACACCCACTTCAAGAGAGCATGGTACTAGTCTGGCCCTTTGAACACATACAGCACATACTTACCACTGCTGACCTGTAATTCAACACTGAATTCTTAAGTAATATTTTTTTGAGGAAGATAAAAAGCACTGTTATTCCCATTTTATTGACTCCAGAACTGAAATAGACACCTCAAGAACTAATTTGAGGCCCCTGAAAGAAAGGTTATTATAGACAAGCTTTCACTGCAGGAAGTTATGGAAAGTCCATGCTCTTAAGTAACAGAAAACACTGCCTTCAGAGTGAGCTTCATCACTAACATTTTCAGCATGAATATTTAACATTCACTAAAATGTCACATTCTCCTCTCATGCTTTTCTTTTTTTAACAGGAAGAGTATCCCCCAGAATACATAATACACCTTCTGTTCATCTCTGCTCTTAATCTTGTAGCTCTCATGGAAAAGTTTAATCCATATGTCATTTTACTTAAGATGCATTTCCTCTCTGGCCATACGAACAAAACTGAGACCCAGCCATGGACGAATTGGAGTCCAGCATTTATGTACATGGACAACCTATGCAAAATGATCCAAAAAAAATCTCAAAAGAAGGTTATCTGAGAAAAACCAAAGTCCTCTGAAAATGCTTTTGTTTAGTACGGGCTATTAGGGACATCTACTTCAAACACAAATTTAGATGGCTAAACAAAAGCAAGAGGAAACCTTGTTCCTGACGGGGTAGGAAAGACACTCCACTGATGTGACACTAAACCATATGGCACAAGGATCTAGTCAGCAAAAAGGACAAGTTTCCCAACCACTCTACATCACTCACCTAATTTTTTCCTAGAAGGACTGTCTGTCATGCTAACTACAGTTTTCTCTCTGCAATGAATCCTCAACCACTGCTCGTTCCTTGGTATCAGTTGGGTGCCATCACTCCAGGCAATCTTTTTTTTGTGATGTAAATATCTAACAGGAATGAGAACAAAACAATCAATTCATACCACAGGGACCACTGAATAATCTCCTGGCAATGACACTTCAAACCACTATTGACATGGCTGGAAAAGGACTAATGGTTTAGATAAGAAACATGCTTTATGATATTGGCAATCCTTTTGCCCTCTACTTGCCCCCACTCCAATCTTTCTAAAACTTTCATCGGGGAAGGAGGTTAAGGAAAGATGGCTTGTAATGCAGTATCAGATACAGTGCTTCAAAAACGTCAGCTTCTAATCACATTTCATTTTTAATAGTCATCTCCCAGATTATTCATTTTTCAGACAGCAGCTTAAGTTACTCGAACAACTTTGAGAGCAATTTCCTTTACCCCATTTCTTCAGACATTTGCAGTAACTTCATAGGTAGTAGCTCTTTACATTATTTTCTAGCTCATCACTTTTACTATCATTTTGACTCAGAGCTCATTTCTTTGATGTACAATAATTTGTTGTGAGAGCACAGGATATCAAAGGACAGAAATATCTTCATCATCTAATGTGCAGCATGATCTACATGTCAGAAAGAAATAGTAAGGTTACTATTTATGCTTCCTCTCAACCATCTCTCTTGCACAATAGTCAGATTGCTACATTGAAATTATAGCACACAATTCATTTCACACCAAAGAAGCTCCGTTTAATACCAGGCAAGGAGCCTTGTGCTGTAAAATCCTGTATTCTACATTGCACAGAGTAAGAAAAGTCCAGCTCCCTTTGACCCAAAATTCTTCACTGCTCTTTAGATTAATCTGCAACACCATCCAGAACAGAGGATTTGGGTCCTATATGTAACATTTCTTCTTTTTATTTTCTTGCTCTGGTTTATTTTTGTTCTTTCCTATTTCAATTTTTCTTTTTGGTGGAAATCTGTTTTAGCCAACCAAGACAGAACCACTTTTTATTTCACTGTCAAGCTATGCCCTGAAAGGTGGTTGATGCAGGTTAGCCTGGGTTTTGGGCTAACCAAGATAGAACCACTTTTTATTTCACTGTCAACCCACGCCCTGAAAGGTGGTGGATGCCAATTAGCCTGGGTTTTGGGCTGGATGCAGAGATGGCACAGTGTACCTGTCATTCTAATTCATGAAGGCGCAAGATAAAAATCAGCATCAACACTAAAAAGTGCAACATCAGCTTTTGTTGTTCTCTTCCCTTTTATGTCTGTCTGTCTTGTTTGGTTCCCAGCAAAATGACATCAGAGCATAAATTTAGGGAAAACAAAAGCTTGAATCCATTCCAAGTACATTTTTCTTTTTCCAAAAAAGACACTTGATAAAGTCTATAATACTACATATAATACAGTTTCACTAGAAGAACTCCTTTCTAAAACCTTTTTATACACAAAGGAAACCAATTAGGGGACACCAATTAAATGAAAACTTCTTACTTTTTATTGTATTACATATTTTTACAGATTTTATTTTAAAATGTATATTTAAAAACTCCACTTAAATTATACCTCAAATTTTCTAACTACTCTTCTTCTTTTTTTCCATATATTTATTAAAACATTAAAACAATTTGCAGTGTCAATTGTGGACCTAATAAGCCAAGGTCTTCATACTGAAATTTCACTATCACAGTGAGCCAGACCAACACGAGACCATTTAGGAACACTTATGAAAGTAACACCATCAAAAATAAGGAAGTTTTTTCAATTATGCCAGTAGTATGCATTTGTGGAGATGTGGGTATTAATGCCTGTAGTGGTGAAAGGCAATATTGATTTCTGATTAAAACTTGACCATTCTAACAATGGTTTTGTTCCATCACATATGATGTCTCCTTTGAAATGCCTGTGACAATTCTGAGAGCAAATCTCCATCGAACACTGCTTACCTTTCTTACATCCACCCTTGTTTTTTGCCATCTCACCCTACACTTGCAACACCTGCCGTTCCCATTACATCCAGCCACAGCAATGTTTTCATTCAAAAGGCATCCTAATGACTGCCTCATTAGCACATAAAGGATATTATTCAGTCATACAATTGTCTAATTTTCCCCTTCATTTTAAATTATCGAGTTTTAGGGAATGCTGCAATGTACCAGTAATCAGCTGTGCCTATGTTTCTAGGTGGAACAACCACTACTGCCTCTAAATTGTGGTACCCACGACTCTTCCCCAGTCTTGGTGTGAGACATGGCTGTATCCTACCAGCATGCTGGGCCCACCCCAGCTTCTGCTTCCCTCCCATACTCTTACAGTCTCTGGGAAATTAGGCATGTGGATAGTTCTGAAGGAAGGAATCGGCATTGCAGGCCCTGGAACCATGTCCAGATGACAGCAAGACAAGTGGTGCAGAAAACACTGCGCAGTGGCCTTGCCTCGAAGTTTCTATGACTGGGGGTTTCCTACCATGCTTACTTGGTGAAACTTGAATGAGCTGAGATCTGCTAAGGCATTCCCTCTGGACCCCATCCCTCCTAAAAAAAGTCTGCTCCATGTAACAATCCATCATGATAAATACTGTCTGATAATAAATTCTAAGTCAAGGCCTCAGGTGAGTAAGTGATTGATCTTCCTGTGATAACCCTTGCTCTCTCTTATCAACGTGTCTGAAATGTTTTTTATCATCACTTGTTTGTTCCTGTTCAATATAAAGTTACAAATCCATCCAGAAAATAACAATGTTTTTCTATGTCCCTGCAAATGTTTAGCCCACCTGTGGGCTCTGCAAGATAGCAAGAACAATAACCACTAAATAGTAGCTTCCAGCCCTAGACTAGCCTGCAGATATTTATGCTTAATTAACATGTCAGAGTGCAACGTACCCTTTAATTGCAATTCACAAAGTAAAGTAGAAACAGAAAGAGACCAAAAGGCCAAATGAACAGAAAACAACAGAAAACAAAGTCCTTCTGAAAAAGGGATTTTGTTCTTCTTCAAAGCCAGAAGTCCAAATTTTCTGCAGGGTTTTTTACCATAAATGAAGTGCGCTATTGTATAATATTAATCTAAAACTAACTCCATATTGCTACTTCACAAGAAAAAGATAAGAGCATGATTCTATCCAACTTTACATGCGTGGATGTCAGGTACAGCAGTATTATTTCAAAGTCTACTTCTAATACAGAAGGAAAAGCTGCTAGAATTTTGGCTGGCTGCACAGAATTTGAGCACAATGCAGAAGCTTACTTAAGTGTGGCAGTACTGAACATTGCCACCCTGGCACTTACTGAAGCACAGGGTGTGCTCATTTCCATATCAATGTGACACATGTTTCTCCAAGACAAAGCTGTTTCACACCACTGCCGCTATTTGAACTCTGGAAATAAATGGAAAGGTTTCTGTGTTATTGTTAAAAAACAATGAAACTTATATCCTTTGTGTACAGGATACAGTTAATGAACGCTGTCCATTGTATTAGTGATTTTGGGCAAAAGGAAAGCATTGTAACAGAGCTGTGTCGTGCAGGAAAGACAAGCATCACTTTAAATTCAGAACACAGAGTTGCACGAGTAATAGTGATGCCTTTCAGGTTTAGAAGATTATATTCACTGCAACTTTGTTAGCTTGCTGAATGAGCCTATAGCAAAACCTGGGAATCGACTATAAAGTGAAATTTAAGTGATTTGTCCAAGGTCACAGAGAAACACTGGAAACAATTAACAGTCTGTCTCGCTTGTGTGTCCGCTCATGTTTTAACAAGACCAAGTTTCTTCTCCTTACCCCACAGAGAAAGAAATACTTTTCAGACTCTCACAAATCAATGCTAAAATACATTGTGCCATACAAAACAGTAGGCTGTAGAGCATTAGGAAGAAAAAACAAAACCTTCAAGAAAAGCTGTATCAAAGGACCAGAAGCTTTGTCATGTCACATTAAAACCCAGGGTACCATTGCATCCAAAAGGGTATTACTGGGAAAGAACCACCTCCTCCCTGCAAAGCAAGCAAGCAAATGGTTCAATGTAAAACCAAGACCATTTAAAATCATTACTTTTAGGTAAGAGCAAACCAACTATTTTTAAACTTGTAGCTTCACAGGCATGAAAAGAACTCATTATTATATGTGAATATGACTCCTCAATCTAAATGCCTGTAATCCCTGCCATAATACTTTTATTTAGATTGAAAAGAAAACATGTAGTCTACTCAATTAACAATAATTCCTTATTCTCTGCTCCCTGGGCTTTCCTTACAATGTTCTTTTCACAATGATTACAGGGAAGAAAAAAGAAGGCAAGAAAAAATACCTTATTCAGAAAAAAGAAGTATCGGAAAGTACATTCAAAGATTACCTGTCAACTTGCCACACGTTGAATTTTATTTCATCACACAACAGCAAATGAGAACAATTTTTGCTCCCATATTCTTTGAAGAGCAGATGCTTTTAAGAAAACAGAAATAGAAATGGTGCATGTACCTTTTTGTTCTGCAGCAACAGCAGGATGGAGGGTCTCTAAGCTCACAAAATCACAGAAGGGTTCCTGATGCAAGGCACCTCTCAAAATCGTCTAGCCCAGCCCCTGCTTAAAAGCAGGGTCAGCTACAGCAAGTAGCTCTGGGCTGTGTCCAGTCAGGTTTTAAACATCATCAAGCAACTACCTCTCTGGACAATCTATTCCAGTGTTTGATCACCCTCACAGTAAAAATGTGCTTTCTTACATTCAGATGGAATTTTCTGTATTTCCATTTGTGCCCTCTGGCTCTTTTCCTGTCACTGGGCGCCACTGAGAAAAGCCTGGCTCCAACTTCTCTACACACTCCCATCAGGTATTTCTGCACACGGGCAAGGCACCCCTGAACCTTCTCTTCTCCAGGCCGAACGACTCCATCCTTCTCAGCTTCTCATTTGCAGATGAGTGTCTGCCTGTCCTTGGCATTGGTGAGGCCACACCCCAACTGCTGTGTTCAGTTCTGGGCCCCTCACTTCATAAAAGACATTGAGGTGCTGGAGTGTGTCCAGCCAAGGGCAGCAAGGCTCATGAAGGGTCTAGGAAACGAGTCTTATGAGAAGTATCTGAGGGAGCTGGGTTTGTTCAGTCTCAAGAAGGCTCAAGGGGCNGGCAGCGGGATGGCAGCGGCGGCGGGAGCGCCAGCACCGGCAGCGCGAGCTCCGGGAGCCAGGGAGGCAGGCAGGGAAAGAGTGAGGCAGTGGGGAGCCCGCGCCGGGAAGGCCGGGGGAGTGGAGCCTCTCCGCTGCCCGTCCCGCGGATGAGAACGGCCCCCGCCGCCTCCGCGCAGCTGTCGCAGCTCCCGCGCACCTGTNGCTCTCTACAACTCCCTGAAAGAAAGCTGTGGTGAAGCGGGGGCTGGTCTCATCTGCCGTGCCTGCAGTGAGAGGAACAGAGTGAACAGCCTTAGAATGAGAATAAGGGAGATTCAGATTAGATACTAGAAAAATTTCTTTCACTGTTAAAGTAGTCAGGCACCAGAGTAGGTTGCCCAGGGAGGTAGAGGAGTCACTCTCCCTAGAGGTGTGCAAGAACTGTCTGGATCTGGTGCTGGGTGATATGGTTTAGTGTGAGGTGGACGGTANGTACGGAACACCCCGTTCCCCGGGGCGGGGGGGGACGGGCCGCGCCTCGCCGCGCCTCCAGGTGTTTGTTTCCTCGGCCGGTTCCCGCAGCCGTGCGGAGGGACCGGGAGGGTTCCCCGGGCTTCTCCGGTGCCGCGGGCTCGGGGCCGCCCCTGGAGTTACGTAAAGCGGCGGCGGCGCTCCCCGAGCGCGGCCCTTCGGCGGCGGGGCCGGGCCGCAGCGGTGCCGACCGGGCTGGTTTGGTTGTCCTCGGTTTCAGAACCGTCAGGTCGCAGTCAGAAGTAGCGCTCCCTGATGTGCAGGTTTTGGGAGCAAGGTACCTGCAGTTGTTTCTGCTTCCGTAACAGACTCTTTGGGGCAGAAATTACTCCTGTGTGTGTGAGGTGTGATAAATAGTGCCCCCCTCATTTTGAGTTCATAAGCAGGTAAAAAATGTTGTTAGGTAACTTGGCTGAAGTCGGCACAAAATTATTATTTAAAAAAAACATGAAACCGAAGTCAGCAAGTTGTTTGTTTATATATTCCACTTGTTCTTCAGCTGACATTCCTCAGTAGCACTTAAACCCTAAACATCGGAAGTCAGCTTGTCTGCGTTGTCCAAACAGAGGCACGATATATGTAACCAGATCACAAATAGCATTGCATGGCTAGAAGTCTTCTAAATCCAATTACAACTGTTAAGCAAGGAATGCTTTGTTTCTAATCTTTTATCCTTGAATCGTGTGGCTTACATGTTTCTCACTGAATATACAAGCCATTAGCTTAAAAAGGTTTGGAACTGCGACAGCCGCAAGCTGCAGGCAAGCCCTTCATAAGTGGTTTTATTACAGCTTATTTGCTTCACCCGCAGAAAGGGAGGTGGCCGCTGTAAACACCAGCATAAGTTGGTGTCATGCTGCTCTGTAGCATGTGACGGCTGGGCTCCCGGGACTGTCCTATCCTGTTTCGGATCTCGCAGTTCAGCGCTTCCAGCTAATGTTCTCGTCCTTTTCTTTTCGTTCTTAACTCACAGCTGGGAATCAAACGAAACAAAATACAGGTTCCGAACAGGAAGCAAATTTCTTGCAAAAAGTCAAGTAAATAGCTAGACGAGAAGGTGCGGTCTCTCGGTGTTCTCATAGCGTCATAAGTGGTAGGCTCTGAAAGTTGGTGTGCTGCAATGATTCTGCTGGTTCTGTGCAGCTGGGGTAGGAGCCAACTGAGCACATAAATACTCCTCCCTGCACCGAGGTAAGTGGGGAGTGACGTGATTTGTCTGAAAGAATTTTTTTTAACGAAATTGTTCTCAGTTCCTTTTATTGCATGAATTGGCAGTAAACTATATTTGTAGATAAGGCTTGATTCCTAGGGTTGTGACCCTCGTTGGAGCATTGTATGTTTTTCTAATATTTAGTAGCCTTCATAAAGTGCAAATTGATGTGATTTTGAACTCTGTTGTAACTCAAAGCATGTAAATATTTTATGTACTGGGAAATTGTGGTACTTTAACAGTTGAAGATAGATTTACATATTATGTATTATGTAGAGTTACATTTACGTATTATGAATAAAGATGTATTTGTGAGTCCGGTATAGTAATATTTTTGTATATTTCTTTCAACTTTTTTTTACAAAAAAATATTCAAGTTAAGTGACGCAGTGTGCCATTTGCTCACTTGACCTGACGTTTGTGTTACTCAAAGAATACTTTCCTGTTACTCTTCAAAGTTACAGGAATCTGCATGTGATACTGGTAGTTTCAGCCCTTTTTTTTTGTCCGTGGGTGTGTTTACTGTGTCAGATTGAGTCAAGAACGTCCTTCAGAAGAAAAGAGTGTCATCATCACCTTTAATATGCATTGACTCACAATTTGGGGTGGCCTTGCAGAATACAAAAGAAACTAAACCAGAAAATGTGCCCTGGGAGCAGGTTTAGTGCAGTCCAGCTGCTAATAAGCATCCAGGCAGTGGTACCAAATTAGAGCTGGTCTGAAATGAAAGCTGCTGAAGCACGTACAATGTAGGTGTTGGCCTCTCAACACCAAGGGCTTTATCCTCAGGATCGTCTGTGTTGAGCTCTTGCTTGCCAAATTGGTGCAGCTGCTCAGAGATTCATGTGCATTTAAGAGTAATATGTAGTAAGTAGACCAGCTCAAGATAGTAAGTTCTTGACTGGCGTTTCACTTTAAAGGAAGAAGTTCTTTTAGGAGAGACACTGTTCACAAGTATTATAACTGGTGAAAATGTCATTGTNGATGATCTTGAAGGTCTCTTCCCATATTGATGATTCTATGAATCTATTTATTAATGACACATCATTATTAGCAGTTGGTGATCATAACTACTTGTGTATTTTAAAACTGAAGCAAGATATACCCAGCCAGGACAGGGGCTGAAAATGCTAATGGTGAGAATAAAAAGGAAGAAAGAAGGAAGGACAGAGTTTTCCAGGCAATTCAATAGCTGCTACTGGACACAAGCAAATGTTATAACTCAAATTATTTTAAAGTTCACATTTATAGTTCATTCATCTGAAAATCCTGGCCATAACATCCATGAGTTTCTCTACCCAGATGCAATCCCTGAGAGAAATATTCCTTATAATTCAAAGTAGACCCCGCCTCTGGCAGGCAGAAATTTTTTAACTCCTTAGAGGCTTCTGCTTTCTTACTTAAGGACTCCCATTTGAGAGAGAAGCACAACAGGCATACCTGAATAGAAAACCTTTAAGTCCCATTCGTAACTCAGTGAATTGCCAGAATAACACATAACAGCTGAATTCCACATGTGAACCTGGTATTCCTCAAAAAGCCTATCAAATCTACTTTTATTCCATAAATGGACCGTTATCATTATACCACATTGGAACCAATGTAGGTGTAACAGGATATTACGAGTAAGGTTAATGACAAGCATCAGAAGATACCACACAGATGCTACCAAACTGGGAGTAATCAGCTAGGTGCCAAAGGCATAATCAGTATCCCATGCCTGGAGTCGTGGTCAAGGGTCAAGTCTGAAATTCAAAACCTGAGCTAGAAACCATAAAGATCTAGAGCTAATAAAAAATGGAATTTGGGAAAGCCTAGTCCTCAGCATGCCACTTTGAACTCTGAACAAGGACTGCAGGCTTCCAGGAGCCTACATCGCACAAGCGAGGTGCCCTGCAAGGATTTCAAAGGAAACTTGAACACAGTCAGCCACAGAGCAGTGAATCACAGAGAGTCAGACCAAAGCTGCAAAGAGCCAGCCCACAACAGAGTCTAAATCCCATCCCTTACCTCTCCCCGTGCCCTTTCTGGATATCAGAAACGGGGTATTACTACCTCCCAAAGACAGGAGCTCTCAAAGGATATGTGAAAAAGGTCATGGTTTATTAGCTTTTCAAAAGTCAAGGTCCTTCTGAACACGTGCTGACATCACAGGCACAGGAAGTATTAAAATACGACATCCACACACACTGATAGTGTGTGCACCCATTAGAAGTGCACACATTAGAATGACAGGGCGACTGCTGAAAGTATTACAAGGATCACAACTTAGGACCTGGATGCCCACATGAAATGCCTGCCTATACAAAATTCCCAGTTTCAGTGCTTATGTCTACTTTCAAAATATCCAGCTGCACTTTTCTAAAGTTGTGCAGTTTTTAGAATTTGGAAGGAATTAAAGAATTGCCTTTAGAAGAAGCTCCATCACTTCTAACACTGAAGGCTCTACAGCTGAGAGAGAAAATTGGCTGTTTTGTCATAAAACAAATATCCTCCAAGTCACAGATTTCATAGTATCCTGAGAGAGGAAGGTCTAAATCCCATTGGAATATAATGGGATTGAATGCATGCATTCCAAACTACAATGGAATTTAAATGCCTACATCCAATTGAAATGCAATTAGATTTGAGTACCTAAATCCCATCACCTGATTGAAAGTCTACCCCTCAGTGTTTCACAGGATCATGGGGGCAGGTGGGACTTTGAAAACATCACATTATGCCTCAACTAGCACAAAAGAAGCTGCATTTAATTCAATAAGATTATCCCAGCGTTCTCACCTATAGGATTATTTTCTTGGGTTTTATTATTTTACAACAGAAGGTGGCATTGCTGAACCACTAGTGTTACAGAATTAGCAGTTCCTGCATTCTTCCCAGCAGAGAAAAGTGCTGGGAAGTTCACAGAGGTTGCATAAAGTTATTCTATGTTAATAGGCTTTCCTGATTCTGCAAGCCCTAGCGCCTAAACAAGGTTAAATTAAGCTAGCGAGCCAGCCAGCATTAGCAAAAATCATGGTTTTGGCACACAGTATTACAATGGCTGCACAGATTTTGATCAGGCCTATAATATATATACTCATCCACTGGAAAACTAAGTAACTAGCAAGCGAAGGCAGAACACACATGACATCTGGTACCAATATGTGCAAAAAAAGAGGCCAGCAAATACTTTCCACAGTTTTACATATTCAGCAACGACTTCTGTCGTCCTTTCGCCTCAATAAAGGCAAATTGCAGGGTATTGCCACAGGGTGGCTCATCTCGCCTGCGATGGGAGTCACAGCCCTTTCTGCTCACACAAGGAGCCAAAGCAAAGCCGTTCTCTCTCCAAGCCGGATTGCCACAGCCGCAGTACACAGGGAAGAACTGCTACAGAGAGAAAACCAGGAGGAGCACAGACCCAATTTTAATTCACCTTAACCTTGCATAGTTTCTCTCCCGCCAGGGAACCAACAGTCATTCCTGATGGTTTTGTGGGCGGATAGAACCCTGTGACATGAAGGCAATGAGCCCACATTCCTCAGCAGCCAAAAATCCCACTGACTTCCTCGGAATGTCCGAATGACCAAAGAAATTCAGCCTCGTGCCTTGTTCTGTACCTGCTCACTGTGACAAAATAGATCTTGTTCTCTTCAAAGGGCATGGGATAGGACTCCTGTTCGATCGACAGTGCCATTATAAAAAACTGACCTTACTATCAACTGGGGGCTGGTAAAACTTTTATGCAATAAAGTCATGTCACAAACTGTTAAGAAAGCAGAGTAGCAAACTGAAAAACGTGCACTTTTAACTATCAAATTATTCTAGACGTGAAAAAAACCCTCATTTTTCTTAAAAAGTAGCTTCATATAGGTAGGAAACTTTATCAGCAACTATTTACAGTTAAATAAATTTAAACATAGGACATGCAACTAAATTATTGCAATGATCAAACACGACCAACTTCTATAGCGAAAAGTGTTCTGAAAAACTGGAAATTAGAATTCTCTTGTTCCTAACTTTTTTTCTTTTCTGCTGTTCTGTGTTAAGGAACATTTTCATCTTGAGTGAGATAAAGTTTGAAGTTCATAATAATTATATGCTCAGCATATCTGGTTTGGCAGTGCAATTTTCAAAACATAATTTAATCAATTTCCTCAGATTTAATATGGCATTTTAAAATCTAGTTCATTGTCTCTTCCAAGTACTACATATTTAAAACAGAATTGGATCCAAAAAAGTTCCCATTGCATGGCTTCTGAACTAGTCATTCACAAATGCTTTTTGAATGTATTAATTCTATTCATGATGAATACAAGCTACCCTGCCAAATGCTGAGACTATTTCTTGAAAGACTAGCATCCAGAAAAACCACTAAGTCCAAAATTAATTCCAGACAGTCTAATATGCTGCTGAAACAATGTGACAGTGCAGGGAAAAAAAACACCCAGCACAGAAAAAAATTCCCTAACATCCTAGGAATATAATCCTAACAAAAGAATTACACGCCGGTAGTAAAATTAGCCCCCAAGGGAGCGTGTATTGACATGGGCAATGCCTCAGGCCTGCAGCCACAGCCCAGATCACCTTACATCGTAGTTTTGCTACGCTATTTGTGTGCCCGTGCCCTGCAAAAGGTGTCGAGTTCATGGTAAACGAGCAGATTGAGTTGTGCAGCACAAACAAGAGGTGTGATATTTTCCAGAGCCGTGCACACAGGAGAGATCTCGGGCAGCGGGTATCGCATATCAAAATTATGTATAGAGAACGTAAAACGCGTTAAGAAAATGTACTTTTAAACAAAAATTGTGTTGTGTTCATTTTTTCCAGAGTATCGCACTGCTGTTTACATACCCTAAATCACTATGAGATAGCGAAATACTGATTTATTCCCACCGCTCTTTAAGAACAGTGATTTCTGACCCCCATTCCCCAGGAAATTCCCAGATCACTTTTATCCGTGAAATGTCACACAGTGCTCCACTACCGCTGCGCTGCCCTGCGCAAGCACCTCGCGGTCCGGCGGAGCTCTATGGCAGGGCTAGGTGAAACCACATTAACAGCCCGCACCTGGCAAAGGCCAGCGGCTTTCCTGCTCCCGAGAACCCGGAATGCGGAGACTCCCACCTCGCCCGCGCCTTCCTTCCCCGCGCGGAGACGCAGCCACCCCCGGGGCTCTACGCGCCGACGCACAGAACTACAAGCCCCGACATGCACCGCGCGNAGGTGAAACCACATTAACAGCCCGCACCTGGCAAAGGCCAGCGGCTTTCCTGCTCCCGAGAACCCGGAATGCGGAGACTCCCACCTCGCCCGCGCCTTCCTTCCCCGCGCGGAGACGCAGCCACCCCCGGGGCTCTACGCGCCGACGCACAGAACTACAAGCCCCGACATGCACCGCGCGCTGCGCACCAGAAAGCGAAGGCCACGTTAG